>CM076577.1:828108026-828580298 GCA_034641835.2 Pinus albicaulis | reverse complement strand
CTCTACCCCTCCATAGAAAAAGTCTTTGTCAAGATATTTGCATCCTTCTCCTCTATAGGAAATTATAGTAACATAACAATCCTCCTCTACACATAATATCTCAGGTGATGGTTCTTTATGTCTATATGCTTGTACCTATCATGAAACTCTAGTTTTTCAGAGAATTTTATACAACCCTAATTTTCATAGTGGATCGATGTAGGCACCATCCCCTAACTAAATATACCAACTAGTATCTTCCTTATCCAAATAGCCTTGCATGCTTCTTGGATAGCAACCATATACTTGGCCTCTACTGAGATTAGTGCTATAGATATTTGTTTCCAACTAAACCAAGAAATTGTTATTGACCCAACACTAAAGACTTCTCCTGATGTGCTCTTCCTATATGAGAGACTCCCTTCCCAATCTATATATGTGAAACATTGTATATTCACTGCATCAGTATTATTTTATCATAAACCAAAGTTGTTTGTGCCTATGAGGTATGTTAGAATATGTTTTGCTGCTTTCCAGTGAAGTTTGATAGGCTCCACCATGAACTAAATAAGTTGGTTCATTGAAAAATAAATTTAGGCCCTTGTGTTCACCAAGTACATCAAGGACCCCACCAACTATCTGTAGATAGTGTGGTTTACATCCTTACCTATAGAAGCTTTCTCTTTCCTCCAATTAGTACCTAGAGGAGTATCCATGGGTTTGCAATCCTGCATATGGAATCTCTAAAGGATCTCAGAGGTTTACTTCCCATGTCCAACAAATATCTCTCCATTTCCTTGCCAAAACTCCAAGCCAAGGAAGTAGTGCATCGAACCCATATCCTTAATCTTGAAATCTCTTACAAGGTCCTCCTTGAAAGACTAGATCAATTTATCATCTCTTGTCAGTATCAAATCATCCACATAGAAAACTAATATGGGAAGAATTATATCTACCATAATGTAGTATATCTTGGCATTTGCCTCACTCTTAGTGAAGCCCAATCCACTAAGATAAGAATGTATATGATTGTACCAAGCATAGGGTGCCTTTTTTAGAGCATAGAGGGCTATCTTTATCCTACACATGTGTCTCCATGATAAACGTATCGAACCCCTCAGGTTGCTCAATGTGAATATTTTCCTAAACCACTCCATTGAAGAAGGAAAATCTAACATCCATTTGGTGAATGCTCCACCCAAACTGTGTTTCCAATGCAAGTATGGTCTTGATAGATGAGTAGCTTTACACAATGGAAAATTTCTCCTCATAATAAATCCCCTCCACTTCTGAGAATACTTTGGCCACAAATATGTCCTTTTACTTCTCAACACTGCCATTAGCTACATTTTTAACGTTATACAAACACCTGGAACCAACACCTAACTTGCTCTCAGTTCTAGGAACCACCTCCCAAACATTTTTCTTCATGATGGAGTTATACTCCTCCACCAGGGAATCCAACCAAACTTGTTAGTAATTTTCCTCTTTGAAAGAATATGGCTCAAAATCAATAAACTATGACATGAGTGCCATATGTCATGTATATATGTCTGGTGATATCCTCTGTATGCACAAGGATCTAGGGGGTCCAACCTGCTCCTGACCTTCCTACACCAAGCTGTCAGCCATCTTGGTCCTCTCCTCCCTTATCTAGAAGGATCTATGTGAGTGGGTTCTTCCACTTAGTCTTCTCTCTTCTACTCCACATGTAGCTCCTCCACATGATCCTCTTGAGTTTTCCTCTTTCCTTTGAGAAATATATGACTCTGTGTGTCTGACTGAGGCTCCTCCTTTGGAGCTATAATCTCCTCCTTTGGTGGTATGCACAGTTATCACTCTAGAGAGCTCCTCATAGATTTCTCCTAATCAAATCTAACATCCCTTCTCATAACAATTATCTTCGGTGAGGACATGTACACCCAATAAATATGAGGTGTCTCAGAATATCTTACAAATATCCCGCTCTCTGCAATGGACTCCAAATTTTTCCTGTTATCTTTGGAGACATGACAATAAACTATGGATCAAAAAATAATAAATTTTAGGCCATATGGCTTCCTCCCAATGAAATCCTCTTCAGGTGTAATCATTCCAAGATTATTGTTAGGGCTCGTGTTCTGCAAATAAAAACTTGTATTGCAAGCTTCTTCCCATAGGGATGGTGGCAATCCCTCCTGGTCATGCAAGATTTCTCTAGCAACTCTTATAATACTTCTATTTTCCTCTCAGCAACACCATTTTTTTTGGGTTATGGGGTGCAATCAACTCCCTTCTAATACCCTCCTTGGCACATAATTCTTGAAGGAATTAGACACATACTTTCCTCCATTATCACTTCTCATGGATTTAATTTTATTTCTAGTCTCATTTTCAACTAAGGCTTTAAATTCAATAAATTTTGAATAAACCCCATCTTTATTCTTCATGAAATATATCCAACATTTCTAGGAAAAATAATCTATGAATATCACATAAAACCTGTGCCTTGCAGTTGATGTTATGGAAAATAGTCCACACACATCTCAGTGAACTCGCTCCAATATGGCTCTAGCTCTACTATCTCGAACCTGGAAGGAGGATTTAACATATTTTCTAAAATTGCATCCCTTGCAAACATCATGTTGATCAAGGGTTGATTTTGGAAGTCCAGTGGTGATATGTTGCATTATTTTCAAAGCTCTATGGTGTAGGTGTCCCATGCATCTATTCTAGAGCCCTCCAACATCTCGAACTAGAACATGTTTATGCCTTGATAATAAATGAAACACATGTATCCACTTATAGCTTTTATATATTTTTAATCTGAACACCAATTTGTTTTACTTGTCCAGTAGCAACATGCTTTAGATAATCCTTCCCTCTACTGAACACCACATCATATCCTTTGTCTTCAAGTCGAACTACTAAAAGTAGAATTTTCTTCAAAATAGACACATATATTACATTCTTTAGGTGAATATGGGAGCCTGAATCCCTCTTAAAGGTGACAATTCCAATCCCTTTGGTACTATACCTTCCATCATCTCCAAGCACTATGTGTAATTGTAGGTTCTTCTCCTCTCAGCTACTGAAGAAATTTGTATTTCCTATCATATGAAATGAAGCACTAGAGTCTAAGTACCATACACTACCTCGTACAATAATTTCCATGCAATAAATGAGGGTAAAATCCAACTCACATTCTTATGTGAGAGCATCTCGTGTTGCTCCTACTGCAAGATTCTTACTTGATTTATTGTGTGGACACATAGTTGCATAGTGTCCATACTCATGGTAGAGAAAACATTTAAATTTACTGAGATATTTCTTCTTGACATGGTTCTGATTGGACTATTCCTTGTGTTGTGACTGCTTGCCTTTGGATTTCCTTCCTTTTCGAGCTAACGAAAATTTTTCTTCCTCATCAGCTTTGTATGAGATCCATCTCTAGTGTTTCTTTTAATCGCCTCATGCACCAAGCTAGACCAAAGTATCTCCCAATCTAGGATCTTGTCTCTTCCATTAATTGAATCCCAATAGTTGTGCCAGGAATTTGGAATACAAAGAAATGGTACGCTCACAAGTTCTGATGATGCCATAGTCTCTCCAAATCCTCCAAGTTCATCTCACTTGATTAGATATCAATAGGTATTGAAAAATAGTTTAATTTTTATTCATGTGAATGTTCTTGAGCTTATATTTCAATGCAAAATTCCTGGCATCACTGCTACTTTCAAATAGGTTAGTGAGATTTTTCCACATTGCAAAATCAATCTCATTTGCATGAAAATTCAAAGCCACATGGTCTCTGACTCCCTCCAGGAAAATCCTCCTATATTTTGTAGTACCTTTCTTCCACTGAGCCATTTGTTGTGCATATGATGTTGTTGGTTTTGGAATATCTACTTTTGTGTGCTATAATATGCCATTTTCATCCACCACAGCTTCCATTATATATTTCCAAGCACAAAAGTTCAAAGTTCCCTCAAATGCATACTCAAGCCTCAATCCATTAAACGACATTGGTCCTACATTGAATAAATGCCTCCACCACAAATATGTTATTCAAAATTTCTTTGAGTGAACAGGAACCTGGATTCTATGTAGTTTTCAATAGCTTTGATACCATGTATAAATAACTCGAAATTTGCAATTGTTAATGAATTCACACTGAAATCAATAGAGACAAATTTATTCTACTAGATTATGTGGAAGAAAAACTAAAAATAGAAACACATGCAATCATTCAATCATAATGAATACAGATTTGTTTACTGGGGAACCTAGCTGGGAAAAGCGCCTCCTCTTTTTTTATTACATCATATGAGAAAAATGATCGATTATAATGATTGCTTCAATTATTGAAGCTTAATATGCATTGCAATACTTATCTCCTCTTGAGTCTTCTTTGGTCAATATTTATCCAAAATAGGCCTCCCACTTCCTCCTATTTCCTTGCACAATTCATTCTCCTAAAAAATAGGTAAAGCTCCTATTTCCTTGTGCAAATCCAAGAGAATTAGCTTACCTACTACATGCAAACATTGTACACTCACTATTATACAATAATGATTACAATATTCCTTTTCTCTCCAGCTTCAATAGGAAATTCAAATTGCATGCATGACTACATCCATTTTTAGTAAATAGAGTAGTTAACTAATAGGTAGTTGAGATTACAATAGTTACAACTACTTAGCTATTTACTCATACTGACTCTATTCTTGACTAGAGCTCAGATACCTAACTTTCACTAAAGATAACACCTCTATATAGCTAGATCTTAGCCACCAAATTGCACAAAACTCTACTTCTAGCCCACAAAATTGAATTGACTGACTTAACTAAGTGAATTGTCCATGTGAATCCTTCTAACTACCTAGAAACTCATCTCGCTGAAGTGGAAATTTGAATTTATTCAATTGACTAAGGCACAAGTCAAATGAAGCCTTTTCTTGCTACAATTTAACATACTTAATACATTCAAAAAATACAACCACAAAGAATTAAAAAGAGAACCAACTTAAAAAATATTTGTTTATCCAAAAAACCTAGCCATTATTCATCCATAAAATTAAACAATATCCAAATAAATCTCTCCAAGAGATTGCATAAGGCATTCATTCATAGCTAAAGATAAAATATAAAAGTAAACAAGTAGTGGTAATCATCCACATGTACTACACATTTATTATATCCAATAACAATTAAAATCCATTAAACCATGTGTAATACACTATTATAACCTTTCCACTATTATGTCAGTGAGAGGAACCTAGTGTCAACCTCCTTCAATTGTTGGCATTAATGCCTATCTTCTCCTTGATTGTGCTCATGTACTAGGCCATCACTACCACAAGCCTAGTATATTTGAACCCATTTCTATATTATAGCCATCTATCATGTCACTTTGGTATACAATTTTCCTTCATCCCAGGAGTGATGGAGGTCAAAATTATAGAACAAATCCTTCCTAAGGAAATCAACTTGACTCCTCTTATCTTGAGTTGGTTAAAGGAAAATTATTGAAGAAGCTTACTAACATCTAATGGCCATAGGTGTCAAAACCCATCCTCTCAAATCTAGAAAAGGCCTAGTTAGTGAGACCCTCTCAAGGGTGAGAGAGGGATTAGAGAGAATCAAATTAGTAATGCTGGTGAAATCTCACAAGAGTAATCTTCTCTTACATCTTAAATGAGTCTAGTTTTTCAGTAAGTTGAGTCAAGAGGAGAACCAAGGGATTAGAGGAAAGAACATGCTATATTTCCTTGTATATTTTTATTATTATATAAATGAAATCTATTTTCCTTCTCTATTTCATGTCTATGTATGTGAAAAACTTGATCAATTTACTACATAAGTTTATGTAGCATGTTAATCTTCCTTCTATGGAGGGAAATATCATCCTTGTATATTTTTTCATATGTGTAGGGAATATCTAGGAGTTGGAGTAGGAAATATTTGCAGGCACTTATCTTCCAACTGCAAAATTGTTTCACAAACTACAACAGTCTATGATGGTTTTGGGTGTGGAAACATATCAATTTTTCTCTATCTTTTAGATGGTTAGCTTTAGCTATGCAAAAAGGAATTTAGTTTGGTTCTTCGACCCATTGTCTAGAAAATATTGAGGTGAAATTTATGGAGTGAGCACCTTAGCCTTTGTGTGATTTTTGGTCTAACAAAACTAGTGAATCCTTTGGGGAGGTTTTCAAGTGATTTTGTTCTCCTTTTCTTATTTTGATCAATAGTTTTTTGTTGTTGCTAAGTCCCTTTCCTTTGATTTCAACCTTTTTTTAGTCTATTACAAGCTTGATCTACTTTGTATTTCTTAAAGATTAGGAATTCTCTCTTCAGTATTTTGACCTTGGGGGAAGTCATTCCCTGCATTTGACTTACAAAGTGACCTAAGTTAGCTAGTTGTTCCTAGGAGTCTTGCATTAGAGGAAATTTTAGCCTAAAACTACCCATGAAATTTTCATGTAATTCCCATGTCATAATATGTAAACCAATAAAAATCATTTAAATTTAAAAAGAGGTACATGTAAATATTTTGGAAAGGCACGTTGAACATGTTTTTTTAATTTATTTTCAATTTTTATCAACGTGGGTCTTCTCAGAAGTATGCATAATGGGTACTCATTGGATGTGGAATTTAATTTTGCATCCAATGAGTGTCTACACTTGAAATTTAAGTAATCCTATAAGGAGATAAGTTAACAATACAATTACAAAAAGTAGTTTTATTATTTTCCCTCCAAAATTCATAACTTTTAGTTTATTATTTTAACTATTATTTTATTAATTTTCCTTAGGAGGCCACTTTTAGGCTGAAATTTCCCCTAATGCTTGTAGCGATTGGGTGATAGTCGATCCTCTATTTGTGACCAGTGACCTCTCAAATGTGAGTCTTTTATTTGGGTGTGCTTCATATCTTCCTAAAGGTTCCTTGAATATGTATTCTTATGTCTATGTTGGATCAAATCTGGTTTGTTTCCATTCTCATTTGTGAGATATAGTTCATTTTTTACAACATTATTTTATATGTTCAAGGTTACATTTTTTGATTGATTGCTTATAAGAATGATTAATATTTAATTTACTTGTTTATAATTAAGAATATAATCCTATTTGTTTGGTGAATATTTTTTCTCTACTTGATTGATTGAGTAGTGAAGACATCCAAGTTGTATGGATTTTTAGGTCTTCTCCTCTCTGTAGGGTTTGGATTACTCTTCCTTGTAGGACATTGTAAGTATATATTTGTTCGCTCCTACATTGAGATACAAATTGAATATTTTTGTTTTTGTGAGCTTGATATTTATCTAAGTGTGATAAGCCATAGTTCATGCATTTCTCTTTCAAATCTCTAGTTTCAATCTTTTGGGTGATTTTTGGTGCTTTTGTTTGGGATATTAAGAGAGTTTATTTTTTATTTATGAGTTGTTTAGTGGATTAAATATTTATGTAAATTTGGTGCATATAAAAGTATAATTGGGAGTGATCGTGAGGTTCTTATTTTTTTATTGGGAAAAGAAAGAAATTCCCTACCGTTCCTTAGTTAGTTTTCATGTAATTGTAAAATAAATTACTCTCTTCATCTAGTTTGAATTTTGGATTGGTAGTGAGTATCTTTACACACCATCTCAATTAAAATACATACCATTTAGTAATAAACAAAAATAAAATAAAGTGTTACTAAAATAATTTAAACATAATTGGTTATAGCACACTCTCTATATTTTTATTAGTCTTGGGTACTTGGGGGATCAATTTCCTGAAGCATATTGGATTTTTGGAGGTTCCTTTACATTTTTTTTTCTTTTTTGATCTCTTAGAAATTTTATAGTGTGTGTTGTTTAATCCAAGTGTAGTTGGGCATACGAGTATCATAAATTAATTAATTAAATAATCCTATATTCGTTATGGATAACCAAACTATCCATTGTTATCGGTGATTATGAAACCTTTATTTTGAAGAGGAGGGCCCAACATTATAGAGACACGGGCTAAATTTTATATCAAAAGGTGTAAATCAAAGAAGAGTTGGGAGGGCTATATTTGGTTCTAGGTGGGGAGACCAAGTCATTGTTGAAGTTGTACATGAAAGAATACAATGACACTTCCACTCACCTTTAACTAACCCTCTTGACTCCATACTTGTATATCTAAGTACCTATTTTATAGATCCTTTTTCCATCTTCTCTTGTCAAATGTTTAGTGAGAGCGGTGCATCTACCACGAGGGAAATAGGTCCATCATCACCATCCACGTTGGAAGTATCTTAAGTGATTTGTTCATTACCATTGATCATTATGATAGGTTAAACTTATCAAATTTTGATAACACATCTATCCTCTCTTTGGGGAATCCCACCAGTTTATTTTTTAACCTTGAAAAGTTTTCCTATTTTATCTGTTTCCCTCCCTTCATCCAGCTTTTGGTTTGGTATGGGGGTGAGCCTGCGTCAACCTACGGGAGCTGGGTGGATTCCACATAATTCTTATATTCATATAATCGTTATTTCTAACGTGGTTCATTTATCTTCAAGAAACTTGTTGGGGAGGTATATGTTTATTCTTAGTCAGTCTAGGGAAAACAATGGTTTTAGAGGAACTTTTAATTCACATGCTAGTTCCATGTTAGGAGGAATATATTTCTTTGAAGTTCTAATTCATTTAGAGGGGATAGTTTACCTTTGGAAATATCCCCACTAGTACCACTATGCCCATGCTTTTCCATGCTTATGTCAATTCCTTTGCATTGAGAGGTCTTCCTTCTAGTGCCAATATAATCCCATCAGCATCCATGCATGTTGGAATTCCATTATCTTTAGGGGAAATCCTGTTGGGGGAAATAATCTTTTCACCAAGATGGTTGGTCCAAGGTTTCAATACTCTATATCGAGTCATCTCTTTGGTCAACTAGGATCTTCTAGAAACTATGCTATGGGGAGGACCGCAAGGTCCATCTAGGGGTCCTTCTTTACCTACTAACTCATTCAATCCACATCAACTTCTATTTCTAGCGTCTTTTAACTTTCCAAATTTTGAAAAGTTGGAAAATTACCCCATATTCGATAATCCTTGGTGGCATTCAATTCTTGCAAAATTGTTATATGATATAACTATTTTTATGAAAAGTAGGGAGAGAACCCAACTATTGATATCAACACCATCCTCTTATGGTGCTCTTAAAATTCCCTGGTGGATGATTATTTACGTTGAGACTCTTCCAATCCACCCTGATTGGGGATGTTGCAAAATGGTACATTGAACTAAACACGAGATCCCATCATGATTACACATCCTTGGTGCAAACATTCTTGAACCACTTTTAGTTACCTTTACAACAAGACATTGGAACCAATTTATTGTTTGCCTTTAAGAAGGACACCTCTACTCATATTTATAATCACATACATGAGCGGAGGCATAGGAAGTGACTAATTAGGAACAATATTCCTGGATTATTTCTTAAATATTGGTTTACTCGACCCTTGCTACCACTTATTTCCAAGGATGTGACTATGTATGGGGAAACTAAAGAGGAGTGAGCCATTTTACATTACCAACATCGTGATTTGATTTACTATATTTTAGAAATTTTATATGAAATTATTCCTAATGCTCGTCGACCTTTAAACAATCCATATCGACCTAAGCTGGGACCAAATTTGGATGTGTAATTGGTTATTATATTTTGATGCCATGAGCCAATTGGATGCTCAACTATGTCAATTTATCATTATGTTAGAAACCCATGTAACTGAACCTCGTTCTCAAAAACTTTAAAAATATTGAGAAAAATATTTATATTCACATGGTGTAGAGACATGCAACCAAATAATTCTCCACAACCTAGAAGAATAAGAAGAATAAACAAAATAAGGATTCCAAACCATCTTAAGGGACACAAAAACCTAAAACCACACATGGTGGGGGCATGAATGGACATCAAGGAAAGTCAAATTCTCTTGTAATATATTTCAGATACATGATTTAACCCATGAGTACCAAATGTTTGATCAGATTCATCACTTTATTATACAATTGTTTGCCACTCAATAGTTGGATATTTTAGCACATACATTCCCCACCTAACCTCAACAACAAATGGTTTCCCAACCTCCTCCACCTTCACCTAAGGACATTGGAGGAAAACACTTTCCAAGAATATCACCACCTATTATTATGTGCAATGAGCATGTAAAAATGTCTTAAAGAGAAAATTCTTATGAGACTCTAGAGTCTATTTTCTCTTCTAAGGACCTAGTTATCACCATTGTGCCCAATGGAACTCTAACACATGATAAGCCTTTGGATCGAGTGTTTCTCCCACCTAAGGGTTTTCTCCAAAACTTGACACACAACCCCAATGTGAGGACTAATCAATCATTTTAATATTGTTGAGGATATATATCGAGATCTGTGTACCATATCTACCTTCGAGGTTCTACAAAGTTGTCTTATGGAAGGTAGAGAATTTTTTACCACTATCATAGATGTTGATTCCCCAGAGTCAAATTTGATCATGTTTGATGTTGATGCAAGCTAATTTAAGTTGTCCCATTATGTTTGTTTTTAGACTCAATATGACTACCATAGTCAAGATGTTTTCCACACTATTGTGGATGAAGGGTCTTCCACTTATATCACAACCTCTTAATGTTGGAAATCTCTTGATTTTGTGGAAATTATTAAGTGATGTACTACCATTTAGGCCTTTGATGGTTATAATTTTATGCCTCAAGGTATTCATCCAAAAAATTTAATTGAGATATGGTTAAGAACCATTACCATTGATGTAGAAGTTGTTAACACCCCACTATACTATAATCAACTTCTTGTATGTAGTTTTTTCTATGTTATGATTTCTATTGTATCATCGATTTATTGTGTTGTTCACTTTCCCCATAAACGAAATATCATTAATATTGATCAAATTGGTTATTATGTGAAAAAAAACAAGTTTACCATTATACTAATTGTTGTTCCATTTATTGGAGATAACCCTCTAGCTTATAAGAATATCAATCTAGGATTGTTTAAAATATCATTTCTTTTAGGTGCTTTCCTTGTACCCCTGCCTAATATTCCATCAACCTTTATTGCTCCCATGCACATAATCCCATCAGTAATTTGATCCTTCGATGGTTCCTTCCCCTTCAAATATAGATTTATATCGAAAATAAATTCCTTTAAGTCCATTTGAGATTTCTTATCAAACAATCTAGTTGACATTAGATACTCCAAAGTCAAGTGAAACCCATGGAGAATAACTAGAAAACTATTATATTCCCATCTAGTTTGTTTTCCAACTAATTTATCATGACTTCCTTGATGATGATATTCCTACTAATGAAGCTAATATGAAGGTCATATCTATTAGTGATTGTCTTGGTGAGTAATTACAAAAATTTTCATCATTTCTTCCTTGAGTAGAAAATTTGGCCGAGTCACTCAAAATCATAGCTTCCTCTAGATTTGTTCACTGTTTCTAGTCCCCCATCATGTTCCATAATGCTTTATTAGAGGGGAATTTGGAAAAAATATTGAATATTATACCCATCAACACTGCTAATAAATCAGGTGTCATAGAAACTATTATGATTGACGTAGATTGTACTCAACAAGAAATTGAAATTTACACCACCCCTTTTATAGAATTCTATGATTGTTTTGCTTGGTATTATGAAAAAATTCCAAGGATTTAAAATTATATTATCGAACATTATATTAATAAGTATGAAGGATCTAAGCCAATTAGGAAAAGGCTCAAGATGGTGAAACCTCGTAAAAATGATGCGATTAAATTAGGGGTTGAGAAATTGTGATACATTTGTTTTATATATCTAATACAATGAATGGATTGGGTTTCTAATGTTATTTTGGTTACTAAAAAATAAAGGAAAGTTAAGGTTTGTGTTGATTATAAGGAATTTTTGTTTAGTCAGTCAAAATTTCGTCATTATATTATCATCATAGTGCAGAGTAAAAAAAGCATCTCAACAGGCCTCTTTCTCTTAGTTCGACCATACTTGTTGAGATTGGTGTCTGGGGGATAACATGAGCTACCGACTTCATGCATTATTTTCTGACAACCTAGAGGCTATGACATCCAAATTATAAACAAAAACATAACCATAACATAAGGCAACATATCAAGGGGAGGGGGGGGGGGGGGGGTGGTGGCTGGGGGGGATTATAGGGGGGGATTATAGGGGGGGATGAGAAATAGCCAACATATTCATGCATATGGAAATCAATATACTCCACCCTCGCTTCCAGAAAGAGAAGGTGGTCGTTAGTGCGCCTTTGTTGGAGACGTAGATTGTCCAATTTCTCCATAATTTCACTATGGCCAAATTTCATTTACGAAAATAATCAGCTCATTACGGTCATCATGCCTATGATTTATGGGGTTTTCCATGTTTAGTTGAATGTTCCAGAGTTTAGTAGCAATAGACTCCAGTGATACTGGAGCTTCCATGTGCCCTGGGGAGTCATCAAATAGCTCATTTATCTCCTGGCTATATGAAAAACCTAACTAGGTGTTTGCATCCCTTCCTAGTTGGAATGCTCTTCGTAGAATTCCACCCCCACGATGCAGTCTCTCATAGTGTCACGACATCCTTGCATGCAAAAAATACTTGAACGGGTGACAGAAGCCAAAACTTTCCCAACCCCACACAACAAAAGAAAATAATGTGGCTATCACCACTGCCCCCCAAGCGAATTGTGGGGCTATCCAACACTGACTGTCACCAAAATCCACTCCCCACACCGAGGAAAATTGGAACAAGAGTTCCACAACACATCGCTTAAGAAATAGTACATGGACAATTGAACCCTCTACTACAAATTATGCAATGTAATTCCACCATCTTACCACGTCCTTTCAAGAAGTGCGAAATCTCTGGGATTGAGAGAACCCAAGTATTTTCCCTCAATGCCTCGCAAGCATGAACCAACAATTTCACAAACAACTAGTACAATTCACACAAACCCAAAGAGGATTTTCCTCAAAATTTTGTCCAAGGTTTGGTTTCCCTGGTGTTTCTCCTATTATCTCTACCACTCACACAAACTAGGTGGACCAACCAGGATACCAACCAATTCCTTCTCCTTGAATGTTCCAGGGTCCTAAGGGCCTTCCAAAATTAACAACACACCGCGCATTGCGCACCAGTATATACCTTTTTCACATCTCCCCCAAGGCCTAGACAACGATGAGGCATATATGAAATCCAACACCCTTACCTCACTACAAAGCTCTACCATCTCTCACCTTGACCAAGCAATACAGAACCAAATCCAGGGACTAGTTTTAAAGGTCATCTTTATGTGTGGGTGACATCCTCACAAGCCGATCCTCGTTTTCATATCACTTAAACCTAAGGGTAGGGCATGCTTGGAGTTAATACACGCTTCATTGACATCTCTCCCACCACTTGTCCCGTAGTTAAGGCACCCCCATCGGGGATGTTATAAGGAACTTAATTTGGATTGTCCAAATGATAATTATAAAAATTATTTCATTAATTAAATTCTCATTTTTTGCATAAGAAGTGTTATATTCTCCTTTGTGGATAGATTTTTTGGTTATAATTAAATACATATCAATCTAGAAGATTAGCATAAGACCATTTTTAGTATGTTTCATTTTGGTCTTGAAAATGTTTGTGCTACCTTTTAGTATGGCATGTACTATGTTTTTCATGACATCAAACATGTAATTTAAGTCTATCTTGATGACCTTACTTCTCATTCCCTTGAACATCAAGATCATCTTGCCCATATTAAGGAGGTATTTCAAAGTTTCCAATACTATAAGATTCATTTGAACCCACACAAGTGTTTATTTTGTGTGGTTTCTTCAAGATTACTAGGTTGTATCATATCCAAGGAAATTATTAAAGTTTATCCTTTGAATGTCGATCAATTCATCCCCTCCTCATATTCTTTACCAACTTCAATGTTTACAAAGGAAGGTTAATTTCTTGCATATTCAAGAGAAAAAAATGTTTTATGCAGTTATTTAAGAAAAGTGTATCTTTAATATGGGATGATGTGGATCAAAGATATTTTGAAGCTTTGAAACAAATCCTATTTTCTACACCATTGTTGACCCCCCTTGATTTTATTCAAGGATTTTTTCTTTATCTCCTGGCCATTGCATCAACCATTGGTATGGTTCTTGTCCAAGAAGATGAGGTACACAATGAAAATGTCATTTATTACCATAGAAAAAACCTCATTGGTCATGTGCTTAATTATTCTCACATCAAAAATTTGTCTTTCATGGATATTTATACTATCTAATAGTTATGAAATTACATAATTTTTTGAATCACCATGGTAATTGTTAATTCCAACCCCATGAAATGTATTCTTAGTCAAAAAATCATTTTTAGAAAATACTTAAAATGGATTGTGATCATTCAAGAGTTTGAATTGGATTTTGTTATTTCCAAGTTAAGGAAATATTTGCCATTAGATAAGTTAATGTCTAACTTACCCTAAGTTAATGAAGAACCTTGGTTGAGGACTCAATTCGAGATGAATCTTTATATCTCATTAGCTAATTTGATCCATGGTTTGGGGATGTCTTGCTATATTGATCCTCCAAACTCAACACTTTCAATATCAATTATCTCATGATGGTCATCGACATATATTTCATTAGGCTAAAAAATATGTTATTATCGATGATACTCTATATCACCACAAAGTTAGTTAAATATTTTGTCAATTCCTTACTCATGATAAGGCCAAAAAAATCTCGAATGATTTCCATACTAGAGAATGTGGTAGTCATTTCTGTAGTTTTATCAATACCTATGAAATCCTTCATTTTGGGTTCTTTTGGCCTTTAATATTTAAGTTTTATATCACAATGGTCTATAAGTGACAATTTTGTCAAATATTTACTAAAATTATGCATACTTACCCTTCTCCACTTCATCATGTGGTTTCTATTAGACCATTTTCAAAATGGGCATTGATTTCATCCAGTGTAATCCAACCTCAGCCAATGGACATGGCTACAATATTGTGGTTGTTTTTCGCTGAATAAATTATATTTTTATTAGGATCAATTAATTTTAATCATACATAAATTATCAACTAGGTTAGGAATTTTTATTTCATGGTTATTACACAAATTATATGCATGTAGTAATGCTAAATAAAACTTTCTAAGGCCAAACTCTTGTGAACATGACACATAATCAAAATAAAGTCACTGTAACTACTCACTCTTACCAAGTAGCTTCATAAGCCATGATAACCATGATAGCCATGATAATCCTACAAGTAGCTTCATGGTTTTACTTAATCACTGAGTGAAATAAAAATTTTCTTCCAGCTCATCTAATGAAATCATAACAAAGCCCAAACTAAAGTGACATCCTCATAAACTCTTTATTTCTTCAACACTACTTACCCAATATGAATTTGCAACTATAATCAAATCTAAAATCATAACCAACTTTTCCATAACCAATTGTACCATGATATTACTCCATAAAATGTTGAGCAACATCTCTTGGTTCAACTATAAACTGATTTTATCCCTTCACTGGATCATAGATACTTTCTTGTCACCTTGACTAGGTGCTCGCTATCAGACTGAGACACATCCTCCTTAGGTTTCTCACTTTGTCATTGTTCTATTTCAACATATCAACTATCTAGTATTACTATGTTTCCATCTTCTACACACAAAATTCAAACTCGTTGATCACCAAGCTCCCTCTCAGCTCAGATTTATTCTAGTATAAAAGATGTCAACTCAACTTATGATCCAGTTAAATTCCTCTTAACACACACTTTGCTTTTTTCTTCCACTTCTTCCATTCATTATGAAAGCCTTGGAAACCTTCACTGTGTACCTTCAATCCTCACTATGAGGTCATAGAAGAATAATTTCAACCAAGCAAAGAATTCAAAGACAAGAGACACTTATAAAAATATTAACAATAATATTCGAAGAAGAGAGACATAAGATACTTATATTTTTGAGATTATTGAAGAAATTCAACACCCTATTGATCATTAGAAATTTTTCATTCATCTTGCAACTTTATCATACTTATCGTCCTCATTAGCATGATGTGATTCCCTTATTTCTACGGTTAAGGTTTCTTCCTTAAGTGAAAACGTCTAATCCTAGTGTTTTGTCCATAAACCCTAGGGCTCTCTTATCAAATCCATTCTTTCTTGCTAGGGTTTACAAACCATACATACCCAAATGTCCAAAAACCTGGAATTTATATGAGATTAAATACATAATAATGATAATTCGTAGTTCCATCAAACCAAGTAGATCGACTTCTTCAAAACATTGTAGTAGTAATAATGGATTCCATCAAAATATACCTTATTATCAAAATACCCATAGTAGTAGATACAACATTTTTCAATGTATCATGGAATGTTCGATTAATCACGTCAAACCGATATGTTTCCAGCCATTTATACCTTTGAACAATACTAGATAAGTAAATTATTTTACCAATATATTCTTTGATATTTTCATCTTGAAGAGGGAAATGACCTCTTTTATTAGACACTCATGCTCAAAATATTGAGCCGAAACCATGTGACCTTAAAAACAAAAATTCTTAAGATTTAGTCGTCTTCATCAATAATTTGAGTTTTGGGTATAAATATTTCCAATAACCTTTCTTGACTCCCTCTAGAATTTTTCCATTGCTACAGAATATATGGAATATTTCAACCTTCCATATTGATTTGAATTTACACAGAGCTGAAATCGCTCGTTTAGATCAAACCATAAAATTTTATTTGAGATATCTAAACATGCTTCCTTTCGAAAGTATCATCACAAAATATTTTTATAGAGGCTATTTTTAAGGCTTCTCAAACAACCATATAAATTTTACTCTCTAAGGGAACTATATCTCAAACAAATATTCTAAACCTTCAAATTTTCCTTAGCCATTCGACCTTTGCAATCATATATGGTCTCTATGGAATTTCACACTTCAAACTTATGATAATTTTAACCCCAAGGAACTTCATACGAATGATATTTCTAAGGCTGTGACTGAGATACTTTAGACTTCGTCCTGTTGCAATTATACTGAGATATTTTGGCCTGTCCTGTAATGATTTTTAAGGAATTTCGGCCTTGTTGAGATTTCATCCTTTTTGCAATTTTCCTCATGTCTTCACATCTTCTTCGCCCTTGTATCAAGTTCAAAATATTGAATATTTTGGCACGCCTTATAGAATAGATAAATATTTAGTTATTCTCCTTCTTTTTATTACCCGGATAGACCCTATTTAGGGCATGAGATACACAATGGAATTTCTTCCTAAAATTGGTGAAAAATTCATTTGAGATGTGTTTCTAGACGATATATCAACATGTTGAAAATATTACTTCCTCTTTTAGGGTTTTTATTACACCATGATCTGATACCATGTTGAAAATATAGGGAATCCTCTAGGCTCTAAGTTGATAATTACTTCTTATGATATTTTTCAATTTAATATTTTCCATCATAAAGTAATTACACAGGGGATATAAAAAGTAAAACAAAAATTCCATAATGATCATAAATATACAACTACACAATAATACAATAATTCACCCTCATAAATCCCACATGAGGAAAAAACAAACAATGTTTCTGTTGATAGTCTTGGATACCACCAACATATAGGGGATCTCCTCGATATAAGGTCCCAACCAGACCTCACACAGTTTGGTGTAGCATTCCCTGCTGAAATTTGACCTAGTTTTCGTTTTACTTAAAGATATACCTTGGCTTTAGCTATCAACATGAGGGAGAAGAATAATTGTCATTTCCAATGAGAAAGCTAGTATGCTTTGTGAATGTTTTATTGTTGATGTCTCAAGGTTCTTCTATTGTAGGAGGAAAACTTAAGTGAGACTCTAACAGAGAAGTAATAGTACTAGCCTAATGGAGACACATGTGAAAGAGAAATATTGATCTAACATTAATAAAAATAGTTCACAAGGTTGTGAACATCATTATAGCATAACAACGCATTTCAAACAAGGAGCACCAGAGTAACCAAAATAGTTCAACTGATATAGTACTAATGAAAGAAAAAATGAACCATAAATATTCAAAGAATAGTATTATAAACATTCACAATCCATTTGTAAAAAGGTGTTGGTCTGGAAGGCTTCAATATTAAGCAAAATTCCCAAGATACATAAATGCAATGAACATCACTAGCTCCAATAGTGGAGCATTAGAGCCACTACTTGGTCCCCAAAAGTACTAACTTTGTATCTATAATGCTTTGTGGGAGAAGCCAAGGTTAAAATTCCTTTACATGATGAATGAGGATAAAATTATAACTTAAGGAATGAACTTTTAAATCCTCGTGAATCTTTATCTCTAACTTCTAGTGACCTTTGTACTTCTACAACATTTGGAGTTCCAAATCACTTTTGAAATTACGTATGAATTTTGATATTGTGTCTTTTGGAATTTTGTGACTCTTCTATTCAGACATGACCCTTGGACTTCCATTTTTTCATATTTTACAATGATTACTGATGAGGCCCATCATTAGGTATAGTTTAAGGGGTTAAAATTCCATCCTTGAGCCCATTAAGTTACCTCTCTCTCACATTTATTTACATTTTTGTCATATTATGATTAGTGACAAGGGTGAAATATGTTTGTCATGACTTGTTACCTAATCTGATTTAATTGAAGGAAATAAGGCCATTTTCGAGACATTTTCCATTTAAGGGCTCAGAGTAGACAAGAAGGAGAGATTGTGGGAGGGTTGTACACCTCCTTAACTCCCTCAATTAGCCAAGATCACACCAATATATATCCCAACAGATCAAAGGCAAAGGCAGCCAAGAAAGTGGCAATTATGAGGAGCCAAGCTCTACTCTTCTCGGGATCAAGGAGACCATATTCCTAAATTTTAGGGAGTTGTTTGTAGCTACCCATTTTTATAAATAAGAAATTACAAGAGCTCATTAGGATTCGAAATTTGTATCTATCTAGATAGCTCTCAGGCTCTGATTTAGTATTATTTTTTACTATCATGTGATGTATTATACCTTTTGATGCAATGATAATGAGAATCTGTTTGATCCATCACTGATTTAGTCTAAGAGGGATGATGCTTTTGGGTTTGGGCCCAATCCATTCCCTAATTCCGTCTTTTGTATTTATGTTCTAGCACTTTTCTTAGTTTCCTTGCATTCTAGTAACAACAAAAATCTACCGAAATTTTTCTTGTAGTCTCTTTTTCTCACCTCTCTCATGGGAGCACAAGGAGAAGGATATCCAAGCACAGTCCAAAAATAGTTTGTTTATGATTTCTTTGTAAGTTAAATAGTGTGATTATGATGTACATCATATGCTTACTGTAAGGTATAATTTGGATTTGTGATTAGATAAGATTTTAGCATAGGTAAAGTAGAGTTTTCTATTAAAATCATCTTTTCCATTTTTAAACATGTTAGTTTGTCAATGAAAAATGCATGGATGTGTGTAGTGGTTGCAGGGCTATCTATAACTACAGGAAAAGGACCCATTTCATCACTACATCTTGGAATTCATCCTTATTCTCTCCAACCTCTAATTATTCCAACAAAACCTTATTTTGGGAAATCATCTTCATCACCACCGTGAGCATCTTGTTGATCAGTGGTTGTCATTGATGCAAACCCAAGCAGCACCAGGGGCTACCCTGATCTTGCATGCGAATTTTTACTTGACAACTTATTCTATTCTGAGTCAAGGATATTTTGGATGGTTTCTACTTGTCTAGATGTTTCCTTTGATATATGGCATGCCACGTAATTATTCACAATTTGAGAGATATTTGTCTTTGATGTTAGTAACCCCAACCAGTGGGCTAAAACCCCATGGGGTTGTGGCATGACACTAATCGTTGGTTGTGGTCATTGAATAGTTAGTAATTAATAATTTTTTAAGCTCCTAAAATCCCTCCAATATTCACTTGTTGAAGACCCTCTCAACCTAAGAATTTATATAAATTGTGACCCTCGTATCCTCCTCATGTAAGGATTTCACTACTTAAAATAAGTCATCATGGAATTTTCACCATAAATTTTTTTCTCCAAATTTTCAAATGCTGAAAAAAAAAACCATTTGAGCTGAAATCCTGATGAAGTGCGTGCCTTAATTTCAGATACTGGTTTGCTATATTTTTGGAGACATGATATGAGGAATTTAGGGTTTTTGCAGGCTCCCTAATTTCATGTCAAACATTTGACCTTGGGAAAAACGTCATAACTTTCTCTCTGAGCATTGGATTCAAATTTCATAAAAATTAACAAAAAGAGGATTGGTTGTAGTTTGTTTGGTATCATTTTTAGGACCAAAGGTTGAAACAGTGATATGCGGCACTTCGTACAAGCTCGCTCTACTGAACTAGTCTATAATCAAGTCATTGTAGCAGATTGGGCCTCTACCTGTTTATTAAAGAATCCAATATTTATCAGACCTATGGGGTTGGAAAGAGTACTTAAAGGGCTACTACAGGACGCAATTTCAAACCTTGGAGATCTGAAATTACATAGATACAACATATTCAATATCGATCTTCTATAAGGCAAGAAAAAATATGCTTTCAAGGATCACTACAGTAAGGACAACACCTCAACAATGTAGGGTAAGTCTACTACAACAAGGTATGTATGATTAGTGTTTGAATTTTAATTTGAATATCATATTTGACATGTGTTTTTGTAGGAAAATGTAAGTATTTTGTATGTATGTTTGATTGGGTTTTGTTCATAAATGTTGAACGTGTTTACATTTGAATTTTGAATATTTCTTTGACATATGGTTTGAAGGACATTTTAAGTATTTTGTTTGTATCTTGGTTTGAGTATTATTTATTAATGCATGTGTAGGAAGGATGACACAATAGGACAACTCAGACACATACTAGAAGGACAATGCAACTCCAAAATACCATTACTTGAAGCATGCACAACAATACCTCAATAGCTGCTAGTATTCAAAGAAGCAATGTCAAATCAAGTATCAGGTCATATAAAAATTCAATATTGTAAAAATCATCATTGTAAAATTGTAAAAGTGTTATTATTGTAAAATATTCAATCTGCCTAGAGTTGGAGAGGCATTGGTGGGAGATATAAGTGTCATTGTTGGAAAATGTTATGGTTGGGTTGCAGGTCATAGTGTGCTTGGGTGATTGGTCTAGTCAAGAAAATCATTATGAATCATATTGTATCGTGAATCATTTTCCTTGGTACTGGAGTCCACACTCTTGTCTTATTTCTTATCATTATACCTAGAGGTAGGGAGGTGATAGGTTGGTGCATGAAGTCACCTATAGGTTGGAGCCTATGAACACTTTATGGTGGTAGGTCGGTCCAGGATGTCGGGGCATCCATTTAGTTGACTACTGAAGAAACCAGGGCGTTGTGGTGTCCTTCCAGTGGGAGCTGGAGAATAATTATTTTCTATAATTATAGGAAGTTGTACCCTTCATTTCAGTTGGGGTTTAAGATTAAAGAATTTATTAGAAAAGTGTTCGGTGGTTTTTGACCCAGAGGGGGTTTTCCACATAAAATTCATGTGTTTATTGTGTTATATTGTTTACGGTTGTTACTGGATAAACATCAAGAATAATTGAATATTAACTAATGCTCTGAAAAGATTTAAAAGTGCTAATTGATAAGAAATATTGATTCACCCCCCCTCTCAGTATTTCCAACAATTGTTATCAGAGCTTGGTTCCTTCAATAATAATCTAAAAATTGGAAAGAGGTCATAGAGTATACTAAGAATAGAGTTACTATGTTCAATGGAAATAACTATGCACTTTGGAGTGGAATAATGTAGGTTCGTTTCCTTGGCACAAGGATACGAAATATGGGAAATAGTTGAAAAAGGATTTACAATGACCCAGGATGAACAAGGAAAGAAAAATATGGTATATGACGTAAAGGCTAAAGATCTCATTATCATTGGGCTTATAGAATTTGTCTATCTTAAGGTACTGAGTTGCAAAACTACTAAAGAATTATGGGGCAAGATTGAGGATATATATGCAGGTGACTCAAACATGAAAGAAACAAAGCTTCAAATTTACAGGGAAATATTTGAGCAACTAAAAATGAAGGAACATGAAAATATTGATGCATACTTTCAACGTATTGATGAAATAAAAAATGCATTGGAAGGTTTTGGAGAACCTGTCGACATGAAAATTGTTGTTTGAAAGATCCTTAGAACCTTGTCACCAAGATTCAACGCAAAGGTATCTATCTTGGAATATAGTTAAAATCTAGCAAATCTCATCAAAGATGAATTACATGGAGTGCTTACGACATATGAAATGATGATTGAACAAGAGGACGGCACATATCAACTAGAAACATCATTCGCCACATCCAAGAAAAATAGTAAGGACAAGCATACTCCGAAAGTGAAAACTTGTATTTTTAAGGAAGAAGATGAAGAAGAATTTTTAGATAAATAATTTCCCTACTTCACGCAAAAAATGAGAACATGTATGGGGAAATTCAAAGGTAAACTTCCATTGATATGTTTCGATTATGGTGAGGTTGGGCATTTTGCAGCCAAGTGTCCTCACAAAAAAGAGGTTGTTACGAAAGGGAAAGAAAGGTATGAGGAAGTTCAACAAGCAAGGAAAGAAAAAATGGTTTAAGAAGAGTTTCTTCTCCAAAGAATATAGCTCCTCATCTAATGAAGACATTGATAACAAAGAAGAAATCAACAAAAGAGTATTGTTTATGGCCAAGCATAATAAGCAAGAAGCATCTAACGAAGAAGGAGATGAAAAAGAAGAGATGAATGGGGTTGAATTTCAAAACGAAGTGATCAGGGTTATCAAAGAGCTCAAGGTCGAGAAGAAGCATGTCAACACTCTTGAAGACGAATTAAATATAGAAAGGGAACATGTCCTAAATATTAAAATCAAAGTTGAAGAATAAAAACGAGTTGAAGAATCGCTCAGAGAAGAATTAAAGGAAAGAAACAAGGAAATATAAGCATTGGAAGATGAAATATTTTCTCTTTGAAAGCAAGTAAAAAATGGAAAAAATCTTCAAAACTACAGCAATAGCTCCAAGGCATTGGAATAAATCATCAACAATCAACGATCAAATAGTGACAAGACTGGTCTTCGTCACAAATAAAAATATTAAAAGGAGCCAAGTCCTTCTATGACAACAAAAGAAGATGGATATGAAAAATCTAACAAGCAAGTAGATCTTCCATCCAGCTCAAGATATCGGGATTTGCAGGAGGAACTATGGAAGACAATTCCTCGAAGAAGATTTCCTCCCAAGTATCAACCTATATTCTATGGTCATTTTTATTCATGTGGAAGGTTTGGACATACAGCTATACAATGTCACACGTATGTTTGGAATAAATATAGTTTTGAGAGATATTTCAGAATTGGATATTCTGGAACTCATCAGAATATTAACAGATTTGATCATTTGAGAGATGATGTCGAATGCTACAAATGTAACAATTTTGGACACTTGGCTATAGATTTCATACTTGGAAGTTATTTAAAGGAATTATCGTAAAATCATAATGAACAAATATGGAAAAAGAAGACTAAAAAATGTGTTATCGCTCTCAAGGCTCAAAGTAACAAAAGCATTTGGTATGTTGATTATGGTTTCTCAACTCATATGACTGGATATAGGAATAAGTTCATATCCTTGAAGGAAAAGAAGGATGGAACAATGTATTTTGGAAATGAAGGGTCTTCAAACATCATAGGAGTAGGTACAGTCACACTTGGAAGCATGAATGCATTAGCGAAATATGTGTTTTTGGTTGAAAATATGAATGAAAATCTACTCAGTGTTGAACGAATGTGCGATCACGGACACACGATGCTATTTATCTCTTAAAAATGTGAAATTGGGAAAGGCAAGTTCAGTAAAATTGTGGCTACAGCAAGCAAAGCTCCAAATGACATATATATTTTGGATGAGACACATAAAGGGTGATTTTTGGCCAAAGAAGACAAAAGTTGGTTATGGCACAAAAGAATGGGACATATAAATTTCAACAATTTGGTCAAGATAAATAAGAAGGAAGCAGTAAGAGAAATGCCTAAAATTTCAAAACCCACCAATACCATATGTGAATCTTATCGGCACGACAAGTAGACAAAATTTGAGTTCAAGACAAAATAACACTGTGCATCACGTCCATTGGAATTAATACATATCGATCTATGTGGTTCTATGAGAAAAAAAGGTTGAGATGGAGAATTATATTTTATGCTAATGATAGATGATTACACTAGAATGAAAACCGTCAACTTCTTAAAGAAAAATACTGAGGCAATCAAATTTTTTAGAATCTACAAGGAATTGGTCAAAAATGAAACTGATTTGAAGATAAAATGTCTGAGATCAAATAATGGAGGAGAATTCAATTCCAAGGTATTTCAGTAGTATCGTGACGAAAATGGAATAAAAAGGCAATTCTCAGCAACCAGAACACCGCAACAAAATGGAGTTGCTGAAAGAAAAAACAAAACCGTACAAGAACTTGGCAGAACAATGTTAAATGACTCAAAATTGTATGATAAATTATGGGTTCAAGCAATCGATACAGTTTTATTCATTATAAACAGAGGTTTCCTAAGGAACAATTGTATCATGACTCCATACAAATTATGGAAGGGAAGACCGGCTAACGTCAAATACTTCAAAATATTTGGAAGCAAATGCTACATCAAAAGAGAAGATAAAAAATTTGGCAAGTTCGATTCCCATGTCGATGAAGGTATTCTCGTTGGTTATTCATGAAAAAGGAAGGCTTTTAGATGCTACAATATGAGGCAAAAACAAATATTTGAAAGCATAAATGTTACTTTTGATGGAGATTGTGTTACAAAGGATGATGATGAGATTGTCCCTTCAAGAAAATATGAGGGATCTGAGGGAGAATATATGAAGGATGAAGACGAAGATCTAGAGCAAGACCAATAAAATAAGGAAATAACAGTCAGCCAATAGGAAATAATAAATGATCACCACGGTGTACATGAAAATTATCCAAAAGATTTAAAATAATGGTGTCAAAAGAATCATCTGTCAAATCAAATCATTAGAAACATAAATGAAGGAATTGGAACCAGAATAAGCCGACAGCTTCGTTCATCACAACAAGCCCACCTTTCTTTTTTAGAAAATTTTGAGCCTAGCAATTTTGAGGAAGCTAGTCAAGATGAACACTAGGTAGCAACTATGAATGAAGAACTGGATCAAATTGAAAAGAACAATACTTGGGAATATCTTCCACGACCAAAGGATAAAAATGTTATTGGAACTAAATGGGTCTTCGGAAAAAAAATTAATGAGGATGGACAAGTTACCAGGAATAAGGCAATATTAGTCTGCAAAGGATATACACAAATTTAAGGAATTGATTTTGAAGAAACATTTGCTCCCGTTGCCAGAATGGAAGATATCAGAATGTTTCTCACTTATGCATGCTCAAGAAAAATCAAGGTGTACCTAATGAATGTTAAGTCAGCCTTTCTAAATTTTGAATTGGAAGAAGAAGTTTACATTGAACAACCCGAAGGTTTTCTGCTCTCTGAAAAGGAAGACTATGTCTGCAGTTTAAAGAAGGTACTATATGGACTCAAGCAAGCTCCTAGAGCTTGGTATGCTCATATTGATGGATATCTACATCAAAGAGGATTCAAGAAAGGAAGTGCCGACAACAATATCTATGTGAAAGTGGATCAAGATAACCTAACAATTATCGAGGTATATGTAGACGATATAATTTTTGGAAGCAATTGTGACAGATTAAGTAAAAAATTTGCCACAAAGATGCAGAGTTTGAAATTTCTATACTTGGCGAGATGACATAATTTTTAGGGCTTCAATTATCTCAAAAGGATATAGGAATATTTACATATCAAACCAAGTACATCAAGGAAATGCTCAAGAAATTCAATATGGAAGACTGCAAGACTTTCCTTACCCCAATGGTAACATGTTGCAAGTTCATTTTAGATGATTCGTCAAAGGATGTGGACCATAGGTTGTATAGATCTATGATTGGAAGTATTCTATATGTGACAACTTCTCGGCTAGATGTAATGCACGCAGTTGGACAAGTAGCAAGATTCCAAGCAGCACCAAAAGAATCTCATATTATTGTCGTCAAAATAATTCTCTGATATCTTAAGGGCACAACAAAATATGGTTTATGGTATCCCAAAGGAATTAATCTAGTTATACAAGCTTATACAGATGCATATTGGGCAGGAAGTTTTGATGATCGAAAGAGTACCAGTGGAGCAGCATTTTATCTAGGTGGTTGCCTTGTCTCATGGTTAAGTAAAAGCAGTCTTCAATCTCGTTATCCACAGCAGAAGCAGAATAAATCGCAGTAGCAACTTATTGTATTCAAGTTATCTGGATAAAGAAAAAATTTTAAGATCTTCAATTCAAGTTTGATGAGCCTATTCCCATATTTTTCGATAGCACCAGTGCCATCAGTATCTCCAAAAATCCTGTGATGCATTCCAAAAAAAGCACGTTCTTATTAAATATCATTTCGTTAGAGAGCAAGTCACCGAAAAGAATATCAAGCTTGAATATGTTGGCACAATGGAAGAAATTGCTAAAATATTTACCAAACCATTACCTCGTGAAGAATTTGATCATATTCACATAAAGCTTGGGATTCTCCCAAGCTCTCATTAGACTCTTTCTCTTGTCTAACTAAGTAAAAAAAGGAGGGGTGGAGTTGAGGTGTGTATAGGTCTGCAAGATGACGTTTCTCAGGGTGAGTTACCCTTTTCCATTGATGAAAAAAAAGGAGAGAATGTTGTAGGAAGAGGTGTCATGATTGCAGGGGGAGTGCTTGTGTTGCCATCAATTCCAAAGGGGGAGATTTTTGATCCATAGTTGTCATTGATGTCAACCCAAGCAGCACCAGGGGCTACCCTGATATTTCATGGGAATTTTAACATAAAAAATTGCTCTATTTCGAGTCAAGGATATTTTGGATGGTTTCTACTTGTTGAGATGTTTCCATTGATATATGGCACACCACGATTATCCACGGTTTGAGAGATATTCATGCTTGAATTTGGTAACACTAATTAGTGGGCTAAAGCCCCATTGGGTTGTGGCATGACACTAATCATTGGCTATGTTCATTTAATAGTCTATAATTAATAATTTTTTAAGCTCCTAAAATCCCTCCAACATTCACTTGTTGAAGGCCCTCTCAACCTAATCATTTATATAAATTGTGACCCTCATATCCTCCTCATGTAAGGATTTCGCTGCTTAAAATAGGTCATCGTGGCATTTTCATTATAATTTTTTTTTTTGCGAAGCTTCAAATGGTGAAAAGAAAATCCTTTTTAGGTGAAATCCTAATGAAGAGCGTGTCTGAATTTTAGATATTGGTTTGCTATATATTTGGAGATATGATCTGAGGAAGTTAGGGTTTTGTAGGCTCCTGACTTTCATGTCAAACGGTGACCTTGGGAAAATCGTCAGAAATTTCTCTCTAAGCATTGGCTTCAATTTTTTTTTAAAGTGACATAAAGAGGATGGGATACAGTTTGTACGGTTTTTTTTTCGGACAAAAGGTTGAAACAGTGACATGTAGAACTTCGTACAAGTTTTCTCTACTGAACAAGTCTATAATCATGTCATCATAGGAGATTGGGCATAACTATTTCTTGAAGAGTTCAATATTGATCAAACCTATAGGGTTGGAAAGAGGACTCATAAGGCTACCGAAGGACGCAATTTCAGACCTTGGAGATTTGAAATTACATAGATACAACAGATTCAATATTGAGCTTCAAGAAGGAAAGAAAAATTATGCATTCAAGGATCACTGCAGTAAGGACAACACATCAATAGCCAAGGGTAAGTATGATACAACAAGGTATGTCTGATTAGTATTTGAATTTTAATTTGAATATCATGTTTGACATGTGTTTTTGCAGAACAATGTAAGTATTTTTTGTGTCATTTTTATTGGGTTTTGTTAATAATTGTTGAACGTATTTACATTTGAATTTTGAATATGTATTTGGCATATGGTTTGCAAGACAGTGTAAGTATTTTTTTTGTATATTGGTTTGGGTCTTGTTCATTAAAGAATGTGTAGGAATGAGGACACAATAGGACAACTCAGACACATACTAGAATGACAATGCAATGCCAAAGTACCATTACTTGAACCAAGCATAACAATACCTCAACAGTTGCTAGTGTTCAAAGAAGCAATGTCAAATAAAGTATCGAGTCGTGTCAAAAGTCAGTATTGTAAAAATAATCATTGTAAAATTGTAAAAGAGTCATTATTGTAAAATTTTCAATCTTCCTAGAGTTGGAGAGGCATTTTTGGGAGGTATAAGTAGCATTGTTGGATAATGTTATGGTTGGTTTGTAGGTCATAGTGTGATTGGGTGATTGGTCTAGTCAAGAAAATCATTGTGAATCATGTTCTATCGTGGATCATTGTCCCTGGTACGGGATTCCACACTCTTTTCTTATTTCTGATCACTATAGGGTGGCGGGGAGGTTCTAATTTGTTGGTGCATGAAGTCATCTACAGGTTGGAGCCTGTGAACACTTCAGGGTGGTAGGTCAGTCTAGGATGTCAGGGCATCCATTCAATTGGCTACTAAAGAAACCAGGGTGTCGGGGCGTCCTTCAAGTGGGAGCTGGAGAAAAATGATTTTCTATAATTTTAGGAATTTGTACCCTTCATTTCAGTTGGGGCTGAAGATTAAATAATTTATTATAAAATCGTTCGATGGTTTTTGAACCGAAGGGGGTTTTCCACCTAAAAATTGTGTCTACAGTGTGTTCTATTGTTTACTATTGTTACTGGATAAAAATCAAGAATAATTGAAGATTACCTAAGCCTCTGAAAAGACTTAAAAGTTCTCATTGATAAGAAATAATGATTCACCCCCCTTCTCATTATTTCCAACACACCCCTCCAAGTGAAAAACATGACTTCTAAGGGTTCTAAGCTTGGCTGGAGGTGTTGGTAACCCCCCAGTCACATACTTCCAACACCTCCCACCTTTTCACACCTTTCTTCCATCGTTTTCACCCTTATATCCCTCTCGTCCTGCTTCTTGTAGCACTTTAGGACTTCTTGTATCAATACAGAGATCCTATAGCAACTTCCTATAGTAGCATTGAAGGTCACCATTTCCACTCTAGTTTTTCTCCTTTTTTCCATTTTAACCTAAGAAAATATGCATTTGATCCCCATCTCTGAACTCATGACTAGAAGAGACCCTTAGGCCACTCCAAAGCTTATTTCTTCCTTGCTACAAAAACATAGTAGGCGTTAGTGTTTTATTTCATCTCATAATTAGCTTGAATAGGAAAACAATTTACATGCAAATAAAAGTTAAGTGAAGCAGTAGATAGAATTTTGGCTTATGGTTTTATGAAGTGTGTGATGATAGAATATTTTTTTTACTTCAAATTAATGGATAGTTAGATGAATGATTTCCCATAACATTTTTTGCCTTCCTGCAATTACGTTAATTGTTTATGATTTTCCTTCACTGTAAATTGCAAGTAGAATTTTGATATACACTCTCTTTGTCTTATATTAGAAGCAATCCTCTGCATTACATTAACTAGTTTCACTTTAATCCATTAGGAGGAATGACCTAGAAGTACTACTGATGAGAAGACCTAATTAAGGGTGGCATGAGTAGACTCCGTCTGTTGTGCATATAACATTGTCACCTCTAAGTTTGTATGAACCCTGGGTTGATAATTAGATTTGAGCAGCCCTTGGGAGTTGCAACACTCTTGGTGCAATACCAGGGCTCAACACTTTTTGGTGTCGTTTCTAGGTAGGTGTCTAAGTAGATGCTTATTGATGCTTAAGCATTGTTTTCTGTTTTTGTTTTGCATATAGTTTGAAAATTTGAAAAGAAAAAAAAATTCTTTCATGCCTCGTAGGAGTAGGGACAACCAAGGAAACCAAGGGGTGGAAGATGGAACAGAGAAACTATACTTTTTAAATCAAAGGATGCCTCAAGGACCTCAACCATACCAACAAGGCATGTAAGGTGCGCCTTATTCTTACTACAATTCAAACAAAAATGCACACTTGCAGCATTGGTATTACTCTACTCATCTGACATGGCCCACGACTCCTTGTTTTCCTTATGCTTCTCCATATAATCCTCATCCAACCCTGAATTCTTGATTGCTTTCTTGACTTCTCTTAAAGCAATCAAGAAAGAAATCAAGAATTCAGGGTTGGATGACAAAATAAAAAAGAGGTTAACCCCGTCTTGTGAGATCATGCCAAGAATCTATGGATTGCCCAAAATACATAAAGAAGGAGTTCCCCTTAGACCGATTGTTAATACCATAGGGTCCCCCACCTACGAGCTGGAAAAATATGTTGCCAAGATCCTGAAACCTCTTGTTGGGAATACTAACTCTTTCATCAAGGACTCTAACGATTTTATCAAGCTCATTAAGGATCAGAAGGTTGAGGAAAGCGACATCCTGGTTAGTTTTGATGTAATATCACTATTCACAAAAATTCCTTTAGACGAGGCAATCCAGGTCATTAAATATGTCATTGATCCTATAACAGCCAAGCTGGCGGAAATTTGCCTACGCTCCACTTTCTTCAACTTTCAAGGGGAATTTTATGAGAAAGTATCATGTGTCGCAATGGGATCCCCGTTATCCCCTATTGTCGCCAACTTATACATGGAACGCTTTGAGAAGAAAGCCCTTGCCTCTTATCCCTTAAAACCTGATTGGTGGAAAAGATTTGTAGATGACACCAACATAAAGTGGACCCATGGTAAAGAGAATCTTGAGGGATTTTTTAATCACCTGAACTCCATTTCCACTGAGATTAAGTTCATAATGGAGGTTGAAGAAAATAGAAGTATTTCTTTTTTGGACGTTCTTATCACTAGGAATGAGGATGGAACTCTTGGGCACCAGGTGTTTAGAAAGAAAACCCATACCGATAACTATCTCCATGCTGAGTCCTACCATCATCCAGCCCAAAAGTTTGGTGTCCTTAATACCCTTGCAGTCAGAGCCATGAGAATTTTTGATACTGAACACTTGAACGAAGAAATCAGTCACCTATCGTCAGTATTTAAGGACTTAGGTTATAAAGAAATAGATATCAAAAAAGCCTTGAAAAGAGATAAGGGTTCGATCCTTCCTCGGAATCGCCATGAGTAGCAAGAAAACATAAGGAGGGTTTTTCTACCATATATTAAAGGTGTTACTGATAAAATCGCCAAGGTTTTGAAAAAGAACGATATTTTTGCACAATTTTCAGCATCAGGGACTATTAGGCAAAGGATGCGACCAGTTAAGGATGGCATAAGCCCTGAGCAACTCAAAGGAGTGTACAAAATTGATTGTTCATGTGGGAAAAGTTATATTGGGGAAACTGGATGCTCACTTCAGAAAATACTGAAAGAGCATGGAGCAGATATCAGGTATGAACGTTCACGCACCTCAGCCCTTGCAGAACACTCCTCAAAAACCAAACATCAAGTTCGTCTCGGGGATGCAAAGATCATTGCAAGAGAAGAACACTATCAAAGAAGAAAGATAAGAGAGGCCCTTGAGATTATAAAGCATCCAGATAATCTTAATAGAGATGGTGGAATAGAAATCAGTGACACTTGGAGACCCCTTCTTCGACAAATCTGTTCCTCCAAAGCACCATCCACCCAGACATAGTTTTTCAGGTATAGGATTCTCAGGTATGTTTTTCCCCCTCTTTTGAATTCATGTTTGGTATTAATTTGAGATTCTAATAATTATTCCTAGGTAATTATTTTTTATTTTGGTTAAAATAAAAATTAATTAATTAAACAATAATTATTAGTGTTTTCTCATTTATTCTAGTTATCGTTTATATTAATAATTTTTATTAAATCCTTAATATAATTAATTAAAACAAATAATTAATTATATTTATAATTAATTAAATTGTGATTAATTTTGTTTAAATTAATCATAAAATTATTCATTTATCCTTGATCATTAATTAATTATAAACTATAGTTTATTAATTATAGTATTAAAAATAAATTAATTAATTAATTAGTTTATTATATAATTTATTATGAATTAATTACTAATTGGATATTATTTGATTAATTAATTGGACACTAATTAATTAATTAAAGCAAGCAATTAATTAATTATATAAGAATAATTAATTATGAATGTAATTAATTAAAACAAATAATTAATAATATTTATTATTAATTAAATTATAATTAATTAAATTGTGATTAATTATTTTTTTAAAATTAATCATAAAATTAATTAATTTATTATATAATTAATTATAAACTATAATTTATTAATTATAGTATTAAAATAAATTAATTTATTAATGAATTATATTTAATTAATTATTTTTATGTTTAATTATTAACTAAATATTTAATTTATGATACCAATTTAGTTTTTTTTACAAATATCAAATCAATACTTTTAGTGAAATTAAATATATAAAAATTCAAATACTTTTAGAATTAAAATTAATAATAAAATTTATTAAATTATTAAAATACAATAATTACAAAATTCCTGGTCGGCTACCTTTTCATGAAATTGATCACTATTTATGGTCTATAACCCTTCTCAAAATTCTTCATTCTAAATTGTCCTGATGATGGATCCCAGTTGGGGTTCGAAATGTCGACACATGTTCCTCAATACTGTGGATAATCCGGAAAGCATCTCGAAAAATGATCACCACAGAAGTTTAAAAGCCAAAAAAGAAGCTTCCATCAGGGGAGGAAATAGTATAATTACCTCCAACAGAGGCATAGTTGATCAAGGAAAGAATGGGAAAATAACAGGTTGAGGAAAAGACTGAGTTGGAGCTCTTAAAAAAGCAACTGAGGGAAGCTAGAGAAGAGGTTATGGAATCCAAATTGGATTTGATAGATTTCAAACAAGAGAGGGTGGAGATGGAATATTTTAAAAAGGAAGTGAACAAGTAACTATATTTCTACAATGAAAGGGAAGGCACGTCAGGGACGATGATGAATAGGACATTGCCCCTACATAGGATGATGAATCATATTTGTAGGAGGAATAGGTGGCTACAAGAAGAAATAAGGAATTTGCAAGATCAAGTCAAAAACTTGGAATCACAAATGGAGATGGTACAAGAAGAATTGAACAAAAAAGGTCTTAAGATGATTATGCAAGATGATGATGTTACTCCATGAAACATGGTAAGGCAACACAATTTTTATCACATTTTGTGTTATGCTATCATAACCAAGCATAAACAGGCTTTATAAGTGTTTTTGAGGTAAAAACAAAGAAGAAGGAGAAAAATGTCAGTGAACTAGGTACTTTCGTAGTGCATTCCAGGCTTAAAGACGATTTTTTTCTACGAAAGTGTTGTAGGTTTCTTTGAAGGAAAAATTCTTAAAAAATATCAGAACAAGGGTGACATGGAGCATGTGCTTACTTCAAGGAAGATCCTCCAACAGTCAGAAAATTAAAAATTTGTGGAGAAAGTGGATTTTTGAGGTTGCTAAAAAAGTGCGCTATGAAGGTTCCTAATACTCAGTTTTTTCCAGTGTTATGTGTGTTTTTTATCTATTTGGGCAGTCAACGCAGTAAATAGGTGGCTGTGTCATCAAATGAGATCAAGAATATCATTGGGCCACTTTTTTAAGGGGGAATATCAACAATCAAATCCACATGGCTAACATTGCTGACAACTCATCATGATGCCAGCTCACAAATTGGACAACTCATCATCAACTCAGGTTTATAAAGACCTTCAATCCATTGTATCAGTTGGCCACCTCAACATGGTAGTTTTGTTCGATATGGATGACAAGCATGGGTCATTAGAGATATGTCATTAGAGATATTTTTGAAGTAATTAATGCTCATAGATTCCTTTTTTATTACTAACTCCATAAAAACAGAAAATATCCCTATTAAGTATCAATATGATGTAATCCTATTTGAATTAGGTCTCTAGGACAGTATTGAAGTGAGCCCAGGCGACAGACCTTTGTAACAAATATCTCACTTTATAAATGAGAGATTTATTGAATTTGAGGAGGTTGGTTGATGAATGTAAATGAGAGGGCTACTATGTAATTTTGTTCTACCAAGCTAATACACAATTTCAGGAATTGTCTTTCGGACCTGAGATTTGTTTTGAGCTTATGTGTTTGTGTTTTTCCATTTCTCATGTTATCATCAGCTAATTCATAATATCATGATTACATGGAATTCATAGTATTGTGCTCAAATTTCCTTAATGTATTATGTTTTTGCTGCAAAAAATTAATTTTTAATCTTAATTGCCTCAACTTCCATGAACTATATTTTCTTGTTATTGAAGTTCCATAGTTGAATCCATGCCCAATGGTAGCCTTCATATAATCTTCCGCCTGCAAAATCAATTGAAAAACAAAAAGATTTATCCATATTCAATATAAGTTTTGTCTTGATAATTTTATTGTTTCTTTGAGAGATCCCTCTCTGATTAAAAGGCCTAACTTCCAATCCCTAGTGGTTTGAAACAGTTGCAATAGGTCGATATTTGAACAACCCAATTGGTTCCAACTTAGTGATAACACTTTGGATACCTTTTCTAATAGATTTCTCCCATTTTTTCTATGCAATGATGCTTCCACTTTTCAAAGAGAATATTTGAGCATCTTTGTTGAGCTTGTCCATGACTCTGTGGAAATATACATGGATGATTTCAATCCCTATGGGTATTATTTCCAAGGGGCCTTCTCTAATCTAGGTAAATTCCTAAGGATATGCATTGAAATGCATCTCTCCTTGAGTCATGAGAAGTGTGAATTCTTGAGGAAGAAAGGGAATGTCCCTTGCCACTCCATATCTCATGCAAGAATACAAGTAGACACAAACAAGATTGTTATCATAAAAAGGGTCCCTACTCCTCAGAAATAGAGAGATGTTAGGATTTTTTTGGGCTTGGCTGGTTAGTATAGAAGATTCATGAAGGATTTTAGAAATTTGGCTTCAATTTTTTTTGGATTTCTGGCCAAGGAATCAAAATTCTGTTGGTAAAGTTTTTGTCAAGAGACCTTTGAAATCATAAAAGAAAATTTGGCCATTGCTCGTATACTTTGAGGTCCCAATTTGACTGTGCCTTTCTATATCCATACTGATGTGTCATATAAAGTTTTGGGGAAATATTTGGGACAAATGCATGATAATTTACCACATGCCATTTACTAAAACAGTAAAAATATGTCTAAGGCTGAATTGAACTACACTTTCACTGAGAAAGAACTTTTAGTAGTTGTATGATTCCTTGAAGAATTTCAGACATTATATCACTAGGTAGAAAAATTTTGTGTATACTGACCATGCAACTATGAAATACTTAATGAAAAAAATTGGTGAATACTAAAATTATTACGTGGTTATTATTTTTAAAATATTTTGATTTGAATATCATTGATAGCCAGAGAATGAAAATGTAGTTGCATATTTTTTCTCCAAACTCACTTTTCCTATAGATGATGAAGGGATGATTGATGACCAACTTCTATATGATCACTTTTTTGATATCTCAATAATCTCTCCCTAGTGTTCTAACATATCTAACTACTTTGTTTCTTGGATATTTCCTCCAAATATATCCTCCAAAGAGAAGAGTATAATTGTGAGAAAGAGCGCCCCTTTCACTTGGATTGGTGGAAATATTTTCAAATTGGGACGAAGTAATATTCTAATAATATGTGTCAGGGAAGACGAATTCTTTGTCATCCTCTCAACATATCATGATGGGCCCTGTGGGGTTCATTTTTCTACTAAGAATACAAATTTCAAGGCCTTACAAGATGGCTACTATTGGCCTACTCTCCATCAGGATGCAAGAAGGTATACCAGCAGATGTGACCAGTGTGAGAGGATGGAAAAACCCACAACTAGGGATGAAATGCATCTACAACCTCAACTGGCCTTAGAGGCATTTGAAAAGTGGGGTATGGATTTCATTCGGCCAATTTTTGGGGAACATTCTTTAGCTAGTAGACGTGCTTTAGTTGCTTCATCCATAACATATATGTCATTTGGAGCTCGACTTGCTATAGCCACAATTTCACCATACCTACCTTTCGTGATTTCACATTTTGTGGAGTTGAATAGTTTTGTGTGTCCTTGATCACACATTTGTCCAACACTGAGAAAATTTTGATTCATGTTTTCAACCAATAGAACATTCTTGGCTACAACATATTTGCTTCCGAGAGTGACGGTACCAGATCCTATAACATTTTAAGATCCACCATTTCCAAAGGACACGGTTCCATCCTTTTTCTCTTTTAGAGATACAAATTTCTTTCTATCTCCAGTCATATTCATTGAGAAACCGCTATCAACATACCACATATCTTTCTTATTTTGAGCCTTGAGTGCGAGAGCACAATTATCAGTCTTCTTCTTCTTCCATGTTCGTTCATTCTGTGGCTTCGAAGATTCTTCTGGATGATTTTCAAGTCTGTAGTCTCTGGCTATGTGTCCAAAGTTTTGAAATTTGTAACATTCAATATTATTTCTTAAATATTCAATTCTATTGATGTTTCGCTGAGCCCTGGGAGATACATATTTGACAGATCTCCTGGAATTGCATTGGTTCCCAGGGTACATGCGACATTCTACAACTTTATGACCAAATTTTCCACATGAATAACAATAGCCATAAAAAATATGTTGGTACCTAGATGGAAATCTTCGTCAAGGAATTCTCTTCCAAGGCTATTCTTGCGAATCTTGTCCAATTAATTCTACATGCATGTCAGATCTCTAGGTTCATTATATTTTCTTGTACAAGGTCCTGCTTCTTCTTGTTTGTAACCGAGGCTAGTTTTTTTGTTGTAAGATTTTTTATTGTTGATGAGTTTTTCCAGTGCCCTTGAGATGTTGGCATAGTTTTGGATAGTTTTTCCTTTCTTCACTTCCTTACGCAACGAGACTACTTCGGCTTCTAATTCTTCCCTTTCTTGGTTGATTTCTTCCAACTTATTTTGAAGTGACTCTGTAATGCATTTGTGTTCTTCAACTTCAATTTTGAGATCTTGAACTTGTTCTTCAAGAGTATTGGAACAGATCTTCTCAGCCTTGAGCTCTTTTATAAGCTTGATTGCTTCCTTAGAAAATTCTTCTATGGTCAACCCTTCTTCTTCATTGTTTGATACCTCTTGTTTATTGTGCTTGGCCGTAAACAATACTCTCTCATTGGCTTATTCTTCATTGTCATTGTCTTCATTGGATGATGAGCTATCTTCTTTAGAGAGAAAGTTCCTTTTGGATCATTGCTTGTTGAATTTCTTAAAGCCTTTATTTCCTTTTGAGTTTCCATCACTTCTGCTCAGACATTTTGCTGCGAAATACCCAACCTCACCACAACCGAAACATATCAACGGAAGTTTACCTTTGAATGTTCCCTTACCAATTTTTAGTTTTCTTGTAAAGTAAGCATATTCTTCATCTGAAAGACCTTTATCATCATCTCCCTTTTCTTCACACTTGCAGGTGCATGTCTTTTCAATTGAAGGTTGTTTGTCCTTATTGGTTTTATTAGATGCAACGAACGCAAGTTCTAGATGTGAAGTACCCTCTTCTTCATCAAGTCTCATTTCATATGCTATGAGAACCCCATGCAATTCCTCTTTGCTAAGTTTTTCCAGATTTTCAATGTATTCTAAGACCGATACCTTCGGGTTGAATCTCCCTGGTAACGTTCTAAGAATATTCCATATAATAGTCTTCTCATCAACTGGCTCTCCCAATCCTTCCAGAGTATTGGTTATTTCATCAACGTATTGGAAGTATGCAGCAATGTTGCCATCATCTTTCATTCTGAGTTGCTCAATTTTCTCTATATAGATTTGAAGCTTTTCTTCTTTGACATTTGAGTTAGCTGCATATATATTCTCAAGCTTGTCCCATACATTTTTAGCAGTTTTACAACCCAACACCTTATGATAAGAAGATTCAGTAAGTCCACTGATAATAATATTATTTGATTTTGCATCATTTACCAAATTCTTCTTACCTTGTTCATCCGCAGTTGATGTAAATCCATTTTGAATAGTGTCCCATACTTTGTAACATTGTGCCAAAAGATAGACCTCCATTCTTCCTTTCCAGAGTGCATAATTATTTTCATTGAATAGAGGCACACCATTCTTGATATGCACCATGACCTCCTTCCAGCTATTAAAAAGCTATTGAAGGAACCAAGCTCCGAAACGAATTTTTGGAAATACTGAGGGGGGGGTGAATTAGTATTCCTTTCAATTAGAGCATTAGTTAATCTTAAATTATTAGCAGTGTTTGTACAATGATATTAGTAAACAAAAGGAACACAAATGCACATAGTTTTTAAGGTGGAAACCCATTCCGGGACAAAAACTACCTAATGATTTTCTAATAATTCTTAAATATTCAACTCTAATTGAAAATAAAGCTCCAACTTACTAGAATCTAGAAGAGAATTCTTCTCCAGCTCCCACTAGATGGACGCTCCAACACCCGAGATTCTTTAGTAGTTAACTGAACGGATGCCCCAACACCCAATGAGCTAAAACTTACCCTAGCACCACCCTACCACCCTCAATTCTTCACAGGCTTGAACCTATTGGTGACTTCATGCACCGGCCTAGCACCACCCTACCACCCTATAAAAGAATAAAAGAAGAATGGACTCCCGTACCAAGGAAAATGGTCCACTTTACAATTATATAGAATTATGTAGAAGAAGGAGACACACTAAACTATAACCCCAACTATGACACAACCACCTAATGATGATCCTAGACCTCCTGACCAGGGATAATTTTAGGGGCGAATTTTAGCCCAAAGGCGAATTTTAAGGGATTTTAAATTTTATTAGGGCGAATTTTTTATATAAAACCCAATTTTTCCAGATTTCCATGGCATTCGCCCCATTTTTTCAACGGATTTTCCAGATTTCCATGGTGCCCCATTTTTTCAACGGATTTTCCAAATTTCCATGGCATTCGCCCCATTTTTTCAGTGGTTCGGAGAAGTGGCTGGGCTTTGTGCACACCGATCTTCTAAGTTCAGATCGAGTTGGAAAAATCCAGTGATAGCGATCCCATCATGGTCCGTTAGGGCCTGGCCGACTCTCTCTGGTCCGTTAGTTTTGTATTTGTTTTCTAATTCTAATCGATATGCTTCAATATATTCGCCATATTTAAATGGAATCATTTCTGCGTTGTTATATGCAATATATAATTTGCTTTTGTGTGTGTTTGTTACATCAGAAATTCTTTTGAGAAATTTTGATATTGTTCTCTGCAAATTATCTTTACTTACAATGGGTGGTGGGTATTTCTTTTCAAATGAATTGGAGGAGGAAACAATGCTCAGTTCACTTGAGGTCTTAGGAACCGGAATCACAGAGGAAGCAGAGAAAAGCCCTGTTTCACCTACAAATAAAGAAGAAATGTTCTCTGCGACTGGAATTTTTACTTCTGATGATACTATATGGGTGGGGAAAGAAGAGATGCTGGCCGACTCGACGTCCTTACAGTATGATTATTGTAACGTGATAGATCATAGAATCTGCAATGGAAAAATATCCAAAAGCCATTCCAGATGAGACACTGGATTCACCACCTCTTACAGTTATCATCAATAACCAAAACCCAAGTGCATTGATAAATTCAGTATTTGAAAGCCCTGCAGAATTGATTCCAAATGAGACTCTGGGTTCACTAGCACACACAGTTACCCCTAGTAGCAAATCGCCAAGCGCATTTATGAATTCTGAAGGCCCTCAACCTGAGTTACCGAACCAGACTGCTACTGGTCAAGCCTCAAGCAAGGATTTGGAGGTCTCTCTCTTTCAAGTTATGAAAATCGTATCTGACAAGCAGGATTTGAGCTTTGTAGAGAAGGTTCATCTTCCAGAAGAGCAGATTCTTCGTCTCTGTAATGGAATTGTACCTAATTCTGCAGAAAATCAATACCCTGATATCAGAATCAGTTTCAACTCCTTGAATCAACAATCTTTGCCGACAATTGGCTTCTATGGGGACAAGCGAACGATGTGTAGAATATTGAAGGAGATGGGTGTTATAGATCATTCCGTTCATGCGCAAATGGAGGAAGACAAATTTGAACCAGGTTTGTATGTTGGTCTTTTGAAGCATTACATAATTTTTTTATATTGGCATCAAGGTATTCATCTTAAAGATGCATCAAGGAAACAGGTTTCTTGCAATTTCATACGGTATGTAGTGGATTTGTGCGATGATGTTTTTGTGTGCGTTGAAGAGCATAACATTCTGGGAGCTCTGTCTGCTTCTGTCACCACTACTTCTTGTAGACTGAAACGAACTCAGAGGCTGAAGATAAGTCATGTCCAGAATTCTGAAAATGATGTCAGGGTTTCGCCTGGGTTCAACCTAAGCATAGGAAGGTATATCAGTATGACCCCTCCTGAAGGTCTGGCAATACCGAAACATACTTTGTTATTTGCTGAAGGATATCACAGATGTGCTTTTCTCACTGCTAATTATAAACAGTCCAGAAAGTATTTTAGTACTCAATTCAAAAAGGTTAACGTCAGTTCCCTTCTGTCTGAGTTGGAGCAGCTGTCGAAGGACTATGATCTTGATTTCACTCGGCTCAACAATGAAGAATTTATTTCTCTTTTAAAGAATTCTGCATTGCCAGAGTTCCAGGGTTATATAGACTTAGAGAATTCTATCCAAAGTCTCCGCAGGGAAAGTCGGAAGTGCAACATCCAATCAAAGCTTAATGAATTAGAGGAGCAAATCTTGCAGAATTTTCTCCAAGTTCTTCCTGAGTACTGCAAATTCATTCGATATATCCCTAACTCAACATATGCATCTGGAGACAGGGAGCATATTGGAGATGATGAGATTCCTATTCAAATAAATAGGTTTCAGCAATTGGAACATCAGTTGGCTACTATTTTGAGTGGCAACTCGGGGAAGCAGAAACTGGTTTTCACTGGGGCGGAGATTAAATTTCAACCCTCTACTGGGACGGAATCAGAGTTTATCATTGAAAAATCTGAGAAGTCTGGCCACATGATTTTGTATGAAGAAGAGATTATATTGAGGCCCATAGGTAAAGGTGACAATACAAACCAGAAGGCAAAGATTTTGCCTAACATAAAAGATGGATCTACAAGGAAACGCCCAGTAGTATCAGGTGAGCAGCTTTTTCTTCAATTTGGAAGCAACAGAAGGTCGTTACCAGGGGTTGTGGAAATCATCCGTGTTTCGAACAATGCACTCTATGATTGGATAGAATCTTTAGTTCCTAAAAAATTACTAAACGTGGCACAGAATATTGTTTTCCTGGCTTTCCTTATGAGCAATGGCATTTTGGAGCAAATGAAGAGCTTTGGTCAGCCTCTTATTCAAAAACTGTTGAACACACAAAGAAATTTCATTGAAAAACAGATTCTGTTGGCTTTCCTCATGAGCGATGACACTTTCGATCAAGTCCAAGCTTTGCTTCTTGGGAAAAGTTATTCACATGAAGCAATGGATGTTTGTTATCAGCCTCCATCAAACCCCTCTCTTTCTCAGTCTCACTCCTTTGATTATATGTGCACCTATTTTCATGTGATCTACCTTCATTATTCTCTGATTTTCTCTCATAACCTTGCCTCTGTTGGTATTCAGAAAATCTTTCTTATCTGTAAGCATCAGTGGTCTGTTCAACAGGGTTTTGGGCTTTCTTGACCCTACTTTTTATTCTGTGTTCCCTTTTCTGATATTTATCCTTTAAAATGTCAGCTGATGTCTTTTCATGGCAGGCAGAATGCTTGTCCATAGGCTTCTGTGAGTGTTTTCTATCCTCTCTGTCATTCTTGTGGCCTGATCTATATCTTTCACGGTCTGATCTATATCTTTGATGATCTGATCTATATCTTCCATGACCTGATCTGTATCTGTCTTGGTCTGATCTATATCTTTCCCGGTCTGATCTACACCTTTCCTGATCTGATCTTTCCCTGTCTGATCTACGCCTTTTCCGTTCTGATCTTTCCCTGTCTGATCTACGTCTTTCTTCGTCTGATCTTTCGCGGTCTGATCTATGCCGTCCTTGGTATGATCTTTCCCGGTCTAATCTGTGACTTTCTTGGTCTGATCTTTCCTGGCCTAATCTACGCCTTTGTTGGTCTGATCTTTCACGGTCTGATCTATGACTTTCTTTGTCAGATCGTTCCCGGTCTTTTCTATATCTTTCCCGATTTGATCTATATATTTCATGTCGACAAACTGTTTCCTCTGAAAGGTTCTCATATTGTTGAATCAATCTGCCAGCTGGTCTTCTTATGTCTTTCTCATTTTCTGTTTGCTTACAATCATACTCTGTTGAGGTTTTTTCTTGTAGTCTCACTTGAATTGAAGACTTAATATTTGTGTCATGCTCAATCTTTCTTCCTGAACCATATCTTTCTGAGAATTTATTTCCTCTAACTTCCATCTCATAATGGTCACAAAACACTTCATTAGCAAGTTTTGAGATAGTCGGTTCACGTGGAGAAAGTTCCTCATCTGATGACAGCCATCCATAGCATGGTTTCCTCCCCAGTGACACAGCTAACATTCCTTCAGAAAAACTGTTTTTGTTTGACAAGAAAAGGGGCACTTCTTGCCTTTGAATTTCACTGACTGGAACTGACATTTTGAAAAGAATTAGCATCAATTCCTCAAAATCAATTTGCAGTCTGTTAATGTACAAGTTGAGCCAGTTCTTGCATAACATTTATTTCAAAGAATAATTGGCAGCTGAGAAGGAAAAAAAAACCTTTCCTATGGCAATGTTCTTAAAAGACAATTTGTACATGTTAGACATATTTCTTAATCAATTCCAACATTTTATTTAATCATCACACAAAGCAGAAGAAAAATTGCATTCATGAAAAACTGGTTTAATTTCAAATCCTTTGAAAATCTTACCAGATGTGCCCATAATTTCACCTGGTTCCAAATCTTCAGTTAATGCATGTGAATAGGAAGTGGCACTCGCCGGCAAAATAGGACTGAGAAAGCTTTTCTGCCTATATTCATAAACATCACTCTCTTTCTTAGATTGCTCATCTGTTGTTTCTTTCTGAATTTTCTTTACCTCTAACACAGATGAGGTATTGAGGACTAAGTTTTCACAAATGTTGTTTATCTCTTGTAAATCTGTTTGTTTGCCAACCAACATTAAATCATCAGCGTCATCTTCTCCTACTCTTTCCCAGCTATTATGTTTCTCAATTTTGCAGCCCAAAGGATCTTGCAAGGATATAATATTTGAATTTCCAACATCTATGGCTTTCTGACCTACCACCTCAGCCTTCACAGAAACTGAACTATCATCCAAATGATCCAACATTGCAGGCAAAACGTCCCTATCAACTTCTCCATCTCTGTCTGAGGAACAGCGAGGAACTTCATCAACTTCAGCAGAAGATGTGCCAAGATCATTTTCAAAGGTGAAAATGTTCCTTCTCTCTGGTAAATCTGCTTGTTTTCCAATCAACATTAAATCATCGGCTTCATCTTCTCCTACTCTTTCCCCACTATTATGTTTTTTAATCTTGCAGCCCAAAGAAACTTGCAAGGATCCAGTATCTGGATTGCCGACATCTATGGCTTTTTGACCTACCACCTCTGCCTTCACAGAATCTGAACTATCATCCAAAGGATCCAACATTGCAGGCAAAACATCCCTATCAACTTCTCCATCTCTGTCTGAGGAACAGTGAGGAACTTCATCTACTTCAGCAGAAGATGTTCCAAGATCATCTTCAAAAGTGAAAGTTCCTTCACCATCTGCAAATACATTACATAAAATTTTGGTGAGAAGCTCAATCATTTCAATACATGGATGTATCCTGCATGGTTTAAGATCAAATTCATTATGTGATCTGAAAATAAATTTTGGCTCAAGTATATCCAAAGTTGTAAGTTATGGCTTTGTTGAATGTTCCTAAAACCAAATATTTTATTTTTTTTAAATATAGACTCATATTTTCCAAGTCTCTTGGCAATCAAAAACTTTAAAATAGCTGCAAACAAATTTCTAAAATGCCTTTTTTTTCTTAAACGGGAAACTGATGTCAAATTAGAGTGAATGCTGGAAAATCTTCAGAAACTTCTGACATATTGCAGATAGCAGCTTCTTCGTTCTATGTTCTTTATCCTCTACCCATTTTTGAACCTCAAATTAACTTCCTCTCTTACTAATGAATGTGGGTATGATACTATGAAGATAGACTTTATTGTACATGCTTGCGTAGTATTATGACAATTCTTTTCAACTTTTTTGACAATCATTAATTTCTTCAGGAATCTTTGCTTATCACAAGCAAACTCCAAATTGTGCATGGTGACTTAGATGCTAACATCTAACGAAACATGAAAAATATAGGTAAATGAGATCAGGTGAAAAAGAAGAAAACTGACAATTGCAGATGATACGATAGTTCTCTTAGTGATGTTAATACAAAACTCTAATTCCTAGAACTTTACAATGATTTTAGATGTACGAATATATTGAAAGAACCTAAACCTTTATATGGTGATTCAGAAGGTATTATGCAACCTAAAATACCTGGGTTTAGCCTATGTGTCATTAAGGCCTCCCTTGCAGTAGATGGTGAAGCCATCAGCACTTATTGTTTTCACTTTTTTTCACTGTTGCAGCGGAAGCAAGGCTCCATGACCTTTTGCAGATAGAATTGCAGCTTAGAGCTGGTCATCTTGGTGATGTAGTTCAGAGCAGGCAGTGCAAGGGCTTTCGAGAGAGAACAAATGAACAAAAGACTGTGAAAAGACATTTGCAATTTTTCCACCATGATCACTAAACAATGGAGCCATTTGGAAATGCAACCATCACAATGTAATAATAAACAATCTAGTATTCAAATTCACAAGTTTTCCCTTAAAAAACATCAGATAAGGCAGAGTAGTCACACCTTCATTCCATAATTTATTCTCCATGGGGTACTACAAAGCAGAAGTATTAAATTGTGTTGCATAGGTGGGGAACTTGGTACAGTTCATCATTCACAACTCTCTACATGTATTTTTCTATCCTTTATATTTGTTTTGCTTGAATTAATTATTTGTTACCCTAATTTTGATATCATCAATTCTCTTTTATTTCTAGTATGTTTACTATGCAATCCACTATGTAAATTTTTCCCCATGGAATGGAAAACTAATGCAAGCCCACTCCTGTAAAAAGTAAATGAGACATTGGAAGATGATTCTTCATATTAGCAGCAAAGTATAGGAAAAGCATTCTTTTTCCTATAATGCCTACAAACTCTGTACCAGAGCAGGGGAATTTGACTCAAAATAAACTAACATACTTGGCCCGGAGATTATCTTTAATGATCCAAGCATCCCAGGTGATTAAATTTCAATTCTTCCTAGACAAGAAGGTGTTAACAATCTGCCAGAATGTTTATGCAGTAGCAAGGCGTACTTCAGAACAACAATCAATTTTCATGACTAGTGTACAAAACCATGCAAATATACAATGCTATGTGACTATGAGAATCAACACAATGTCATATTAGATACCATGCCAATTAATGTTTTTTAAGAAACAAAACTTGTATATATCATTTACTAACTAGGATAATGTAGTCGGATAATATGAGATCTTTTGAGGATGCCCCTATCAAGGTGGCTTGTATAAGGTTTTATTGAAGTGCACATGTTGTTCAATCCTCAACATACAACAGCAGTGGAGGAATGGGCTATGGAGGATATTCCAGTGGAGGGGGCTATGCAGGCTACAATTCAGGTGGAGGTTCTGGAAGTCATGGTGGTAGCCGAGGTAGTGGAAGGTATCATCCATACAGCAGGTAGAACATCAAGGGTATTTGGGAGAGACCATACAGTGTGCTATTTCAATAGTCGAGGCTTTAAGTGGTGCCAAGAATATATTGGTTTCATTTGGAACAGTTTTGTTTTGTTTACATGCATTTTCCTGTCTGAATTGGAAAATTTCTGAATGAATATTCAGTGGTCATTTTCATGGCCAATTATGGATCAAAGACATTGCATTTCTTTGAAGCTAATTGTTGGATGTCATTTATCTGAATATTGTTCTTTCAATCCATTCCAAATGGAATTTTATCCTGTTTATAAGGTTCATGCTATTACTAGATGAAATACTTTTTTAAGCAAATCAATAAATCTTTCATTTCTTGTAAGTGATTACCAAAGTGGGAAGGGGTGGTTTTTGGCTTGATTTGCCACAACTACAGTTAACAAGCTGGAGTTGCCAATTTCTTTTGTAGTTATAATTGGATTTTGAAAATGATGGATTCTTAAATAGCATTTGTCATGAAGCTAGTTTGTGCTCGCTTAAATATCCAACAGAACCAATGGATATATTATTGTATGGAGTAAATGGATTTATTTTTCAGAATAGCCGAGCAGAAATGGTTTTGATTCTTGAGGTCTTTCAGATTTCAAAATGGATATGCAATGCAACGATATTGGTATTAGGGAACCCGAGAATTTGATCTTAGAAAAGTCCAATCCACTGATTGTAGTGCCAGCTTAAATTCTTATTATGGTGAATATGATTTGAAATGTAGCATCTTTAAACTTTGAAAATTCTGCTCATCTCACGAAATATAGATACAGATTTATTTTGTAAAAGTTAATTTGGAGTGTTAAAGAGATATTTCTTTAGTCATTTACAAAATCAAAACTTTTCTTGCAACATAATGAGAGATGTATGATTGCAGTTCCCACTTAACAGAGCCAAAAGATTTATCGACCACATGGTGGGAGATGTGTAAGAATGCTGCACAGACCCAATAGTGGTATGGTACATGTCTGAATCAATAAACTAAATTTATTTTGCAATTTCAGCATTTTACTTACGGTGTAGACACCTGAGAGTAGAAATCAAGAAATAATGGAATGCATAACAGGGAAGGTGCACTCAGGAAGTTTCGGATTCTTTTGTTCATCCTTGCACAACATGTCAGCTTTTGCATTCCAATTCTTAAATTGATATTCTTGCAACAGTTTCATCTGATTATGTGGGTGTATTTCAAAAGAGGATAGGTTTATGTTGACTTTTAATGATTGCTTTGATGGATAACAAAATTTTGGCTTATAATTGTTTTATCGAGAACACCTTCCAGTGGAGGGGCTGTCATTGCACTTTGCTTTAAAACTTCAGAGGGCCTTCGGACTCTGAATTAATAAGCGGCCATGATCATTTTGAATGATGTGAAACGGTGGGATACTACAGCTCGTCAAAAGCCTAGCCTATTTTCTTCATTATGTGTAATGGGTTATCACATCTCATAAAAAGCCTCTGGCCTATTTTACCATGATATTGAATGGGTTACTACAGTTCATGAAAAATCCTCTAAGCCGGTTTTGTTCAAACTAGGTGCACTATGAAATCATAGTCCTGCCAGAATTTCTCCCAGACCTGTATGAATGTACATGCTTGGTCATGCATTATGTTTAGTTACTGGGTAGTCACATATTTGTAGGTGAATCATGTTGCACCTGCTCTTATCTATCGTTGCAGCTTTTTGAAAGGAGCTTTGTATAGGGGTTGTCTAGCACCAATATTTTTTGCTTTTCTGTGTTGAATATTTCTTGTGTAATTGATCTAGATCTATTGTTAATAAACAGAAAGGAGTTGCGACCCTGTTCTCATAGAAAACTGGTCTGACAAGCATATAAACAGTCTGAGACTTCCTGATATCTATACAATGACTGCTCTTTTCAATACCAGCTTCGCAATCTTAATGATAAGCTGATCACTTTGTGATTATTTATTATTATCTCCTCCAATTTACTCCGTCTGTTGAGGACCACCTTCTGCTGACTCTCCTTCACTGTCATAGTGAAAAAATTGCATGTGCCAATACATTTCTCCCATCCCCAAAAACTTGGTGTCTCTACTGCAGAAAAAATCAGTGTCAACAGTGTCAAGAAAACCCTGAAAGAATTCTTCGTTGACTTTCGTCTTCGAGCATATACCCCTATGCATTTGGACTCTGACAACTTTAGGTGTCTGGAGGATAACCAGACATATTAAGATGCACGATTGGCTGAATTGAATTCCAGACTTTCCTTTTTCCAAACAAGAATTGCGTGAGAGGTGCTCTCCAGCCCAGTACCAGTATAAGATGGACGATTGGCTGAATTGAATGCCAGACTTTCCTTTTTCCAAACAAGAATTGTGAGAGAGGTGCTCTCCAGCCGAGTACCAGTATAGTAGAGATGTAATATTTAACATATTAATTAGGTCAAAATCATTAAATAATTAATAATTATAATTTTATTAACTTTTCAAATTACATAAAATTAAAAATAAAACCAAAATAAAATAAAAAACATAAAATGGATAATTATTTTTAAAATTATAATTAATAATTAAACCAATTTAAATCCATTTTAACTATGCATGTCATTTTATCCATCTTCGTATTTGGCATGGTTATGTAATGGAAGACGCTATAAACTTGTCTAGATGCTTGTCAGAGAAGTTTCTGGCTCAGAGAAGTCCCCAAAATAATGATGGATCATCCTCGTGATCATATGCAGTTTAACTAATACGAAGGATCTGCACCCGCTGCGTCTGTAATTTTGATGTTACTACCAATGGTTGTTAGAGAAATTTGTTGGCTCCAGCAACTCTCCAAAGTCATCATGGATCATCCTCGTTATCATACGCAGTTTAACTTAACACCAAGTCTGTAATTTTGATGTTACTGCCATGAGTTGTCTGGTTGAGGACCAATTCTGTCAAGATGGGTGGACGATCAAAGCAAATAATGGAAATCCAATATTAAGAGAATTTGATCAGCCTCAAGCAAGCAGGTATACATAAGGTGTTAATTTTGATGTTACTGCCATGAGTTGTCTGGTTGAGGACCAATTCTGTCAAGATGGGTGGAGGATCAAAGCAAATAATGGAAATCCAATATCAAGAGAATTTGATGAGCCTCAAGCAAGCAGGTATACATAAGGTGTTCGCAGGTGTGTTGCCTGCCTGGCTTGTCTTATTTAGAGCACCAAGAGTATATGATAACAACGTTGTCTTATTTAGAGCACCAAGAGTATATGACAACCATATTGAGATACGATTATTTAAAAAAACTCTTAAAAATTAAAACCTTAAGTGAATAATATTATTCTAACATAATTTTTTTTATTAATAATATGAAAAATGTAGAAATTACAAAAAGTATATATATTATATTTAATATTGAAGGATTTTTGATAATATACCTTCGTATAAAAGAGATCTGAATGTTTATTGGAAATATCCAAATCTATTTTCTTCAAAGTGAATAATTACAAAAGATTCTCAATTTAAAATTGTTTACCCTTAAGTTTTTAAGTGTATTTTATTTTTTATAAAAGATTATTAACCCTTGAACATTATTTTAAATTCTTATACTTGACATAGACAATGGTCTAGAAAGTTATTTTTTTTCTAGGACTCACTCAATATATTGAACTTGAATATTGAACTTGAATAAAAGGTGATTATATTTTATAAATATGTTCTATTATTTGAACAACTTCATAATGATATATTTTTAGCAAAATCTTTTGAAACAATCTTGATGCTAAACTCTACCCTTGTTGGGTAAAATAGATTGGAAGAATATTGAAAAGAATATTTTACCAATCTATTTTGACTAGTATTAAATGATAAATAACTAATTTAACAAGACTAATGCAAAGCATCAATGGGCTCATTCAAGTACATGAAACTACCTTGATGTCTAGCTTTGACATCTTAGAAAATTTTAATGGTATATATGTTGCTTGTGTTTGGGGAATTTTGCTGAGTTTCGAGTTTTATATTTTCTTGGAAAATAATTATTGATATTTGGAAAATGTGTGCTTTTATATTGGTATTGGAAACGAAGCTAGTTTTGATCTTTGATTGGAAATGAAATCAGATTTGATGAAGTTGGGACCTATTTCTTTTCACATAGATAGTGTCATAGTATTAAATGATAAAGAACTAATTTAAGAAGTCTAACGCTAAGCAACAATGGGCTTATTCAAGTACGTGAAATTGTGTTAATGTCTAGCCTTGATATCTTTGAAAATTTTCGTGGTTTGTTTGTTGCTTGTTTAGAGGATTTTGTTGAGTTTGAAATTAGTCTCTTGAATGCTTATGGTTCTCATATCATGCATATATCGATAGATCGATAGATCTAGTTCTATTATTATAATCATTATTGTTTTCTTTATATATTTGGTGGTTTGAGGAAAGATATTTTATTTCCTTTCACTTTGTGGCATGATTTCGACATCTTTACCTTTTAGAATATAGTAAAATATTTTTCTTATTATAGATTTTTCTTGGAAAAGAATTATTGAGAGTTAGGTGCAAATGCACAATGTTGTGTAGCATTAGTGTGATAAATATGGGATAGTGCAAATCATAGCTTTGAAGATTAGTCTAAGTTGACTCGTACCTAATCAACTCAGTCAAGTTGATTGTTGGTTGAATGGCTAATTGTTGGTTCAATGGACAGAAGGTCTTGCGGGCACAAATACCAAAGGGAAAAATGGAGCGCATTATGGGGTACTCTTTGTAATTCTCCAGCACTGCTACCTTTCGTCAAACTCCTCTCCAACCTCAATATCAGTGCTAGTAGTAGCATGACAAACAACACTACGCTTAGCAGAACTAGAAGAACGCGTTTTCCAAACTACACGAGAACTACTTCCCTCACGAGTCACCATGTGCCATGCTTGGTCTTGGTGGTTCTCTTCCTTCTACTCCTGGTTCAATTACCATATCTTCATTGGAACCAACACTCTGAACTCCACTAGACAACGTACTGGTGATTCGCCATGATTTTACAGGATAATATAATCTCGTGAGAGATTCGCCAAAAAATTATATATACATATTATATTATTAATAAAATCGCCTTCCATTTTTCCTATGTATCATGGGGATTCGCCTATTTTTTATATATATAAATTTAGGGGGGTTCTTAAAACTATCCCTACTCCTGACACTGCCTCTTCAACTCTTGGTAGATAGACACTAGTACAATTTTTACAATAATGTATTTAAAATGACTTAGTACAATGATACCTTTACAACTATTGTATGCAGTGCTGCCCACTTGAAGACTACATGTGATGAACTTCTTGTTGTTGCTTTTCACCTTGATTTCTGCTCTTTTCATGCTACCCTCTGCTGCACCTTGCTTTTCTTTTCTACCCTAGAAATTCTGGACCTTTTTAGCCCTTGACAACACATGATCTAGCTTTTTCTTTCCTTCTAGGAGCTCGATATTGAATTTGGTGTATCTCTATTATTTCAGATCCCCAATATGTGACTTTTGGCCCTGTAGTAGTCCTTTGAGTCTTCTTTCCAATGCCACAAGTCTGACCCAATTTTGGTTCTTCAAGAGAGAGTTAGGCCCAATCTCTCACAATGCCCTAATTATGGACTGTTTCAGTATATTTAACTTGTATGGCATGCCACATGTCACTGCTTCTTAATTCAGCTCTAAAATTGTTATAGAAAAAACTTCATTCTATGCCCTATCTACCACGTTTTACAAAATTCCAATCCGATACTCAGAGAGAGAGTTATGAAGATTTTACCAAGGTCACTTCTTTGAGATGAATTTCAGGAGCCTGCAAAAACACTGACTTCCATAGATCATATCTCTGAAACTATTGCACACCTTGATCTAAAATTTTTACAAGAGATTCCTTAGGATTTCTGCTTCTCCTCATAAAAAATTTAGCTTCTGATCCCTCGTAAATAAAATGTTAGAGCAAAAATTCCACGATGACCTGTTTCAGATAGCGAAATCCCTACATAAGGAGGATATGAGGATCACAATATATATAAATTCTTAGGTTGAGAGGGCCTTCAACAAGACAACGTGGGAGGGATTTTAGTAGCTAAAAAAATATTAATTATGACTTTTCAATGACCCATGCCACAACCCCATGGGGTATTAGCCCAGTAATTGGGGTTACAAACTTCAAACATGAATATCTCTCAAACCGAGAAGAATTATGTGGCGTGCCATATACCAATGGAAACATCTCGACAAGTAGAAACCATCAAAAGAATTCTCAACCTACACTAGTACATTTGGGGGAAATTCCGACACTTGGTTCCAACTCTTTTGACCAAATGTCAGAAATTTCCCCAAATTTTTTCAATCCAGCCCGAAACCGTCGCTATACTGACGTTTAGAGAAAAGTGTCACAATATCGACACTTAGATAAAGTGTCGCAATTGCGACATTTAGTGGAAGACGTCGCAATTGCGACACTATGCCCCAAAGCGTCGCTCTTGCGACGGCTACCTCCAAACGTCGCAATTGCGACGTTTGGAGGCATCCGTCACAATAGCGACGCTTTGTCCGCCGTCGGTATAACGACACTTATATGCGCGCTACATAAAAATGATCTTATTAAAAACTACATTAACGTCTGATATGATGCGCACATTCGCCCTTCGCTCTTGCAGAACAGCATTCGCCCTCAGCTCTTGCAGAACAACATTTTCCCTCAGCTTTCGCTCTCAGCTCTTGCAGAACAACATTTTCCCTCAGCTCTTACAGAACAGCATTCGCCCTCAGCGTTCACCCTCAGCTCTTGCAGAACAGCATTCACCCTCAGCATTCACCCTCAGCTCTTGCAGAACAAAATTCGCCCTCAGCTCTTACAGAACAACATTCACCCTCATCATTCGCCCTGAGCTATTGTAGAACAGCATTCGTCGTGCATTTTCCCTCAGCGTTCGCCCTTAGCTCGTGCAGAACAACATTCGCCCTCAGCTCTTGCAGAATAGCATTCGCCCTTAGCTCTTGCAAAATGGTAAGTTCTTACTGTAGGCCCTTCCTCCTACAGTAGGGTTGACTCTATTTGGGTTTTTTTGGTCAATTCCATTGGATTGTGTTAGGCTGTAAGGTTCTCTCTAGATGTCTTCCAATGTTCTTTCGGATGAGTTTCAAAGAGGATGTGTAATATGTGTTTGTGCTTGCATGAATTTTACTCCACCAGTTTCATGAAGTTTAAGCTATGGATTTTAGTTCGATAAACTCATCCATCTCAACACCCAGTAACGAATTGCCCTTGGTCTGATCTATATTGAAGGTGAAGTGCAAAGTGGTAGAGAATGGGAGATCGAAAGTCATCAACTTTATCACAAGGGTAGTACTCAGATCGAAAGTGATGAGCTTTAGTTCTCCAGATTTGGGGATTTTTTGATATTTGGGGATTTTCCGATGACATACCAAAGGTCACATCCATACAACCATATCAAGGTCAATGTTGAGATCATTGTCATATAGATATAGGTCACTGATATATAGGGTTAATATCATCATCACTATCCATGGAAACCGAATGGTTACAAAATCTGTGATTGTGGTTGGCTTATTTATAATTATTACCCATTTACAGTAGAGCACAGAAACACTAAATATGGCTCGAGCAGAGCCTTTACAACAGGAAATGGAATTGCAGCTGCTTCATCAATAACCAATAGCTCCACTTGAGAAAAAATTTCATAATCTTGGGGCTGGATATACTGCAAAGCAAACAATTTTAGTTATCATTCGTGCTCCAATATATTAATATACTTTTTACATTGAACTGAAGAAAGGGAAACAAGCAAATGCTAGCCATCATACAATGCTTTGACATAAGAGTTTTGAGTGACATACTTGAAAAAAAGAACTCATCCGCCGATATTTATAATCATTTGAGTTATTCAAGTTAAACACAATGTCAAGAATCAAGATTCAATACCCTCTATTATCTTCATCACCCAATACAAGATTTAATTTTTTCCCAAAGAAACGCTTATTAATTTGGCAGCCATTATTTCTCCCTGCTTTAAAAACCCTACATTTAAATGAAAACAAGCATTGCATTTCAACCACAAAAATCTATTAGTGTTCAAATGTACATGTGTGCATCACTTGTGTAGGGTATTCCTTTTCCACTTTCACATTATCCAAGAATGTGTGCAGTATAGTTCATATTTTTTGTGATTTAGATTATCTTGAAAAAGGAAAGGTAAATTTTTTCCCATGGAAAAAGAAGGTTTTCCCTTTTTACTACTGGAAATGGTACAACAAAGTTCCATTTCTACCCGAAACTCCTATGAAACAGGAACCAAATAAAGGGCATGTCCTCAATGGACATCATTTGGCTTTGAAAATGGCCATTGCACCGTGTTGTTTCTTATATTACATTACGATAGTTTCTTAGGTCATTTCTTGTTTCTTGAGATGAAAAACAACCAAAGAAATTGTGAAGATCCTTTCAAGAAATAAATGACCATTTCTCAATCATATCTCAACTATTTTTTATTTTATTCAGTGGTTTCTTATTTTGAGAGAAATTTGACACTTTTATAAGGAATATAACATAAAAACACAAAATGGGAAGGAATTGATGAGTTAGATGACCTTTAGTTGTTGTCAATTAAGAATTGATAATACACGTTGCATGTTTTGTACTACATTAAACTAGATTCCTTCCTGGAGTTAGGACACAGAGTATTGAATCAAAGTTGTAGTTTCTAACTTCTTGTATTGGTTCATCAATCTTGAAATTCAGACATTGCATGTCTTCATTGCTTCATGTTTGAATAATTTTCATCATATCGTACAATAGGAAATTACGAATTATGATTATTATTACTTTATGGATCTGTTAAGTTACTTTTAAGTTTGCATGGTTTAGTGTGAAATTATTCTAGTGTGCCCCTAGGCCCAGGTGAAGGAATGCCAAGGACCGAGAACCCTAGTTTTTAAATGGTATTGTTTCTTATACCCAAAAACCCCTCAACATCACTTCTTATTAGTTCTTAACAATAGTGTTGTAAACAATTTGAGAATTGATATAGCAAAATCTCGCACTTCTCAAGATAAAGTCCTAAAGCTAAAGTGTGATATCATGTGTAATTCAATAGCCCCATTGTCACCTCACCAACCTCTTTTCACTTAGGGCTAGCTCTCCTCCAACTCAAGGGGGGTTCTTCCTAGTAGATGTTAGGGATATAATGGCCCAACCAAACCAAGTCAAGAGCCCCCTAACTCTCTATGTTTACTACTATCAATCAAAATATTGAACAATAGGGTCAGACATGCATCCCGAAGATAAAATTGCCAGGGTATTTTTGGGTAATTTCAAAGGGAAAGTCCCCAAACACATATAATCAAGGAATTATAACGTGATTTCAAACATTAAATATCAACAAAATCGTTTAAAGGATATTGAAAGGAAAAAGGTGATGGAAGATAGAAAGTGCCTTACTTAAACTCTCTAAGGATTTTTCAATAGTTGCTCCAAAAGCTTCACTTCAAGGCCCTTCAAGATCGTCTCCAACAATGCTATACCATCAGCTTCAACAATGTTGCTCCAAAAATGTCCTCAAGGTCTTCACAACAAGTTTACTAGAAGTTGCTCCAACAATATATTCAATAAGGTCTTCATTGTCAACTCGTCTCTTGTTTTGGTGCCTTAATGTGCAATGACATGTTTCCAGGACTGAATTCAATGCAATGCATATTTGAAACTCTAACTCTATCTTCCGGTGTCTTATTAGAAATTATTTCAGTTTTCATTTTGTGTTTTCAAGTTAGATAATGTTTTCAAGTTTTTACATTTATAATTTTATTGCAATGTGGCAGACTGATCAGAGCAGTGCAGGAACAACCCCGAGACGGGATGATCGCGGAAAGAGGCCAGCGGAAGAACATGTAAAGTGCCAGCATTGCTCTATCTTTAGGTATTTTAGTTATTTATATAATTGAAATAATATTAATTTTGTTCAAATATGCAGACACCTAGCCATGGTACGCCTGATGATTCCCTCTTTGAGGAAGAGCTTTCTTCATCCCTATCTCCAGTGTTCTTGTTGCGAAAAAATGCACGAGATGCAAGGTCAGAATTTAATACTTTGATAGACGCGCCTCAAACACCTGAAACAGAAGAGAGGATAAAAAAACTTATGAGCCAACTAGAAACATATCAGGTAATAATAAAAAGTCAAAAGGATATTTTTTTTGTTCTGCATGAGATGAATTGTGATAGTTTGATTTTTAATTTTTACATTGACTAAACTAACAAAAAATTCTTTTGTATGTAGCGTTTTCTGGCAGTTTCTAAACCCGGTGTTGCTGGTAGTGGGACACAAGGGCAAGAGATTTCCTAGAAACCCTCTCATACACCTTCTACTCCTTTAGGTGCCAGCCAAGAAACACACCCTGCCCAAGCAGACACCCAGCCAACCGCTGAATGTGTTGCCAGTGATGAGGCTGATATGGCCAACTACATTATTGCGTTTCCTGGAGCTACACGTGTCAGCTCCACAGGGACCATTAATGGCACGTTGTTGGTGAACGATGAAGATGTCCCTATAAAGCACGTACAACTCCCAAGTAAATTTTAATATTTTAACTATTTCATGTACTCTATCTAAAACATATTTATCATGATTTTTATTTTTAAATTAATGATAATATCTTTTTTTTCTGTGTAGGAAAAATGAGTTCTACAGGTTTTTGGAGAGCCATGCGTTGGTAATTTTTGGCCCAACCATACGCACAGGGTGGAATTCCCAGAATTCCAACCTGAAAAAAGAACTTCTAGATTATTTAGAAGCCCTTTTTGGGGTCGGCACATTTGACAGAACAGCAGTGGCTCGGGTAGCCGGCAAATATTTGAAATATACCAGGGACACCTATAGGACGCAATTGAAATTTAACCCTAGATACAAGCGTCCTCTCACAGTTCCAGAGAGTGAGTGGAGAGCACTCATCCATGACGGAAAAGAGAAAAGGGCAAAGAAAGAAGGAAAAATGCCAACTGGACCCGCAAAGTAAATTACAACTTTAATTCAATAGCTTTAATTTTCTCTATGTCTAAAATAAAAGTGTGCTACGTCATATCTGACTTCAATATTTTGATGCTAGGTTGCCTGACACCTCAAAGGCAACCAAAGCTAGGATTGAAAAAAAGGGCCATCACAAGTTAGGCCAGGGCGGCTACTTGAAATTAGCCGCAAGAATTGTAATTAAGTAGCTAAACATCTTATAATTAATTGTATCACCTTCCAACGTTTTTGTAATCCTATCAAATATGATTAAAAATACACAATCATATGTAATGTAGGGTGATGACTTCGGAACAAAAACTACAGAGGAAGTTAAAAATATTGCTTTCCATTTCAGCTATCAAGCCGTAGTTGAACGTCGCATAAGCTTGGGGCAGGTCCCAAAATCCAGAATGCCTGATAAGGTAAAACATTAACCTTTCAATATGTTTGTTTTCATCCATAAATTTAATGTCTAACAACTTTGTTTAAATAAGGGGAGCAGCACTACCGACGAGGAAAATAACCCAGTTTTAGAGCCAGATGTAGATGATCCTCACGTGCAACCTGATCATTGTAGTGGGGACCAGGCCGACAATGCTACTATCAGTGAGGGCCGTGACGGTAATTAATTTCCACTTATAATTTTTTTCTAATTATACCTTGATGGTTGTCCTTATAAATTTTTTTTTTTAAATGACAAAAAATGTTTCCCTTGAGGATCTTACCACCAGAGAGGAAGAGAGGGCAACAGTCCCAACGGCGACAACTGGTGCACCAGGTAAAAAATCTCATTGCAATTTTTTTTATTAATACTACCGAACTAGTTCAATGATATTTAAAAACTGACAATTAAAATTTAATATTATCTGTTTTTGTAGGCGATGCCCCGTCACTGGATGAGACCAGACATCATGACTACGCAACAAGGTCAGCGGCGACAACTGGTGCACCAGGTAAATAATCTCATTGCAATTTTTATTTATTAATATTACCGAACTATTTCAATGATATTTAAAAACTGACAATTAAAATTTAATATTATCTGTTTTTGTAGGCGATGCCCCGTCACTGGATGAGACCAGACATCGTGACTACGCAACTAGGTCAGCAGTGCGGGTCGAAAGGCACGAAATAGGAGCAGATCACGATGATATTGATGATGTAATTAGGAGCTTTAGAAATAGGAAGAAGAAAAAGAAAATTTGATAATGTAAAATATTGTATTATTATAAGACAAACATTACCATACTTGGAACGTTTTTTGCGTTATATAAAAAAACTCATTTATCATACTATTTTTATGTCAAGCATTAATTGCAATGTTTCCTTGCGTACTTTTTGTTGAATTGTTTTTATTATTATTTATTGAATATTTTTTTTTATGCTCATGAAAGTAAAAAATGAAATATAGATTGGGTATTGGGGAATTGAGAGTGATGTGAGGCGGGGGGAGGGGCCATAAGAGCTTCCACCTTCACGTGGTTGGCCCTGTTTAGTAGAGAATAATTTATTGGAGCGATTTAATCTTGGAGCAAACCTCCCTTGATCCAGCGTAGCAACAAAAAAGTCACTGTTGACTTAGTTGCTACTCTTTCAGATCGTGGGAGGCTTGTTCCAAGTTCATGCGACTCAAATAAATTGTTCTTGAAACGAAGAGGAGCTTATTCAGGTATGTTTTGACATTTTCAACATATGTTCTAACATTATCATAAGAATGCATCTTAGAGTAAAAAATACTACATCAATTACTTGTATTTATTGTATAGATAATGATGGATTTTGATTGACTTGGCAGTGCAGGTACAAATCCTCTTGCATCATGAGCAATACAACTTGTCAACCAGGTCATGTCCAGGATATTTTTGCTTGTGCACTTGACCAGGTTCGTAATGTCACATTTTGTAAGTTCCTTTACAGTTCATAATTCAATATTAAGCTTGTTCATGATTATTATCTAGGTTTTTTGTATGTGCTTTTTCATCTATTTGATTGTAAGCAACTCTGCATGTTTCCTGTTGTTCACTATGATTTCTCCCATTACCACTCCTAGGATGAATCCGACTTTATTGTTACATAGGTTACTTTATTGTTACTATGATTTCTCCATTTACCATTTCATAGGTTACATCATGTAAAGTTGTCAATCTCAGGTTGGTGATGAGCTTTAGTTCTCCAGATTTGGGGCTTTTCTGATATTTTCTCCCTCATGTCATTCCTGCATCACCTCGTTGTTTGAGCATTCCAATTTTCTACCACTTGTACCAATTGGCACATGTCAATCTCTGAGTGGTGCCACATTTCACCTATTTTCAGTGAGAGTTTAGGGTTTCTCTAACATATCTTCAGAAATCCGATTCAGTGCCTGCTTGAATATCGTCACATAACACTCATGGTTTGGATTGATGAGCATGTTCTGAATGGTTGGTTGATTCATAAGAACCACCCATATAGTCATCTTGAGATATTTCAGAAGTTTTCTCGAGTTTCCTTTTTCACCGTTTCTAGTGAGTGGGATGGTGTGGGGTGATCCATCAATATTGGTGCTCTTGTAGTAGGGAATTTTTTTTTGGGGATATAAAGGAGAATTTGATGTAGAAATCCCATTGGATGCATTCATAGATGGGCACGAGAGGTCAAGAATTTAAATTAAAAGTATGCAACCTCTAGCATGGCAACCTGAAGGCCGCAAGAGACACTAGTTAAAGATTGTTTTGTGCTGGCCTTAATATAGTCGTGATTTCTTTCTATTATATTAATGCAAACATATAGTCCGGACTCATTAAAATGAGGATTGTGGTTGTATTTCTCTTTGGTTTTTTCTCTTTGCCAAAAATTGCGATAGTTGTTTAGTTTGCCTGTTACAACTTAAAAGTGGTTTTTAGCAATGGGAGTCATGTTTTTTAAGGTTCATACTAATATGAAGATCTTGTAACTCTATATTCAGGATTAGAAAAGATGGACTCTACTTTGGGAAGTATGACAAAAATTGCCACATCTACCTCATTGGGTAACAATGGAAAGGGGAAGAAGTTAGGTGCAATGTTTGATAATTATGGCAGACAATTGTCTTCTCTTTCAGTTTTTTCACCCATTTCCTTTAATCGCTCAAGCAGAAGAGGGACTCTGAGATTACGCGACAGAGAGAAGGTAGTTAATACAAGAGCTATGGAAAAGGAGTTTTACTTCAACAAGGATGGCTCAGTGACAAAAAAATTGTAGGTCAGAGAAAAAATTATGTTTAAAGGAAGGTCACCTGCACGTGAAACTTCACTGCGGTGGATCTTTCCTTGTCCACTTATATTCGATTTTAATGTGTTATTTTAATTTTTCATGGAAGGTTTTTTTGGCATATGGTCTAGCATTCAATTGCAAACTTACTGAAAGCATTGTTAATTTGTCTTGCAGGCGGTGTGAACAAACTTGTTGATCTTGTTGGAGTCACCCTTGGGGCGAAGGGAAAAATGTTGTCTTGGAGAGAAAGCATGGTTCTCCGAAAATATTTAATGATGGTGTGACAGTAGCTAAGGAGGTAATTTGTAGATGTGTGCTCTGGTTTTCTTTTTAACGTTGTATTAGTTCCCCCTCTTAAATGTCTTAGATTTGGTAGGCATAATTTAAAAACTCAAAGGTGAAAGGAAACATATTTGTTACCCAGTGGTCTACTTGGCCTATGGACTAGCCACATTAGAGTAATGCATAAAGCTTTTCACAACAATAAAAGGAAAAGGTTATGGTTGAGTCAAATTTTATTGTTATTGACAGTGTAATGAAATGTATCTCAATGCTATGGTTTTGGCCTTTTTATTGGTTGAATTAGAGGACCCAGTTGAAAATATTGGGGCCAAGTTGGTAAGGCAAGTTGCGGAAAAGAAAAATGATTTAGCTGGGGATGGAACCACAACATCTGTTGTTCTTGCACATGTTGGAATATTGAAAAATTCTAGAACAATGAATGGAGAATAAATCTCCCTTCCTCTAACACACAGAAAATAAAAATTTCTTTGACAGGAGACAGAGTTTCAATACTTTGAAAACAAACTTCTATTCCCTTCAATAACCCAAAAAAAAACTATTACACTACTTCCTCACTGAGAGGGATTACAAAATTATGACTGCTACAAAACGCAGTGCATAAAACCAACTCACTGTCTGTTCAAAACAAACATACTCCGTCTCTAAAACACTCTGCTGTGTTTTTCCCTTTCGCACTGCTGTGCATACACACTTAAAAAGTTACACTCAGTCTTTCACTTTTTACACACTGCTGTGTAATAAAAAATTTACGTACTGTCTATAAAAAAAACTACCAAGCTATTTTGTCCTTTTTATTTTTATATGTCGTAACATATAAAACATATTATAATAAACCCTCTTTTTAAAAAAATAAAATTAAAACTAAATTCTATGGCCCACCTTTCATTTCGCATATGATATATATATATATAACATATGTTTAAAACATATGTATATATTAAAGCATAAATAAAATTAAACTATCAAAACATTAAAGAACCATTTCCATTGGACTTCAAAAGTCTGAATAGATTGAATTTCAAACCAAATTCGCGTTCCAAAATGGGATGCTGACGTCTGCCTAATTTTTAATGTGAATTCTCAATCCAATGTGCCTTATAAAAAATTCGGGTTCGGTTTTCAGGTTTTCAGATTCCCTTCAATTTCATGCGATCCAATATTAATGCTCCACGTGTCCTCCTTTTGAATTTACAAAATTGGGGGATAAATTTCTGTTTGTTTACTTTCTAGTTGGTGAATTGCGTTAATGCTAGTTGTTGTGTTTAAATACAATCCTGTACAGAAATATGGCTACGACCGTCTACAAAAAAAACTTGCAGGAATTTTAAATGCTGAATTAAATTTCTGGATGGCGTGCAAGCAACCTCCAAAAAAAAATGTTGTTGCTGCATCCGTCCTTCTGCTGCAGCAGTTGAAGTTAAAATTCAACAGCACAGGGTTTAATAAGTGAGGGTGTAAAGGTAACTTTTTTTCAATAGTACTGGATTAAGATCATCTATTCATTTTTGTAGGGTTTTATGGTGTTTGGTTTTTTAGTTTTGGGTTGGGCTTATTGAGTCTAAGATAGTTTTTGAGTGAAAAAATTGCTATCAGGTATTAAAAATTTTTGGTTCTTTTGTCAAAATTTATGAGCTTGTTAGGAAATACAAAACTGATAATGGTTGTATCTTAAATTTGTGGAAAATAATTTGAAATGAAACCTTTTTGTTTAGTTTGTTGCAGCAGGTGCAAACCCCGTTCAAATTACTAGGGGCATTGACAAGACAATAAAGGCCCTTGTTTCGGAACTCAAAATTTTGTCAAAGGAGGTAAACACTTGCCTTTTGAGTAGGTTGGTTTTCCCTTTTGCTGATGGTTTGGTGTATCTAATTGAATTAGTTTCCTAAGGTATTTTTGGTTGCAAACTCCTTTTCATTTTTCATATAGTATTGACCTTGTAAAATACATTTGATTGTGTGGTCTTGTTAGATCTACAACATTTGTAGTTGTTTAGTCTTATGGCCGAGGTGCACTTTTATTATGGAAATAGTTGATGCAATATTGTCATTTAATCCTTACTGTAGGGTAGCATGTTGAGAAGTTTCTTGTGAAACATTTGGTATTCAAAATGACTCTTGATCCTATACAGCATCATGCACTTGACTTCAAAATTAATATTCAAAGTGTGCCAGACAATTCTTGCAAAATTTCAAATATTTATGTTGTTTTAAACCATTATCTTTTTCATGTATTGGATGCTGAAAATGAGAAAAAGACTTTGGTATGAAACCAACTGGTGAATAATTTCCAGTGAAACAACCACTTCCAAGACATGATTTAGAAGTATAACATATGTACTTATGAAGCATAGAAAGATATCCTTGATGCATTGTCAATGTTTGGCTAGGGTTATTTTTGGAGAAAATAACTCCTTATTCCTAGAATAGTGATCTTCAATACAAGTAAATTCCAGAGAAGAGAGATCATCGTGTGACATAAACCTATTAACAAAAGTGAACAGGGAATGATTATTAATTATGGTATACTAAGTTGTCAGTGATTTTGACTATTTGTCTTTAACATGTAAAAATGTTAAATTCCAAACTTACATCATCATGGTTTGGCATCATGAGCTTGACTAATTGTCCACCATGCTCATAATTTAATTTTTGTCTTCATATCTATAAACAACGTTTCAAATAATAATAATAAAGTTCTATAAGAAAAATCCAGACCTCCATGCTACTGCTCCTTGTGAGACAAAGTCAAAATTGCATTACACAATTTGACAAATAAGAATCTCCTATATCATGGTGGTATGTATCCAAATTTTTATAATAGTGTCTTCAATACTTATGTTGACATTGCCGATGAGATATTTAAGCAATGAAATATGGAGCCTTCTTCATTGTTGTATATGTAACAGTCTTTTATTAATATAAAGATTGATGGTGTAGAAATTTGCTGAATAATGAATATTTATCCACCGAGATTATCCTGATCACATATCAATTCGAATTCATATGCAACACATAATCTCTTCCACTCATATCATCACACATGCGGAAATAAAACAAGCAGTATGTGATCAAAAGATCATTAAACATCACACACATTACACAGTATGTATGGGGAAATCTTATAGCTGAAAACCCCTCAGCTATTCTGTATATTATAATGGAGAGAACATGTAACAGTACATAGCACAATACTCCTCACAAGTACTCAGTACTATCTCATAAAGTTACACACAAACTAGCTTGGTTTTGAACAAGTCACAAGCTCAAAACTAATCCACTAATTGCCTGCCTCTATTGCGCAATCAAGGCTGGTCTAATGAGAGATCCAAGGTTCTAATCTCCTTGGCTTGACAGCGCAATCATCATGGGAAATTCCTCCAAGTGTGGTGCAAATCTCATGCACAACTGATGTCACAACGGATAGCTATCTCAACCCTTTCATCTACCTCTTTCACTAGTCTCCACTGAACTGTCCATGCACTGTAGTGAACTGATGTGTTCTTGAGTTGAATAATGAGTTAATAATTAGTGAATTAAATAATATTTAATTCACTCCACTCATTACAAGTTGATTAGCTAGTTGAACTAATCACAACTAGTTCAACTAAGTTAAACCGAACACAACTCCACCAACTGTCTCATCGACTCCACCAAACTTTTGCCACTGAAGTCCTAACTGAAGTCAACCATGCATGAGCTCACCAAACCCCTAGGAATAGCGTAATTCCTCTGTCAGATGCATGAGCCACTTCTGTAGCTTGAACTGAAGTGCTCCAAGAGAGTAAATTGAAGTTTAGAGTCCAAATATTATTAAGGGTAAATAATATTTGACTTTTCTATTTTTAGGATAGGCAGTCTAAAAATAGAGTTCGACCTAAATGTCTAAAAATAGAGGTCCATATATTTTTACCAACATGACCAATACTCCAAGAATATCATACTACAACTCCCAGACCATGCTCCATATGTCTAAAAATAGACATAGTCTAAAAATAGACTTTGTGCCAAAAATAGCCTGCGGGCCCACTTAGTGAAGGCGACTTCATTTCACTAAGCTCCATCATATTGCTGCATTTTCAACACTCCCTCTCAGCAAGATATGGATTATCTGCAACCCCTATCCTACCTCTGTGGAATTCGAACTTGCTCCTGGTGAGTGCCTTCGTCAAGATGTCAGCATCCTGATCCTCCGTGGGAACATATGAAAGCATCATGATTCTCCGCTGAACACAATCTATGATATGATGGTACCTGATGTCGATGTGTTTGGATCTATCATGAAATAATGGATTAGCCGAGAGTTTAATGTAACTCTGGTTATCACAATAAATCACTGTAGGCTCCAAGTGCAACCCGAACAATCCAACGAGGATCTTCCTCATCCAAATAGCCTCACATGCAGCCAAGCTTGTTGCCATGTACTCAGCCTCTGCTGAATTGAGTGCCACGGATCTCTGCTTCCTGTTGTACCAGGAAACTGCTGTCGACCCAATGCTGAAAATCCCTCCAGATGTGCTCTTACAGTCCGTTTGGCTCCCTGCCCAATCTGCATCAGTGAAGCTGGAAAGCTTCGCTCCATCCTCCTGTCTGTACCATAGACCATATCCCCATGTGCCACTAAGATAACGCAATACATGCTTACCTGCCTTCCAGAAGAGCTTGGTAGGCTTAACCATAGCTTGCGAAAGCTGGTTAACAGCATAGCATATATCGGGTCGTGTATTGACCAGATACATAAGCGACCCCACCAACTGTCGATAGACAGTGGCATCCACTACCTCCGCTAAAGTAGCATCCTCCTTCCTCCAACCACCAGGAAGAGGAGTGTCAACAGGCTTGCAGCCTTGCATGTTGAACCTCTCCAGAATCTCCCGGGCATACTTGCCCTGAGAAACAAACAGTCCTCCACTGCGCCGCCAAATCTCCAATCCCAGGAAATAATGAAGGATGCCCAGGTCCTTCATCTCAAACTCTCGTGCAAGATCCTCCTTGCATGAAAGTATCAACTGCTCATCGCCAGTCAAAATCAGATCATCTACATACAGTACGATGATCAACAGCTTCCCCTCCACCACAATCTGGTACAGGTTAGGATCCGCCTCACTCTTGGAGAATCCAAGCCCAATGAAGTAGCTGTCTATCCGAGTGTACCAAGCACGAGGTGCTTGCTTCAGCCCGTACAGTGCTCTCTTGAGTCGGCACACATGCGACTCACTGCTGAAGATCTCGAAACCTTCAGGCTTCTCTATGTACACCTCCTCCTCAATAACTCCATTGAGGAACGCAGTCTTCACATCCATCTGATGAATGTGCCACCCCATCTGCGCTGAGAGAGCAAGGATCGTCCGTATGGAAGAGTACCTTGCGACAGGTGCAAAAGTCTCCTCATAGTCAATCCCCTCGATCCGTGAGAAGCCACGAGCGACAAATCTCGCCTTGTACTTCTCCACACTCCCGTCAGCCGCCTGCTTCACCTTGTAGATCCATCGCGAACCTACAACTGATTTCCCAACCGGTCTTGGGACAATCTCCCATGCACTGTTCCTGATGATCGAATCATATTCTTCGATCATGGCATCAACCCATGCGGGTTCCTCCACGGCTTCCTCAAAAGAGGATGGCTTCGTCACAACACATTGACTCACAAGAGCCATGTATCCAGTGTACCGATCCGGTGACTGTCTCTGTCTGCGCTGTGCTGTAGGTGATCCTACAACCTTCTCTGCATCCCGAGCCAGTCGCTCAGCTTCTGTAGTGCGCATGCGCCCTCTGATGGTTGGCGTTGCATGGGTGGTTTCTTCCACCTCCTGAACCTCCTCTTGTGGCTGATCCACATCCGGAAGCTCCTCCTTAGGAACTAACAGCTCCTCATCCGCATGCAAGTGTAGCTCCCTCTCAAGCGAACACTGCATGGCTTTCTCCTCCTGAAATTTTATATCCCGTCGCACAACAGTCTTGCGACTGTCTGGCACATACACCCGATAGTTGTGAGGTGTATCAGTGTACTCCACAAATATTCCAACTTCAGCAGTTGGATCCAGCTTCCTTCTTGCATCCTTCGTCACATGCATGTAGACAGGAGATCCGAAAATCCGCAAATGGGAAATATCAGGCCTCTTGCCAGAATAAGCCTCCTCTGGTGTACTCATGCCAAGAACCTTGTGAGGACAACGGTTCTGCACATACACTGTTGTATTGCATGCCTCATCCCACAAGTGAAGGGGTAGGCCCTGATCATGCAACATCGCCCATGCAGCACCCACGATCGTTCTATTCTTCCGCTCATCCACCCCGTTCTGCTGTGGGTTATGGGGTGCGATGAGCTCTCTCCGAATCCCTTCTGCGCTGCAAAATTCTTTGAATTCAGCCGAGATGAATTCACCACCATTGTCGCTCCTAAGAGCCTTCACATGCTTCCCCGATTCCTTCTCTACCAGCACCTTGAATTCACAGAACTTAGAAAATGTCTCGCTCTTCTTCTGCATGAAGAAGATCCAGCACTTCCGAGAGAAATCATCAACAAAGATCACATAGTACTTGTGCTTTGCTGTCGAAGCTACAGAGAAAGGACCACACATGTCTCTGTGAACTCTCTCAAGGATCGTCGTGGCGCAACTATCCTTCTCGTGAAAGGTGGCTTTCACATACATCCCTAAAGTACACCCCTTGCACTGATCTGACTGCGCAAGAGTGCCCTTAGGAAGCCCAGTAGAAATGTGTTGCAAGATCTTCAAAGCTCCATGGTGAAGGTGGCCCAATCTCCTGTGCCACAGTTCGTCCTCATCATCCCGGCTCACCACTTCTCCCGCCTTGCATGCCATTGTTGCGCAGCCATCTACTTGCAACTGATAAAGGTTCTTGACTCGAACCCCTATCTTCCGGGTCTCACCAGTAGTCTTACTGCGCAGGAAAGCTTTTCCTTCGCTGAAGACCACATCATACCCCTTGTCTTCCAACATTGCCACAGAGATCAGGTTCTTCATCAATCCTGGAACATACAAAACTTCCTTCAATATGAAAGGTTTACCAGACTCCCTCTCAAATGAAATGGTACCGATACCAGTCACACTGTATCTACCATCATCGCCCATCTCGATGTGCACTCCAAGATCTTTTTCCTCCATATCTGAAAATAGATCTCGATCTCCGGTCATGTGAAATGACGCACCACTGTCCAAGAACCAAATTGATCCCGCCACACTTGAGACCAAGCATACGATCAGTGAAAAATCCAGTTCGAATTGAGAAGCCAATACCTCTCCCGCTGCAGATCCGGCAGCCTTCTTATTTTTCTTCTTCTGTGGACCATTTGTGGCATAGTGTCCATGCTGGTGACAGTGAAAACACTTCACCTTGGACATGTCTTGCTTCTTGCCTTTCGCACCAGACTAAGAAGCCTTCTTGCTCTTCCCCTTCTTTGCTTTGGCAGCCAAAGCGCAATTTTCTTCATCAGATACCTTTGATGAAAATCCGTCCCTGGTAGTCCTCCTTATCTCCTCTTGCATGAGATCCGCCCAAAGGCGCTCCCATCCCGGCAACTTCTCCTGACCATTGACACTATCTTGATATGAATGCAAAGCCTTCGAAAGACCAAGGAGATCCAGGTCCACCATGTCCTCATCTTTGACAGCCACCCCCACACTTCCTAGCTCATCTCTGCATTGAGTGAACTTCGTGAGGTATTTGGCGATACTGTCGCCTTTCTCCATATGAATGTTTCTGAGCTTATCCTTGAGCGCCAGCTTCCTTTGGTCGCTCTTACTCTGGAATAGATCTGTCAACGCTTTCCACATCAAATATGGAGAAGCTTTTCCATGCAGGCTGGATACAATGTGATCCTTTACGCCCTCCAACAGAATCCTTCGGCATTTCGCCATCTTCTTTTGCCAAGCCTCGACTTCAGCAGGATCAGTGGGCTTTTGGACATCCGTATCTACGAACTCCTTCAGTCCATTATCTTCTAATACTGCCTCCATGCGATCCTTCCATGCAACATAATTCGAACTACCTTCAAGAGCATATTCGAGTCGCAAACCGTTGAAAGACATTTTCAACTCCGGCACCAAGAAAAAAACTGCTACAAAATTCGAATTCCAAGCTCAAAGCTCAACCGCTCTTGATCTGTGAGAACAAATTATTTCTAGCACAGAAATCGACTGCAAGGGCATTTACTGGATGTACCACCTTTCAAAGGAAAGGATGGATCCAGAGGCTACCTGGCCCGCATGCAGACTCTGTCTACCGAAATAAGTTTGTAATCACTGTGATGATCAATCTCTGCTCCGATAGCTCCGATACCATGTAGAAATTTGCTGAATAATGAATATTTATCCACCGATATTATCCTGATCACATATCAATTCGAATTCATATGCAACACATAATCTCTTCCACTCAGATCATCACACATGCGGAAATAAAACAAGCGGTATGCGATCAAAAGATCATTAAAACATCACACACATTACACAGTATGTATGGGGAAAGCTTATAGCTGAAAAACCCTCAGCTATTCTATATATTATAATGGAGAGAACATGTAACAGTACATAGCACAATACTCCTCACAAGTACTCAGTACTATCTCATAAAGTTACACACAAACTAGCTTGGTTTTGAACAAGTCACAGGTTCAAAACTCATCCACTAATTGCCTGCCTCTATTATGCAATCAAGGCTGGTCTAATGAGAGATCCAAGGTTCGAATCTCCTTGGCTTGACAGCGCAATCCTCATGGGCAATTTCCTCCAAGTGTGGTGCAAATCTCATGCACAACTAATGTCACAACTGATAGCTATCTCAACCCTTTCATCTACCTCTTTCACTGGTCTCCACTGAACTGTCCATGCACTGTAGTGAACTGATGTGTTCTTGAGTTGAATAATGAGTTAATAATTAGTTAATTAAATAACATTTAATTCACTCCACTCATTACTAGTTGATTAGCTAGTTAAACTAATCTCAACTAGTTCAACTAAGTTAAACCGAACACAACTCCACCAACTGTCTCATCAACTCCACCAAACTTCTGCCACTGAAGTCCTAACTGAAGTCAACCATGCATGAGCTCACAAAACCCTTAGGAATAGCGTAATTCCTCTGTCAGATGCATGAGCCACTTCTGTAGCTCGAACTGAAGTGCTCCAAGAGAGTAAACTGAAGTTTAGAGTCCAAATATTATTAAGGGTAAATAATATTTGACTTTTCTATTTTTAGGATAGGCAGTCTAAAAATAGAGTTCGACCTAAATGTCTAAAAATAGAGGTCCATATATTTTTACCAACATGACCAATACTCCAAGAATAGCATACTGCAACTCCCAGACCATGCTCCATATGTCTAAAAATAGACATAGTCTAAAAATAGACTTTGCGCCAAAAATAGCCTGCGGGCCCACTTAGTGAAGGCGACTTCATTTCACTAAGCTCCATCATCTTGCTGCATTTTCAACAGATGGTTTTGTCTTTCTGAAAATGAAAAGTAAAAATAATTTATTGTGGTCAATTGAAAATTTCTTTTTTTAAAGCTTTTCATTATGGAAGGGCGACACAGATATATGCCCTTCTAATTGAAATTCGGACCTGCCCTTCAAATTTGATCACTGTGTGGGACCTTAACAAACAATAAAACTATTCTGCTGCTCGTTATATAAAACATATAACAAAACCTTTGTCAAAACTTCAAACGAACCCTTTAGCCGTGGGTATTTCATCACGAATTGATCATTTTACCATGTACCTTCTTCTAGAGGAATATTCTTCCACTTGATTAGGTACTTCATAATGGTTATATGTCAAAGAGATACATAATGTTTATCTATAACTTTTTTTGGTTCAAGAATCAACTTTCATTCTTCATCTAATTTTGGAAGTTCTATTTACATTGGCATATTTTTTCCCAAAACCTTTTTTAGGAAAGATACATGAAAAAACTTATGAATGCAAGAAGAAGGAAAATATAACTTCTATACCACTTGTGCAATCCTATGAATAATTATTTAGGGCCATAACATTTTTGAGCTAATTCTTTATTCTTCTTTTTCTTGAATAAAGATTTCTTATAATGCTATAATCTAAAAAATACCCAATTGCCCTCCTCAAATTATCTTTCACTTCAATTTTGTTCCCCTTGTTGTTTTATCATGTTTCATGTCATTTGAAGGTTTTCCATAATCATTTTCAAAGTTTCTTTAGTATTTTCCATATGTGACTCTGTTTCCTATACTTTGGACTTATCTTGCAAAAAGTATGAGATACTAGGAGTTAGATATCCATAAAGGGCCTTAAATGGGGAAATTTTAGTAGATGTGTGATAGGTAGTATCATATTACCATTCTTCCTTGACGAACCCACTTCATCCATTAAGATTTCTTTTCTAAAGAGTAACATTGTAGATAACCTTTAAAACATTTGTTAACTATTATTTTTTGACCATTTGATTGTGTTTGATATGTAGAACTCATGGCAGCTAGTGTTTCTCCACTCATATTAAATAATTATTTCCAAAAGTTTCTTATTACTATTACTTTAGGAAAACCATGAAGACTATGAATTTCTTTCACGGACACTTCTGCCACTTGGCTTGTTGTTTATGTACTTTGAGCTCTACAAAAAAAAATCTACAAAATTTGTCTATATAAATGACCACAAAAATGTAATACTTACCTTTATATTTCAGTAACCCTGTAATAAAGTATATTGATATATCTTCTAGTCTTTGAATATGTATGTGGAATGGTTGAAGTAACCCTAGAGATTTTACTATCTCTCTTTTATTTATTATGCAAACCTGACCTTCTCTTACAAAATTTTGAATATCTTTCTTCATTCCTTCCAAAAATATATTTTTTGATCCTTTGAGATGTTTTAAGGAACCCCGCATCCTACCATCAGAGAGACATGGGACTCCCTTGATATTTGTTTATTCAAATATGCTTGTGTGCATAAAAATATTCTACATTTGCACCAAAGTATATCTCTCTTTCACTCCCAATGCTCCATAGAGTTCATCCCATCCTTTATAAATTTTAGTTTTTGTTTAGTACTATTGTCATTTTTCCATTATGGCAAGCTTCTTCTAGCCACCCAGGAATAGAAAATGTAATTGGATATAAATTTGAGGCCTCTTCTATTTTAGAAAGAGCATCATGTACTAAATTTTCCTTACCCTTTTTGCAGATTATCTCAAAATTAAAACTTTGCATTTTTTCTCCTCATTTTTGTTAATCTTCCAATGAAATCCATAGCTTCAAAAATACTTTATGCTATCATGGTATATCTTGACTTTAAAGTACCTCCCAATGATATACTATCCCCATTTTTTATTGCATGTAATATTGCTTCCATTTATTTTTCATACGTAGATTTCAACAAATATTTTCTTTGAATTCCTTGCTTTTAAAAGCCAATGATATCCCTTATTGTGTTAATGTTACGTAAATTCCTTGTCCTAGTGCCTCACACTCTACTATGAATGTTTTACCAAAAGTAGGTGCAACCGATGTTGGTGTAGAAGACATGGCATCCATTAAAAGAGAGAATGCCAACGTAGCCTCATCATTCCATAAAATGATATTTTCTTTAAAAGATATGTGAGTGGACTTGAAATTCATGCATAATTCTTAACAAATTATCAATAATATCATGTAAGTCTAAAAAATCTTCTAAGAACCTTGATTTTCTTAGGAATAGGTCATTTTGTAATAGCTTGCATCTTTTGAGGCTCCAACTTCACTCATTCCTTTAAAACAATATGAACCAAATACTCGAATTCTTATTTCCAAAAAGCACATTTGGATATTTTTACATAAAAATGATTGTTCTCAATAATTTATACAAATTTTCCACATGTTTAGTGTGGTATTCCCATGATTTATTATAAATATGTGTATTATCAAAGAAAACCAACACAAATCTTATAAGATGGGATCAAAAAAAATTGTTCTTAAGTCGAGCCTGCCGGACTTCAAACAGTGATAAACCATAATTCAAACCAAATTCGCGTTCCAAAATAGCCTGTTGATGTCGGCCAATTTTGTGACACGAAAACCAATTGAATTCCGCCCTAATGTTTTTCGGGTTTGAAGTTGGGCTGGCGTACGGAGGGAGAGTTGTGACGCGAATTTCTTATCAAATTCGCCCTAATATTTTTCAGGTCCGGATTTCCACTACGAGAGCGGCCCAAACAAAGATCTGCTCCAATCAATTTCTGCCATGTGTCCTCAATCAAATGTTTCCCTGTTCCCGGATGCGGGTGCATTCGATGGTGTTTAAGGCGATGGGAAATGGATGTGGCGATTTCATATCAATCGCATTAATTTTTAACGCAATTCAATTAAGTTCCAAGGTTTTCACATCAACTCGCATTAAGTCTTAACATTGTTCAAGATCGAACCTCCACTCCTATTAGCGATTCCGCATGCTCCAATATGATCCGGCCTTTGGCTCTCATTAATGATCAGAGATTAATTATGACGGGCATCCTTCGATTGCATTGCATTCGGGTCGATAAAATGGCGTTTCGCTATGGTTTTTCAAACGAGCCGGTTGCTGGGTTACACTACCTGCTCACTGTGACGAGAAGGAGAAGTGGCCAGCTGAACTGCTGCTTAGACCTTGCTGCATATCTGCATTTCTCTCGGTCTGGTCCGTGTTTTTCTTCCTCTATTTCTTGGAATTCTTCTTCTCCGTATCCTCTTGTTCCCACTGCTGAGACTGCACCCATGCCTCGCCTACGTCAAAGGATGTGATTCCGCAGGGGGAGCACTAGAGGTCAACCCCTGCGCCCTCCCTCCAGCCCCTCAACCGAGTCATCTTCCCAGTCCAGTGATTATCACGCAGGTCGCTATCCAGATACTAGAAGTGGGCGGGGACAGGTTCTAGGATTTGGCCACCGTATGGGCTCCCCTGCTCCTCATTTCCCCACCGCTTCACATTCTCCCACGACGCGCACTGCGCTTTTTTCCTTTAATTTCTCTCTAAACCGCCCACGAATCACAGCTTCAATTACTATGGTTTTCCATGAGGAGGCCCAAATGGAAGAACAATGCACTCGCCCGGTGGGTCTGAGCTCAGAAAAAGTCGGCCAGCATTCAGGCCTTCAGGAGGGGAGCAGTGGTATGAATGTGGAGGTAGCACCTGACGATCCTGGACCTTCCGAAGGATGGTGCCGAATCGTCAAGGAGCCACCGGAGGAGTATTTTGGTTAATTTGGTTTTCTTACTTTGCGGCCCACTTAATTGGGCTGCTTTTAGATTATATTACTATGCTGGACCTCTGTAATATTTTTGAATTATGTAAATGTTCAAGACTGGTTTCCTCGTATGAGGGCAGTCTTCTTAATTTTTTGATTTTTTGATGACAAATTTGCCATGAGTCTGGGCAATGTTTTTGACTTCGGTGTAATTTTATTCCCATTGTTAATAGATTAACTTTACTTAGAAAAAAAAATGTTGCCCTATTTCTATTTTAAACCTGTTTTTTTAAATACAGAGCCATGTTTATATGATTGTTTATAGTCGAAGCGCTGTAGGGTAGTTTATTATATTAATATTTCACAGTCGAATTATGTTCTTAACAATTGGAAAAAAAAAATGTTGCCTTGTTTCTATTTTAAACCTGTTTTTTGAAATACAGAGCCATGTTTATATGGTCTACGTATTATACTCTTTCTCTGTATATCTACAGGAACCTTTTTGCTATGAACAGGGTGGATGCTGTAGCGGGCTAATAATGGAAACAAGCGAGCCTGAACCTTACATATCGGATGCAACAGATGTTTACCAATTTTGGAATCAAGCGAGCCTGGGTTTCTGCAGATGGTTTTTATTTCCGGGAACAAGCGAGCCAGAACATACAATCGACCCTGGGTTTATACATATTTTTTCTCTATCATGGATGCTTTTTGTGTGAGGCGTATATCAACAGTACATGTCTCTGCACATTTCCTGTATCCGCTTTATGATACTATTTTATGTGTTGATAGGTTATCACTCTACCTTCAAAACTAGCGATGCTGGTCTATGTTGCTGGTTTATTGATATGGTCTGATGGTCCTTTTATATTTTGGACATATCACACTCCTCACATGATTAGCGTTTTTCTCCGTTCAAGGATTTTGGGTACTTTAATTTGTATTTGGAACAATGGACGTCGGTACTCTATCTGTTGCTTTACTATTCTACATACTGCTATTTCACTTTCTTATAGATGCCTCGGGCATATTTGGATGCTTTCTCAGATTGTCGATAATCTCCATGTGGACCGTTACTGGGTTTTATATCATGTCCCCGTATGTGACATGGGGTATTTTTCTATCATTGTCTGGGGTGGGACTTCCACTTTTCTGGATGGATATTTGGGTTCCAATCTTCAGATGTGAAAATGTAATGACTTCATGGACTGTTTTACTTCATATAATATATTCAAAACAACGTTTTTTCTCTTGTGAAAAAAAAATGATTGTTTATAGTCGAAGCGCTGCGGGGTGGTTTATTATATTAATATTTCACGGTCAAATTATGTTCATAAAAATTGGAAAAAAAAATGTTGCCCTGTTTCTATTTTAAACCTGTTTTTTGAAATACAGAGCCATGTTTGTATGATTGTTTATAATCGAAGCGCTGCGGGGTGGTTTATTATATTAATATTTCACGATCATTGGAACGCCCACAATTCATAACAAATATTGAAGATTTACTGTCCTGTTTTAAAGTTTCATTTTTTTTTTTTTTAAATTGAACCCGTCGTCAGTATACCGGCGCCTTGTAAGCGTCGGAATTGCGACAGCTTAAAAACTTCGGACCACATTTCGTCGGAATTGCGACAGTTTACAAACTTCGGAAGAGCGACGTTCAAAACTTCGGACCACATTTCGTCGGAATTGCGACTGTTTACAAACGTCGGAAGAGCGACGTCCAAAACGTCGAACCACATTTCGTCGGAATTGCGACAATTTACAAACGTCGGAAGAGAGACGTTCAAAACGTCGGACCACATTTCGTCGGAATTGCGACAGTTTACAAACGTCGGAAGAGCGACGTTCAAAACGTCAGACCACATTTCGTCGGAAGTGCGACAATTTACAAACGTCAGAAGCACGACGGTTTGGGAAACGTCGGAAGAGCGACGCTTGTTTGGAAGCGATGAAAAAAGTTTCGGTAGTGTGACACTTTGTAAGTGCGTCGGAATTGCGACGGTATGGAAAACCACGTTTTTCCCGTCCTCGAACTGTCGCTCTTGCGACGACTATGTGTCGGAATAGCGACGATTTGGCCGTCGGAAATTGCGCCAAATTTTCTAGTGCTAGAATATAGTAATTTGGTAGGTCAAAATTCCCATGCAATATTGGGGTAGCTCCTGGTGCTGCTTGGGTTGACATCAATGACATAAAGTATGTCTGTGATATGTTTTAGATGTGTTTATGATATTAAGTGTTGGTAATTGTTGATACACACGTGGATGCGAGGGTACTGACTAGGTCTATGCATGGTGATAGCTCTGTTATGATTTATTGCGAATTATATTGTTAAAGAACCTACGAATATACCTGTCCTATGTAAATCCGATTGGATGTGAATGAGGATCTACCTTGATTACCTACTCTCTCCGAGGGTGCGGAAACCTAGTTCGAGCACCCTCCCATACTACTTCGGGTGAGACCTTGGCCTGCACAAGTAGGTCATTTCCGAAAGGGCCAATATTATAGGGGTTTGCTGGCAAACCTTAACCTTCGAACCTGGGTCAAGACCCCTCAAGCCAACACATAAGTTAGGTAGGGTTTTCTATTCAACTCATCTTTTCCACTTTTAAACATGCTAGTTTGTATATAGTCAATGCATGGATGTGTGTAGTTATTGAAGCATTGTTCACAGCTACAGGATTTTTAGTTTGTATATAATCACTTTCATCTTGGATTGCATCCGTCTTCTCTCCAAACTCCAATTCTGCCACCAAAACCTTGTTTTATGAAATCATCTTCATGACCACCATGAGCAGCCCTCCAAGTGAAAAACAAGCCTTCCAAGGGTTCTGAGACTGGATAGAGGTGTTGGTCACCCCTCTCTCACTTAATTCCACCACCTTCCACATTTTCCCACCTTCCTTCCATCATTTTCACCTTTAGATAATTATCCGCCTGCTTCCTATAGCACTTCAAGACTTCATGTAGTAATACAAAGATCCTGTAGCAACTTCATGTAGCAATACAAGGATCCTGTAGAAAAATCATGTAGCAATGATGTATGTCACCATTTACACTCCATTTTTTTGTCCTTATTGACATTTTAACCTATGATATGATGTATTTGACCCTCAACTCTAAACACATGACCAAAAGAGACCCCTAGGCCACTCCAAAGCTTCTTCCTTCCTTGCTGCAAAAACAAAGTAGGCATTGGTGTTTTATTTCATCTCAAAATTAGCTTGAATAGGACAACAATTTACATGAAAGTACAAGTTAAGTGAAGTAGTAGATAGAAGTTTGGTTTATGGTTTGATGAAGTGTGTGAAGATAGAATATTTTCTTTATTGCAAATGAATGGATAGTTAGATGCATTATTTCCCATAGCATAGTTTCCTTTTCTCCAATTAGGTTAATTGTTTATGATTTTCTTCCACTGTCAATTGAAAGTTGAATTTTGATAGATGCTACATTTTTCTTAGATTAGAAGTAATTATCTACATTACATTAGCTAATTTCACTTTAATCCAGTAGGACGAATGGCCTAGAAGTACTATTGATCAGAATACCTAGTTGAGGGTGGCATGAGTAGAATCCATCTATTGTGCATATAGCATTTTCACCTCTAAATTTGTACAAACCCCAGGTTGATAATTAGAGTTGAGTAGCCCTTGGTTGTTGCAGCACTCTTGATGTAATACTAGGGCTCACCACTTTTTTGTGTCGCTGTCGGGGAGATTTCTAAGTAGATGCTTGTTTATGCTTAAGCATTTTTTTCTAGTTTTAGTTTTGCATACAGTTTGAAAAAGTGAAAATAAAAAATATATATATATCTTTCATGCCTCGTAGGAGTTGGGAAAGCGAAGAAAATTTTGTATCAAAAACCCCCACATCCCCACAAAGTCAACCTTCACTCTTATTTAGTGACTATGACTTAGAATACCCTCTAGGTGAGCACCTTGGAATATTTGAAGAACCTATTGGGGAAGATGAAGAACATACTTCACCTGTCCAAGATATAGCTAAGAACATAAGCCAATAGTTCTTTCCAATTAGATAAAAAAATGGATATTCCAAGATGAAAAACATCAGCCCTTCAACCCTTGGACACTTTCATGGCCTAAATTCTGAGGACCCTAACACTTTCATGTTTGAGTTTGCTATTGTCTGTAAGACTTATGACTATGCCTCAAATGAAAAAAGGTTGAAATTTTTTCTCTCTACCTTCAAGGATGTAGCCTTGCACTGGGTCATGGGTCTTCCTGGGGACAATATCACTACCTGGGCCTAAATGTAAGAGTCCTTCAACAAAGAGTACAGAGAATATTGTAGGTCCAAAGAAACCAAGGAAGAAATATTTAGGATAACCCTAGGGCCCGATGAATCTTTAGAAGACTATGAGGAAAGGTTTCAATTAACTACATGAGGGATAACTACACCCTTGATCCTAGATCACTCAAGTTATTTCTTCTCCGAGGGATGAGGGAGGAAGTGTTGGAAACCGTTAACATGCTATCTAGAGGGGATATCTATCAGTTGGCCTATGATGACATAAAAACTGTGTTCAGAAACCATTCTATGGCAGCTAGAAAAAAGGGGAAAAGTAACCAAGGTTTGAACAATACCTATTCCTCCACCTCATCCATAAAAATTGAGATAGGGAACATGTTAGAGGATGTCAAGAGTGAAATTTTGCATATCTTTGCGTTGAAAATGGATAGCATGCATATCAAGAGGAAACAAGATGAGGCAGAGAGATCCCAAGCTATCTTTTTCCCTAGATGCACTAGAAGACACTCTAGGAATGAATTCCCAATGAATGTCATAGAAGTCTGCTGAGTCTCTAAAGAAAACCATGGAACATACAAATGGTATTCCTTACCTAGCCTAAAATTTTTATACAAAGGGGTGGATGGTGGACCAGAGAGCCTCTTCTTTATAATTCAAAGGAGGCCTCAAGGACCTTAGCCATACCAACAAGGCATGCAAGGTGTGCCCTATTTTGACTACAATTGAAACCAAAATGCACACTTGCAACCTTGGTTTTCCTCTACTCATCCATCATGTCCCACACTTCCTTCTTGTCCTTATGCTCCTCCATATAATCCTCAACCATTTCATCCATATGCTCCCCAACCTTTCACAATGGAGAAACCCATCACGAGGGTGGACGCCTCAACTCAACCAAACTCCTGCTTTACTGCCTCCACCCTAACCTCAACCACAACTCATTCACCATGCTCCACCTAAGTAACCACATATGTCTTCTCAACCTACATTAGAGCACTTTTGAGGTCCAAAATGGGCCTCCTAAGAAAAATGTACAACCAAAATAAACTTTATAAGAACCAATAGGATTCAAGATGATGATGTCAACCATGAGGGATGATTCACCATTTTTAGGTAAAAAAGTAAAAATATTAAAAATTAATAGAATATTAGGAATTTGGCTTCTGTGATTCTTAAAATGTATGTAAAATATTTTGGCAATAATCGCATCTGAGCATATTTTCTCGACACGTTTCTCATCTTATCCCGATGATGAACCACACTCGTTGGTTTGAAACAGGTCGACAAAATATGCTTAGATGTGATTAATAAATTAATAAATTTGTTTCTTCAATTTATATCCCTAATTTTTTACGCAAATTTCGAGTAGGAGTACTCATTGGTTGCAAAATTTAATTCTTCATCCAATGAGTACCCATATTGCATACTTTCGATGGACCCTGCTACACGAAAAATGAGAAATACATGAAAAATCGTGATTGCAATCACGTTTTTCATGTATTTCTCATTTTTCTTGCAACAGGGTCGATAAAAAGTATGCAAAATGGTTACTCATTGGATTAGGAATCAAATTATGCATCCAACGAGTGTTTGTGCTTGAAATTTTAGTAAACCAATAGGGGGATAAGTTGAAAATATGAGTTTAAAAAGTAGTTTTTTCTTTTTTCCTTCTCAAATTAGATGATGTTACCTAATATTATTTTATTATTTCTACTATTATTTTATAGTTTCCTTAGGAGGCCCATTTTCGACCTTAAAATTCCCCTAATGATCTGAACCCGAATAAAAAATAGGCACAAGAGGTCTACAATGGAGAGACATCTTACCCTTCCTAATGTTGTGGAGATCCAAGAGATTAACCTGAGGCCTGGGAAATTTCTCCCAGATAACCATCCACCATCTCCACCTGACTTGATTGAAGAGGAAAAGGATGAGAGTGCCCACTAATTAAATCAACCTCCTTTTCCCGAGAGATATATCGATCCTAGCTAGTGCACCCTAGAAGAGTCTAAACTTCTAGGAGAGTTGAAGAATTTGTGTGTCAAGATACCCCTTCTCAAGGATATTAAGGATGTTACCATATACAATAACATTATTAAGGAGAAATGCTTCAAAAATCCTGGGATAAAGAAGAGATACACCCCCACCATCAATGTCGTTGGTCAATTATTTGATTTGATGTTGGGGACGGTGATTTTCCCAAAATACCTTAAACCTGGAAGTGTAGTAGTAGACATGCATATTGATGGTTTCGTTGTCCCTCATACATTGATTGATCTTTAGGCTACCATCAATGTGATGACTAAAGAAACCATGTTTAACCTCAACATCCAAGGATCTTTGAGAAAGACCACTACAGTGATGAAACTTGAAGATAGATCCACAATAGCGCCCGACGGAGTTTTTGATGATGTTATGGTCTCCATTGACTCTTGGGACCCCACTGACTTCCTGGTACTTCAACCCATAACCAATTTTAATGGTTATCCTCTTATATTAGGAAGAGCCTGGTTGGCCACTGTTGATTCCTATATCAATTATAGGATTGGAAACATGACCATTAAGAATGGGCCCTTATCAAAAGAACTGATATTATATTCTCCTGCTCAACCTTATATTGAACATGATCTACCTTTTTGGTTGGAGGATGAGGAAGAAGTGTACCATGAAACACCATACCCAATTTGTACCTTAGATATTGTTATTAGAGGGGGGAAACCTGATGCATATTACCTCATTGACCATATCATTGAGAATCAACCCCCCACTACCATTCCCTTTGATGGACTTGTGAAATAATATTGAAGTAGTCCTTTGACTGAGATATGATTAGTTGAATCAAGCCATCAACCCGCAAATATTGTAGAGTTTGGCTCATCCGGAACCTTATTGATCAATCCCTCTCTCTCAGCCAAACACGACGAACACTTGTGCAAGATGTTGGGAGAGAACATATATGATTTTTCTTGGGATTATAAAGAAATGAAAGGGGTGCATCCCTCAGTCTTCACTAACCATATTTACATGAAAGAGAGATATGATCCTATGCACCAACCCCAGAGTAGAATGAACCCAACCTTGAAGGACATAGTAAAGGATAAAATACAAAAGCTGCTAGATGTAGGGTTCATATGCCCCATATCAGTCATGAATGGGTGTCACCTCTAGTGTTAGTCCCAAATATGAATGGGAAGTGGAGGATCTGTGTTGATTACAGAGAGTTGAATATACCCACAAAGAAAGACTATTTCCCTTTTCCTTTCATTGACCAAGTCTTAGATGGTATTGCAGGAAATAAGTTCTTCTCTTTCTTGGAGGGATTCAGTGGTTACAATCAGATCCAGGTCATCCCTCAAGGCTAAGAAAATACTACATTTAATGTCCTTGGGGTGCCTTTTCTTATATATTTCTTCCATTTGGCCTATTCAATTCCCTTGCGACATTTCAAAGAGAAGTCCTAAGCATATTTGTTGAGCTTGTCCATGACTCTGTAGAAATATACATGGATGATTTCACTCCCTATGGTTATGATTTCCAAGAGGCCCTGTCAAATATGGGTAAATTCCTAAGGAGATGAATTGAAATGCATCTCTAATTGAGTCCTGAGAAGTGTGAATTCTTAAGGAAGGAATGGATTGTCCCTAGGCACTCCATATCTTTGGAAGGAATACAAGTAGACCCAAACAATATTTCTATCATAAAAATGGTCCCTACTCCTCAGAAACAAAGAGATGTTGGAGTTTCTTGGGCTTGGCTGGTTATTATAGGATATTCATCAAGGATTTTAGCAAGCAGGTTTCACCATTGTTTGTATTTGTGTCCAAGGACTCATAATTCTATTAGTTAGGTTTTTTTCAAGAGGCCTTTCAAATCATAAAAGAAAAGTTGACCATTGCTCTTATAATTTGAGGTCCCAATTGGGCTCTTCCTTTCCATATCCATACTGATGCATTAGACAAGGTTGTGGGGGAAGCTTTGGGACAAATAGATGATAATATACCCTGTGCCATTTACTACATCAATAAAAAAATTTCTAAGGATGAATTGAACTACATTGTTACTGAGAAAGAACTTTTAATTGTTTTCCATTACTTAAACAAGTGTAGACATTATATCACTGGGTAGCAAACTTTTGTGCGTACTAACCATTCAACAATTAAATACTTTATGAACAAAATTGATATGAGTGCTAGAATTATTAAGTGGTTATTATTGTTACAATAGTTTGATTTGACTATCATTGATAAGCCATGGAAATAAAATGTAGTTGTAGATTTTGTGTCTAGACTCGCTTTTTCTATAGATGATGAAGGGATAATTGGTGATAAAATTCTAGATTAGCACTTATTTTCTATCTCAGTACTCTCTCCATATTTTGGTGACATATCCAACTACCTGGTTGTTGGGATATTTCTTCCAAATCAGTCATTCAAAGAGAAGAGAAGAATTGTGAGAAAGAGTGCCCCTTTCACTTGGATTGGTTGGAGTCGTTTCAAATTGGGGCCAGATCATATTCTAAGCAGATGTGTCAGATAATATGAAGTCTTTAACATCCTCTCTGCTTGTCATGATGGGCCTATGTGTAGGTCCTTTTGATTGCTAAGAGGACAACTTTCAAGGCCTTATAAGCTAGCTATTGTTGGCCTACTCTCCATCAGGATGCAAGAAGGTATACCAACATATGTGACGAGTGTCAAAGGATGGGAATGCTAATTTTTCATAGGGATACATTGTTCCTTCCTTTGATAGTTTCATTTCTTCAATAACATGATAATTTCACCCAATATCACTATATCATTATTCAGATCTACATTGTTAACCATCAACGTATGCAACTATGTAGAAAGAAAAATAACATAATAAGCATCTATGCAATAGAACATAAATAAACAAAAGGAAGAAAAGAATGCATACATATAGACACCAGGATTGGTCTAAGACCAAGGAAAACCCTTGCAAAATATTCTTCTTAGATCATCATCAAATGATTCAACAAACAAGAGTACAATGATCCATTGATCCATATCTTCATAATGAAGAAAAAAAACTAGCATATACAAAATATAGCCTTAAACATACTTCTTCTAAAGAATTCTGATTCTGAGACTAGTAAAGCATTGATACTGTGTGAAGCATACTATTGAAATCAACTATTACTGAGTAGAAAAATTGGAGAATTGAATACACATATTTGAGGACCCAATCTATAGCAGAAATATATTGAACATATCTATAGATATGCAGATCTACAACATCAAGAAACATGGTTCCAACATATCACCAAATAAAACTGATATCGACTGTCAAATCCTAGTTCTAAATCATGAAGGCTATCAAATATTGATCACAAACATCTGTGACTAAGCAGATGACGTCTGGAAGCACTGTGTAAGCAACTGAAGATGAATGACTCATATTTTATAATAATAATAAAAAAGCCTTAGTTGCGACCTCACGACGTTGTGCCCATGACTATATCTCCCTAGCCACTAGCAGGACACACTATGCCTATGCCTCTGGCCCAAATTAGCATGATCTGGCCATAGAACCATAGCCACAACCATTTCATGCTCTTCCCACGACTATGGAAGCTTGGCTAATACCTTGTCATGTTGTGCTCACAACTCTAGCCCGATTTCATTAGTTTTGTTTTTGCAGCTATGGCTTAAAAGCCCTAGTTCAGTGCAAGCCTCTTGATTGTGATTTTGTACCCTTCACAAGCTTCTTTCGTCGAGCTTGTGCGAACAAAAAAAGAATAGCGAACCAAGACAAATAGTGAAAGAAGAAAATATCATGATTTTATGTGAGAATTAGATTGAGGTCACTTCTATTTATATCTTTTGTGAGGGACCACTTGGGGCTTTGACTAAATCCACATGTGTTGAGGCCAACCCATTACATTTCATTAATAAATAAAATAATTCATAATTTAACATTTTCTTAACTGATTGGGTTGATCTATAGGTTAATTCATGTCCTCTTGAAAAGAGGAATCTAATGCAATTGTGATCTCAACCATCTGAGTTGTCCAAAGTGGAATTTGACCACAATTACATAATTTTAACATGGAAAACCAACACCCAGGGATGAAATGCCTCTACAACCTCAAGTGGGCTTAGATATATTTGAAAAGTGGGGTATTGACTTCATTGGGCCGATTGATCCACCATCTGGACAAAATAAATACATCATAGTATGCACTGACTATTTGAAAAAGTGGCCTGAGAGAAATACTATCAAGGAAGCAACAAAATAAAAAGTGGTCGAATTACTAAGGGAATTTTTTTTCTACAAATTAGGGTATCCAAGGGAGATAGTAACTAATCAAGGAGCTCAGTTCACATCAAATTTGATTGACAATCTCCTAAGGCAGCATAATATCAAGCACAGAACAACTACTACCTATAACCCTCAAGAAAATGGGAAAGTAGAGGTTACCAATAGATCCATGGAAAGCATCCTCACCAAGGTGGTGAGAAACAATAGGAAATATTCGACAGACATATTAAGGGAGGAATCTTAGGGTTATATTACCAGTTGGAATACAACTACTAGGTTCACTCCATATGATTTGGTTTATGGGAAGAAAAATTTGCCTTCTATTGAATTCGAATATAACACTCTCATAATGGAAACCCAATTGGATTTAGATGTCATGACAAGAGCACAAAAAAAAAATTTGCTTCAAATGACTTCCCTGTATGAATTTAGAATGCATGCCCTCCTCCACACTGAATTTATAAAATTGCAGAGGAAGGTTTTACATGATAGGAACATTAAGGATAAAATATTCCAGAAAGGCGAATTGGTTTTCATAAATGATTCGATGTTCAAGGAATTTAAAGGAAATCAGATGACAAGATGGTTAGGCCCATACCTGATAGATAAATTCCATGACAATGGGGTTGTTCATATCCAAACCATTGACGAGGAGGGGAGCCATCTGCTTGTCAATGATTATAGGCTAAAAGTGTACAAGAAGGCCATGTCTAAGGGAGACTTCATCAGTACAATCCACAGGGAAGTAAATTTAATTGGGAGTCTCATAAATTCTAGTCAAAAACCCTCCTAGAGAAAAATAAAATAAATAAATCAATAAAGAGGCTCGGGTGAAAAACTCCATGAGGAATCCAAGTCCAACTCTAGGATTGAAAACCTCTCTAAGGTAGTCACGGAGCAGAAAGAAGAGAAGAAAAAAAATTCCCTGAGTGAAAACATGTATAAGGCGCCCATGGATGGATTGTGTGTTGAAAACCTCCTCTAAGGCAACCCACTAGTCTTGAAAAAAAACAAAATAAAGAAACAAATAAAAGAATGCGAGATGACACCATGACTACTAACCCTTTTTCTGTCTTGCAGGGTTATGAACAATGTCATGTCATGGTCACAAAGCAAGGGAATTATCCCATTTCTTTTCACTCCTACATCCATTCACTCTCTATCTATTACCATCACTCACTTCTTCATCCCTCTCTTCCATCCTATGACCTCAAAAATAAAATTTCACACCCTCTCTGTGGCACTACAGGAAGCTCCTGTATTGTTACAATAATTTTCTTTGGTGCTACAGGAAGCAACTGGAAAGATACATGAGCAACAATCGAAGAAAAAGGTAGTCACCAAGGGTCTTGTGGTATCAAAAATTCCATGAAGAGATTCTTATCACCATTACCCATAATATTCTCATCACTCCTCCATCTCACTGACATATATTTTCCTCTCAAACCCTTCACTTTGTCACATCTGTAAACAATTTTTTCTGCAAAAACACAGAGTTCCTTCACATCATTTTTCGAATTCCACACCACTTCATCATCATCCTATCACTATCCTAAGGCCTTTACACACTCTCCCTCATCACCCATATATATTTAAGGTCCAAAAATTTCAAATAAGAGGATGCTACAGGAAGGGAACATCTTCCTACAACAAACTTGTGTAACCACGAGAAAAGATTTATAATTGTTTTGATCATCCAAGGAGATAGGGGAGACTTGTGAGGTGACTCTGAAGGAAACAATGGAACTCCAAAAATGATTCTCCATAAACAAAATATACTTGAAGCCTCAACAAGATACCCGCAGATACAACAAATAAATATAGTTAAGCACGTAAAAAATAATGAAGACACACTACAGAAAATCAGGCAGTAAAAAAAACCTGGTTGATTCCACTCCAATGGTCCAACTCCAACATGAAAGGCCTTGCAACAATTAGACAAGGAGGTAAGGCTTAGGTATGGGACTCTCTCACCCTCTCTGTATATGTAATTCACTAAATGAATGAATGTCTAGACATGAAGCTTTAATAAGTTGAAGGTGGTCAGTTAACTTCGCAACCCTCCACTAGTTGAACTAAAGGTGTTTTGTAGAGTCCTCATGCAATGTGGAGTTGTCACATTAATTGAAGTACTATCACTAGGAGTGGGAGCTGATTATGAGGAAGAATAGAATGATGACTTTAAGTGGGAGCAATGGTCCAAATTAGGAAACATCGTGTGAGGGACAAATCTACACAATACTCCAGGCCAACTCAAAATAGAATATAAAGTACTTGAGCGTGCTTCCCTTTGCATCTTTGCTCATTCTAAGAATAGTTAGAGAGAGGAAAAATATTTCAAGCCACCGAGGAGCTTTGAACCTTGACCTACTGCTATTATAGGATAGTACTACAGGAAACACTATAATTTGTACAGGAAGGGTCGAGTAGTGGTATAGGAAGGAAGAGAAGGTATATGAAAGAAACAAAAGGCCTAATTGGCTCATAAAATTTCCATTTTTCATTTCATAGCATCAGTCTAAGAAGTAAGTTTCCAACACCCTCATATCTCCATCATAATTTAACACAAGTTCTCCTAAAAATTATATTTTCATTATTCATCAAATTGTGAAATTGAGAGGTTTTGTGTGAAGAAAGTAAGGGTCAGTACATAGAGTTGGAGTGATAAGAGTTCTGTGACCCTTTTCTAACACTGAATTGAACACTAAGGACATAAAAGAAACACCTTTCCTACACCTAGTCAATAAAAACAAGAAGATATGGGAGGTGGGTTTAAGAGGAGAGAACCTTTAGACACCAAAATGATTCATTTGCACCCTCCTATAGTAGATATCTTTAGGAGGCATAAATTTCTAGGATTCTTTGAATTGCTAAAGGGATGTGATGATGACATTTCTTTTGAGTTTGCAATTAAATTCACAATCAGATGTCAGTGCCACCACTGTGGTAAGGGGGTTATCCATAAAAATAAGTCCTGCAGTGATCAGTAGAGTAACCACATTGCCTCTAGGAATCAAATGGAATAGGGAAGACAAGGCCACTAGTGCCACTACAAAGAATAAGTTCCTTCGGGCCTAGGAGAGACCTATGGAGGATAAGAATGGGGTTATGGGATAAAGCTTGGCTTATCCATGGGATGAGGTAGCTTATCATATTTTGAGATACATCTCTTGTGAGTGCAGATTGAGTGTAGTGTATGGATACCATTTTATACTATTGCATGAGCTCATATACGAAGAAATTTTTCCTCTTGACCAAACATAAATTGTACCGTAATTCCTCCTCTAGTCCATCAAGGACATGAGATATAAATTTAGAGAAGGAAAGCATCAACACTTATCCCATCATGGCCTTATTAAACTAATAGTGGAGGATGCCCTAAAAAAATTAAGAATTTTTGTCCCATGGTCCAAATTCATAGACTTGGATAGGGAGAAAATGATAGTAACGTAGATAATTACTCTCGGGGAAACTCCTATATCTAGAATTAGGGGTAGAGACACCAGAATAAAGGAAGAAGAGATAGAGAGGACAAAAGAAGATGTAGAGATGGAAACAGAGGAAGAAAAATCAGAGAAGGTAGAGGCAGGAGGAGGAGGCGATGAGGAACAAAAGGCATAAAAGTTAGAAGAGGAGGCCTTGAGTCCTCAACATACAACTGAACCAAAGGAAACTGAGATATCCGCTCAACAAACTAGTCTGTCACGAGGGAACACTAAGGATGAGGTAGTTGCCACTTTAGCTACCTTGGACACTCTTGTGGAATATAAGAAGAAAATACCAAGACAAACCCCTCTTTAATTTAGTGACAAGGAAGAGAACTAGAGTGAAACAAGGTAGACTCTAGACTCCCACAAAAGTCTTAATTACCTTTGAAGGGTCCGCAAGTAATAGAGAGGAGGTAGGGCTAGCTGAGGAAAAAATTGAGGAGGTAACCTCTCCAAAGCAAAAACCTAAGACACCCATATCCTATGTAAGGAGGTACATGACTACAACATCATCCTTCAAGCAACCAGAAGCATCCACAGACATACAAAAAAAATAAAAGGGAGTGCTACAGGAAAAATAGAGCATGCAACAGGAAAAGCATAGCATGCTAAAATAAGGATAGGAAATGCTACAGGAAGAGAAGAATGCACATAAATAGGAACAAAATGCACAAATTTGGGGGAAGAGTGCAAAAATAGAAGGACAAGATGTGCAAGAAGGGGTAAAAGTTGAACAACAACAATTAAAAATGAGAACAACCTCCCCAAAGACCTTTGAAAAAAAATAACAGATTTTTAAGAACCTACCCCAAAACCTAATTTGGAACCTTCTTACAAGTTCATTGAGGGAGGGAGTCTGATCCCTGAAAATTTCACAATCCCCCTCCTACATGAGATGGAGATAGAAAGAGAGCACACCCTCATATGGATTCATATCACTAGATCAAAGAATGTTGAATACGTAAGTTTGATAGAGGAAAGGATCATTGAAATGGGGAAATAGCTAGTTGATGTAAGGCTCAGAGAATTTGTGGTGAAATAGAAATTGCAAATAGTGAAAATAGAGAACATGAGGCAGCAAGGGTAGCTATAGGAAAAATACAAAAAACTTGCCACTGTTTCCAGCCTTTGCATGGAGGCCATGTAATACATACAACCTTCAAATTCCTATGCAGTTCATCTCAATGAGCAATGGTTACACTTCCAAATCAATGTCGTAGCTAAAAATGGCTCCATACCCTTTCAGAACTATAGAAAATTCATTGATTTTTGCAAACAATCTAGTGTAGGAGAGAGGGATAGAATGGTTGAATTCTATATGCATAACATAATATTAACTGATATGAATAGTTGGGACCCTAATTCCCATTGGGTGACATGCAATTAATGGCCTTAGCATCCTGGCTAAAACATGAATAAGTAAGAGAAGAAGAGGTTAAAAGAGTAAGGTAAAGAGAAAAGAGATAACATGTATGGATCAGAGCATAGCTAATAATCCCTAGGGGTGTTAGCCCAGGTATATCAATGATCAAATGACTCTTTCAGTTGTCTTCCATTAAGTCATAGGTCAATTTTTTTTACTTTTTCGAACCGATTCTCAAAAACAATTTTGGTCACTGAAGAAGATTTAAACCATGCATGCCGCTCCTTCATTTCATATATCATCATCAATTTCAAGGTCACCATCTCCATCATCATCATTCGATAGGTCTAGGGTTATGTCATTTCATTCCATTTAGGTCAAGTATAGGTTCAACCCTGCCTTTGGAAAAATATTCAAATTTTCACTGAACATAAGGCAGTAATCCTCCATTTCAGCCATAAAACCCTAATGAAGGATAAAGAATGTTTATGAAGTTCAAATAAAGCCATCTCTCTTGTTTCATTTGGCTCAAGTTTCAAAAAAAATTCAAACATCTTATCTCTGTCTCATTGTTTCATGAAAATTGAAGAATTTTGTCGTACTGTCTCATTTTAAAGACCAAAAAGTCATCATTGACTGTCAGAGCTCTAAGGGAGGTAATTTTGACCTACTGTCCCAATAAAAATCAAAGAGATTCATTTCAAGCCTCAAATACATGTTATCTAGTTTTGAAGATTCATTATCCAATGTGAAAGTCCAAAGGTGAAAGATTGCAAAGTTTTTAAAATAAGTCTTTCTGTCTCATGAAAAGGATAAAGTTTGTCTCAATGTCTCATTTAAAATTCCAAATAAGGACACCTCAATTGTCAAATAATGCAAAAGAGGTTAATTCTATCCTCTCATCTCACTTAAAGAAGAAAAAATACACTTTTCAAGTGTAAGAGGGTTAAAAACTCATTGTAAATCTAATGACAAAAGGTAAGGTTCGTCAAAGCTTATAAAGCAAAAGGAAACTTCATTTTTATTTTATTGTTACCCTTTCATATGTGTGAGACCAACATTTATCCACTTTGATTACCCATCCATACTCTCAAAATTTTCTCACAACCATAAAAAAACATTGGTGTTACGTTTATGTGGTTAAGAAAACAACGTTGTTATGTTTCTGTGGTGAATAAAACACCATTGTTATGCTTTTGTGTATTACAAAAACACTATTGTTACAATTATTAGTGAATATAAATCATGATGTTATGCTCCTCTCACAAACATGAGGTTAGTGTTACACTCTTGTCACATACATTTTATATCGTTATGCTCCTGTGCAATAGAGAAAGCGGTGTTACGATTCTGTGCATTAGAGAAGGCACTTGTTACGCTTATGTGTATTACAATTCCTAGTTGTTATGCTCCTATGGTGACATTCTTCGATGTTGTTAAAGCTAGAAAACCCACCTAAAATTTTAAAATTGTCCTCTCATCCTTGGTTTTCCCTATAATAAATGGTAAACCTTCATCCATGCTAGTCTTTGGTCTAATGTTGAGGTTTTGAAGCCATGTCATCTTCTTTTATTTTCTCCTCCATGCTTTTAGTTTTCATTGTCTACATATATAAATTTTTATATGTTGAGAAACCCTAAGCTACACTTTTTAACCTAAACCCTAACCCATCATCTAAACCATGATTCCTACACCCCCATGCTCCATCATCACAAGCCTATCAGCTACATCACCATCCATAACATGTTTTACACTATCAAAGCCTAATTCTAAACTACCTTACACAATAAAAACTGTGAAAATATAAGGTGACTATGTTTTAGGGTTTTGAATGACCTAAACCTATCCATTTGACCTTATTCCACTTGCACTATGGAGCTAAAGTGTCAGCCTACCCACTAATTTTTTATCAAAATTTTATCAAGCTCCATGGTCCTTAAATATAAAAAAAACTTATTCATTATTTTTTTGCCACAGTCAAAATTGGGAAATGACTATGTTTTGAGGTTTTGAAGGACCTAAAATACTCCATTTTCCTTCATTCCACCTTCATTGTGGAGACAAGACAAGATCCTATTCACTAAATTTTTGTAAGAATTTTTTCTCAACCCCATCATCCCTATTTCACCTAAAAAACTTACCCTACTATTGCACGGGCTATTCTCACACTCAAAATTTGAAATTTCCTATGTTTTATACATTTTTACAGAGTCCACCTATCCATTTTCTCTCATTCCACCTTCAACATGAAGCTAACATACAGCACTACCTAATCACATTTTCCTAGAATTTTTCTCAGCGTCAAGAGCATCCATTTCATCCATCAAACTCACACCTTCCTACACTCTGTTTTCCATATTTCCATTCATTAACTCATTTCATTGACACCATACAATTTTCATTATTCCAGTGACAAACACCATGGAAAATGAAAAGCAAAGCTTCAAAGGAGGCCACCATCTCAAACTTGAGCCATTCACCATGCATGAGATTAATGCTTCGCCATTGGCGAGAAGGTGCTTTCAAATAACTCAATGTTTAACATTTTGTGAAAGGCTTATGGAAGGTGGGTATCATCTTCAGTTGTCCAGCCTTTTTGAAACTAGCTACAATATGGGAAAGGTCACTGTTGTAGGTATCGAGATTAGTTTATCATATGACCTAATTTCTTCAGCTACAAGTATCCCCTCTCATGGAGAGCAATGGTTCAAGGGTATGGACCTAGACATTGAAAATTACACGCAGTTCCTAAATCCTCATGCTAGGGATGATCCAAAATTTCTTTTTCCTTTCAGAAATCTTAGAAACAAGTATGCTCCTCTAATAATTTTTATAATGAAGTACTTTACATGTGAATTAAGATTCTTCAAGCTATATAGATATCACATCAAGCTTTTGATGCATTTTACTAGAGTCAAAGCACTTGATTTACCTCATTTTTTAGACAGGAGCTTCATTAAGATAGCTGAGAAGGTCAGAGCAGAAGGGAAGATCGTCATACTAGTATCTTTCATCATGGCCTAATCATGCTCATTGTGTTGCATCACTTGTCTTCCATAAACATGACCTGGGAAGACTTCTTGGAGAGATTGTGAGCAACGCTTTCTATCTTTCCTATTACATCATCACCAAAACCAATGGAAATTGGCTATTCTAGCATGCCTATTCAGCTTTAAGATGTTCCTAGGTTTGTGGGATTTTCTAACACATATGAGAGATGGAAGAGACAATTTTTTGTGCCTAAATCTACAAGGAGTTTTCTTACACTTGGCACCCATGTTGAGCAATGTCAGATAGAGGGGTAGCCTCTCTTGCATCAAGATGACGATTCAATGCCATTGGAGCCTGAGGTATTAAAGCATGAGGAGTTTAGATCAGTTGAATACATCATCAAGGAGAAAGATTAAGAGATAGCATAATTGAAAGAGGCCTTCTCCATTGCCCAATCATGAATTACTTTCCTTGAGCATGAAAATTTTTGATTGAAAATTAATCATCTCTTACAAAGCAAGTACAATTCAGACCTGGAGGATAATAGAGGTAAAGGCAAGAATATTACTGTTGTTACCAAATGCAGGAGAAGAAGGTTGAAACACATACAAAAATACCAAGAATACGAGGCCTAAAAAAGGCATTGGAGTGAGAGAGACATCAAATTCATGAATTTTAAGAGTTGACATTTGATGAGCTCATTGCCATGGAGATCAATGGGGATAAAGAGCTTTGGTTATCAAGAGTTAATGAGGATCTGGAGAAGCTATTAAATAATTCTAAAAAGGATAACAAGTTTCAAAGAGACATGACAAGTCATTATCGTACCAGGGATACCATTTCTCAAATATCGGCTGAAACAAGTGAAAAAGAGGCTTAAAGAGGCACAAATGAAGCTTTGGGAGAAGGAAAACTTTGATTTATTGGTTGGAACCTCATTAGCTGTGTAGCCTATCTATTATAGGTGTCAAAGAACCAATTTTGAAAGCTTTCGAGCAATTTTGGTATTTTACATGATTTTTTGTAGAATTGTGGAAATTTCTCATTGCAGAAGGGTAACAGACATGAATTTTTATTTTGGAGGCATAAAAACATCGATTTATTTACATGCATGGATGTATTCTGGTTAGTACATCATAGATCAGTAAACCTCATGGCATGAAGAACTACGATTTGGGAGAAAAAACTCAAAAACCACCTATTTTTCATGTTTCTTCCCCCTTTTTGGACTCTATGTTATGCTTTAGAGTGACCCTAGGAGAATGGATTTTGGAAGGCCTTCCCATGGTCCATGTTACAAAATTAAAGATGTTTTAGAAACTAGACACAAAGGCCTAGCTGACCATTTTTTCAGAAGTGGATTTTGACTTCTCAAAGTGCCTCAAAAGCGCCTCCAAAGTTATGTTATGCTTTTGCAAGTTGTTTTTTTAAATCTTCAGTCAGAATTGTCATAGATCAGCATTGGATTCCCTCAAAACACTTGTCAAGCTCAGAAATGGTAAAAAATTTGAGGATATGAATTTTAATTAGAGTTATTGGGCTGGCTTTTTCCTCCTATTATGGTGGAATTTTAATTAATGTAAGGGACAAACACTCCTAGTTTACAACTAAAATTCAAGGAATGGTTTCTAACCTCCTTAGAGACTATAAAATGACTCATCTTTTGCATTTATGATCCATTTTGGATGGGATTTCGACCTGATGAGGTGTCATGGTCTATTTTTTCTATAATTATACTCTCTTTTGTCTTTTTTTTGGTTTGGATAGTTGTTATTTGCAGTGGAGTTATTGCACAATCTTTTGCTAATGAAATCAAGGACAATGTTGTAGACATAGTGTTGAGACTCATGTGGTATGACTTTTAGAATTTTTTTTTCTCTGTAAACTCGTGATTTTGAATGTTATGTTACTCATATTTCACATATATGCTTATTTATGCTAATTATTATCAATTTATTGATGGAAAACTTGTTTTCCATGCTCTTTTTTTTTATAAGAATTTCATGAAATTGTCTCGCTCTTCTGATGGATGAATTCAATTTAATGCTCATTATGATTCCCTCTCATTTCACTCAATCAAAAATGAAAAAATAATCATTCTTATTATCGTACCTACATGGCCTCTCCCTTACATCTACAGCTAAACCTTTGAAATTACATCAAAACCCTAGACCTAGTTTCCTAACTGTCATTCCTATCCAGCAAAACTCCAAACAAACAAAAACCTTAATCTATTAAGAATAATAACTAGCTTAAAACATTATATCCACTCATCCCTTTGACTATAAAGTGACATAGAGAGATCCCCCTTTGGTCTGGGTAGGGCTAGCTACCTGACCTAAAGTTTGGTCCATGGTTACCTTTCTCCAATCCTACTATCACCCTTAGGAAGTTGGGGAGAGTGATAACATTCTTGGCATTGTTGCCAGGGAGAGATTTCTAAACATTCCCTGGGAGTATTTATTTAATCCTATGAAATTTAGACTTGTAGATGAAAATATCTAGCATTCAAAATAGGTTGAATTCTAAAATATGATCCAAAGTCCGAAATTTCTATCTTAAGGTGGCTCCTAAAAGACATAGTTGGTCAAATCTAGACCCAATTTCTTCACCAATTGTGTATGATCCTGACAGTATTTTTCGAAAACATAAAACCAGGTCTGAGAAGGTTGGAAGAGTTGTTCCTCCACTTGTAAAATCGAATTTTCTTCCTACGATATTTTTTCCAGAAGATTTTTTCTATAGTCTAGAATTTGAAAAATATTTGTTTACAACTAAGTCTGAAACTTTTCTTTCATAAGACACCTTTGATCCTTTTGATTTCGATTCCTTTGCACCATTTTTTGAATCTTTTGAGTACGAAGTCAACAGTGAATTCTGGTCTAATTTTCATAAAATTAAGGACTTGGTAGAAAAAATTCAAGAAACTTTAGAGAAGGCCTATTTTTAGTATCAGCAGCAGGCCTTTGCTCCACCTATCATATCACCTTCTTATACAGCTACATCTATTGGAAATATGATGCAATATGTTGTCCTTTATGGCAACCTACTTAATGAAGTTATACTTGATGGAAACCTACTTCATGATTTTCCTTTTGATAAGAAACCTATTTGTTAAATATGTAAAAATGGTGTATCTACAGTTCAGTTCAGAAGTGACAAAGAAAGGCATTCTAGTTAGGATCAGAGAAATGATAAATATAATATTCACAATGTATACACAGTTTTTATGAAGATAATTTGTGTATACACGCGGGTACGAAGAATCCAAGTCGCATATGCCTGTTGTGCTATAAAATGATGATACCAGGGGGCATTACCATTGTATTAGCCCACAGTATTGAGCGTTGTGTCATCTATTTGATTCCATCCAAGAATACCATCGGCACTTGTGTGGTTTTGGCTCATGGTATTGGTAAAGGCTAAAAATATATAAGGAGAAGAAGATCATAGTGCATGGGTGTGCATATGTTTGGGTATTGAATGAATACTTCACTATGAAGTATCTCTGCATGGAATGGACTATAGTTAATTGATAGATCTGAAGTAATAATGCACCTATGAATACAATGATGGATCAGGATCTATAGACCTAAAATGACTATGTATTTGCTAGATCTGTTTATAAAATGTCTAGATCTGTGATATGGAAAAATTTTGCTGAAGTGAAGGGTAAGACCTGAGCTAATTATTTATTCTGAAGAAATGCACAGTCCTGAAATAGTTGAAGATATATACGCAGGTTAATGTCTATAAAAGAGTGTATATATACAGGTTCAGTTAAGCAAAAGCGTGTATGAGATCTAGGGTTTTTCTGAAGTGTGTAGAAGGAAATTTCTGATCTGTTTTGTTGATTTACTGTTTTATATGAATGTTGTCTTCATGCAGATCTGGGTTGTTTGAATACTGATTATGTTGCTAGTTGATTATAATCAAAGATCATTTGTTGGTTGGTTTATTGGTGATTAGGTGAATGATTTGATAAGGGTATGAGTTTCAGTTTGATGTATTTTCTTTAAGCTTAAATGTGTAGAGTGGGTCCATTCTGAAAATATGATGAAAATAGGCCTACAAGGTGTGTTATGTGAAAGCTGTTGGATCTAGTGTGAAAATTGATGAAATGTGGTCCATGGTGGTGCTGAGGGTTGGAGCCTTCAGTGAGGGGGTCGTATATCCCTTCCAGTGGTTACTGGTAAATGATATTAGGGGGTAGCATCTCCCTTCCAAGAGTGGCTGGTAAACGAGAAGCAGGGGGTTGTAGCTCCCTTCCAGTGGTAGCTGGTAAATGAGATTAGGGGGTTGGAGCTCCCTTCCAGTAGAAGTTGGAGAACGAGAGAAGGTTGCAGCCTTTTTCAGGTGGGTGCCTATGTGCTGGTATGAGTCTGTGCTAGTACAAGATTGTAAGTATTTTTATTTATAATAAATATTGAAGATGGAGACGACAACAATGGTGGTTTTCTCCCGACTTGGGTTTACACCTTAAATCCTGGTGTTCATGTGTGTTGCTTATGTGTGATGATTTATTATGTTCTTACTGCACATGCTTAATGCTTACTAAACATCTAAAGAATGAATGATGCACTGATCTAAGTAAATAATTATCTGTATAATAATATCTATGGACATACACAAGTTTGCTTAAAGATATCTACATGTATACGCTAGTTGGGTTTATTAAGTTACATATAGAAACTAGTAAAGCAAAGTATAATTTTACAGTGGGTTATAAATACTGATTCAACCCCCCTCCCCCCCTTCTCAATATTTTCCCCAACAATTGGTATCGAAGCGGGTCCTTCAGAAGAGACTTGATCACTTGAAGGAGATACATCGCAACGGGAAGTAATGAAGGAGTATTTTCTATCAAGCCACCACTGTTCAATTTAAATAATATATTATTCCAAAAGATACGAACAAGATCATATTTTCAAAGTCTTGGAGTAGACGTTTGGGGAATCGTGGAAGGAGGTTATGAGTATCTAGCAAGTGTTCCTACAGATGCAGCAGAAAGGAAGAGATATGAAATCAATGCCAAAGTTGTCAATGCCTTATTAGGAAGCTTGTCAGAAGCATAATTTTTCAAAGTGATGTAGCTAAATTCAGTAAAGTAAATATGAGACAAGATCTTTCAGAGCTATGAAGGTGATGCAAAGGTAAAAATTTCCAAACTTCAAACTCTTAAAATGCAATATGAAAATTTCAGAATGAATGATGATGAAAGTATTGCAAGTTTATTCCTAATATTATATGAGATTGTGAATTCTATGAGGAATATGGGTGAAGATATAAAATATTCAACTTTAGTAAAAAATATGTTGAGATCTCTAACTCCAAAGTTCGAGTCAAAAGTGTCAGCTATTGAAGAAAAGAAGGATCTGCAAAATCTTACTGTTATTCAACTACATGGTATCCTGACTGCTTTTGAAATGAGAAGAGGAGGTCCTTCACAAGTCAAACAAGATGCTTTTAAGGCATGTGAAAAGGGAAAAGAAAAGGAAGTTCTCAAGGAATCAAGTTATATATCAGAAGAAGAAGAAGAAGAAAATTTTGTGAGAAGACTCCAACCAAGTATTGTAAGGTTCAGAGGTAAGCTTCCCTTCAAGTGTTTTTCTTGTGGTAGAGTTTGTCATTATGCTGCTAAATGTCCTTATAAAGAAAATCATGATAAAGGGAAACAGTTTGAAAAAGGAAGGAGTTATTACACAAATGAAGATAATGCTGGATTGTCAAATGAAGAAGAAGATTATGATCAAGATCTGCAAGTACTCATGGCATGTACCATGGATGATGATAATTCCTTAAAAGAAAGGGATCCTATTATTTAAGAATTGCATAGATCAAGAAAGAAAGGATGCTTTCATGGATGTTGTTTCTATTGTAACTCATTTGGGCATAAGGCCACTAATTGCGGGTTAAGTATGATGAATAGATCTGAGAAGTTCCAGCACACAATAAGAAATTACAAGCAAAGCTGGAAAAAGAAGAAGCACTAATAAAAAACGTAGGGAATAAACGTAGGGAATATTGACCCTACTGCAGTCATCTGTTTCTAAATTTTTCTTCTCATAATGACTGCAGGAGTGATGTGATATACATTATATGAATCAATAATGTATCATCACAAGGGAGAAATATATGGTGATTCCCATGGTCGGTTTGGTAATTTTGGTTGTGTTTATTTCTAACAGTGCATCTAATGTGACAATAGAAGACGGGTACAGAATGTATAAATCTTGGAGGATATGGAGTTGTGAAATTTTTAGTATTCCACTTTCTATACGCGGGTTTCATGAACTAAATCTGCGTATACATGCGAGTTCCAATGGCGAAAATTCCGTATGCTTTTCTTTGATAAGAAAAATAATGAGATAGACTGAAGAACAATTTCTGATATGCTGTTGACAGTAATAATTTTCGTGATCTGATGTTGATGGTTATATATGTTGATATGATATTAAGTCTTGATTATCTAATTGATGAATATGCTTTGATGAATGAGTTGCAGTGGTGATCAGGAGAGCAGGTTTAGGGGGAGAATTACCCTTGCTGAGAGTAATGCATTGTCGACATTATGTTGGTTGTTGATTTATGATCTCTCTCTTGAGATATTTTGGTCTTTCTTATAAAATTTCATATTTGTAATTTGATGAAAAGGTCATTTTGAGACCTATGATGCAAAATTTTTATATTCAGTCATGTAAGGACTTGTTCAAATTTGTAAACCCACTTGGTTGGGTAGATGAGTAAAATATGTAATTCCACATGGTTGGATCATTGATGTAAGTATGAGTCCTTGGTGATAGGAAAGGTCATACTCGGTTGAGTTATAGAGTCATGTACTTCACTAAAAAATCTATATTAAGATTCAGCATGAACTCAGGGGGAGCATGGTAAATTCAATGGACATCAGATCTACAGAGCTTGTCTTTCTACAAGAGAAGAGAAACCTTGTTTTGGTATTGATCCGCCCTTTTCCCTCGATGTCAAAGGCGGAGAGTATCTTGGTGTTTGAATAATGGTTATGATTAATGTATCTATCTGTTATGGTGATAAAACACCATCATGGTTGCCATCAAGTTCAAAGGGGGAGATTATTGGAAATATGATGCAATATGTTGTCCTTGATGGAAACCTACTTGATGTGTTACCTTTTGATAAGAAACCTATTTGTTAAATATGTAAAAATGATGTATCTACATTTCAATTCAGAAGTGACAACAAAAGGCATTCCAGATAGGATCATAGAAATGATAAATATAATATGTCACAATGTATACACATTTTTTATGAAGATAAGTCACGTATACACGCAGGTACAAAGAAGCCAAGTCGTGTATGCCTTTTGCGCTCTAAAGTTATGATACTAGGGAGCATTACCATGGTATTAGCCCATAGTATTGAGCGTTATGTCGTCTATTTGATTCCGTCCAAGAATAACATCGGCACTTGTGTGGTTTTGGCTCATGGTATCGGTAAAGGCTAAAACTATATAAGGAGAAGAAGATCAAAGTGCATGGGTGTGCACATGTTTAGGTATTGAATGAATACTTCACTCTGAAGTATATTTGCATGGAATGGGCTACAGTTAATTGATAGATCTGAAGTAATAATGCACCTATGAATACAATGATGGATCGGGATCTCTAGACCTGAAATGACTATGTATTTGCTAGATATGTTTATGAAATGTCTAGATCGGTGATCTGGAAATTTTTTGTTGAATTGAAGGGTAAGATCTGAGCTGATTATTTACTCTGAAGAATTGCACAGCCTTGAAATAGTTGCAGATATATAGGCAGTTTCGTCTATATAATAGCACATATATATGCAGGTTCAGTTAAGCAAAAGCGCGTATGGGATCTAGGCTTTTGTTGAAGTGTGCAAAAGGAAATTTCTTATATGTTTTGTTTTTTTACTGTTGTCTGTCAATGATGTCTTCATACAAATCTGGGTTGTTTGAATATTGATTATGCTACTATTTGATTATGATCAAATATCGGTTTTTGGTTGCTTGATTGATGACTAAGTGAATGATTTGATAAGGGTATGAGTTTTAGTTTGATGCATGTTCTTTGAGCTTATATGTGTGGAGTGGGTCCAGTCTAAAAATCTGATGAAAAGAGGCCTACAAGGTGTGTTTTGTGGAAGCTATTGGATCTATTGTGAAAATTGATGAAACGTGGTCTACGTTGGTGCTGAGGGTTGGAGCCTTCATTGAGGGGGTCGTATCTCCCTTCTATTCGTTGCTGGTAAATGATATCAGGCAGTAGCAGCTCCGTTCCAAGAGTGGCTGGTAAATGAGAAGCAGGGGGTCGTAGATCCCTTCCAATGGTAGCTGGTAAATGAGACCAGGGGGTTGGAGCTCCCTTCAAGTAGAAGTTATAGAATGACATAAGGTTGGAGCCTTTTGCAGGTGGGTGCCCGCGAGCTGGTATGAGTCTGCACCAGTACAAGATTGTAAGAAGTTTTCTTTAAAATAATATTGAAGACAAATACAACAACAGCAGTGGTTTTCTCTTGACTTGGGTTTCCACCTTAAATCTTGGTGTTCATGTGTGTTGCTTATGAGTGACGATTTATTATGTTCTTACTGCAGATGCTTACTACTTACTAAACATATGAAGAATGCATGATGCACTGATCTAAGCAAAGAATTATCTGCATAATAAGGTCTCTCGACATATGCAAGTTTTCTTAAAGATAGCCACGTGTATATGCTAGTTGGGTTCATTAAAGTCATGTATAGAAATTAGTAAATAAAAGTAAAATTTTACAGTGAGTTATAAATACTGATTCGCCCCCTCCCGCCCCACACACCCCCCCCCCCTCTCTTAGTATTTCTCCCAACAACATCATCAATCCCTCCTTTCATTATGTCATTACCTCTGCAAGTTTTCACTCCATCAACATCTCCACCATCTCCTACATTAGTCATGTCAATATTTTCTCCGTTGATCCTACCGCTTTAGCTCACTCCAATACCTCATAATTATGGTCAGAGGCTTCCTCTTTTCGATGGAACATCATAGATTGCAACTTATCATCATGTTTCCCAAGTAATTGAATTCATAGATATTTAATATAGGAAGGTAAGAAGAAGAAGAAAAGGATGAAGAAGAAGAAAAAAATAAGCAGCGGGCATGCAAATAGTATGGACAAATATTCCAATCAGGCCCACAAAGTTAAATTCCCTTGCAAATTATGTAAGGGTGATCACATTTTTATATATTGTCATGGTATTTCCAAGGTATTAGAAGTGTGTTCCATAGGATCACATAAGCCTTGTTCATCAGCTATTGGAGATTATACTAATGAAAAACTAGCAACTAGTGATAGTAAGATCCATGGAAAAAGGGGTAAATTTAAGTTTCCATGTATTTTATGTGAAGGGAATCATCCTATTCCCATTTTTCCTTATATGGATGAAGCCTAAAAAGTGTTGGAAAACCTTACATCTTCTCAGCCTCGGGTCCCGGTTGGATATCAGAATCTTTGCCCTAATTCTCCACTAGTTGATGAAGTGCTTGATTAGAATTTGAATCCATTCAATCCCACTCTCTCTTAATGTGAATCCCACGATTATGTTCCCAACCAAACATTGGTTGAGAAAATGGTTGACTTGATTCCACCTTTATTTTATTTTACCTTTCTCATAGTGAGTGAATTTCATACCACTCAGGTTCTTCTCATTTCTTCAGGTTCCAATGAACTGAGGGGAAATCCTCCTATTCCAATGGTACAAGGAGAAAATCCTCTCATTCCAAAATTACAAGGGGGAAATCCTCTTGTTCCCACAAAACCCCCTCTAAGTAGTTTGGTCACTTCCTTTGATTGGATTCGAGTGGAAGGATATTTTCTTCCTCCTTATGTTCCCTTCCATATCACAGTACAGGCTTATAATATTCTTTTACCTAGAAAAATCATAGATGAAGGTGTGTATGTTAGTATTTCATCCTCAACCTCTTGGAAAGCTTTTGGTTCTCCATAGATTGTGCCCGTTACCGAGAATATGTTGGCCTTTAATAAAGGAACCAGTCAACCATTAGGGATCCTTCCTTAGTTTCATATTACTTTGGGAGGAAAGATTGTCTATATCAATGTGACAGTATTCTAAGGCCCTTTGGATTTTAATTTACTCCTTCGATGTGACTATCTTTATGTCATGGTAGCTCTTGTCTATTCACTCTTTCATGTGATGTGTTTCTCGCATGAAGGAAGAATTGTGACCATTAACCAACTTTCGTCTGTTGCTCCTAATTTGAATCCCAATCAACTAGCTTCCCTAAATGGTCCTTATGTGCAAGTGATATATCCCCCACCATAGATTAATTATGTGGCAACATGTTCCATGCTTGCATCTACTGACGATCTAGTAGACTATGTAGAGCATCATTTACCAGGGGAATTAGAGTCCGAACTATCCATTGGATCCTTTGATACCTTCCAAAGAATTTTTCTCCCATCTGATGAGAACCTCTTGGAATCCATGATCCTTTGTAGGTCATGATCAAGGTCCTTAGAGCAGAGTTCCTTTTCTTGTGTCAAGGTCGTTAAAAAATGAAACAAGGTATCATGAGAAGAGTTCCTTGTCTTGTCTCAACCTCGTTAAAAAATAAAACAAGGTCCTTGGAGCATGGTTCTTTTCCTGTGTTAAGCTCATAAAATTACATAGATACCCCCTTCCAATTTGAGTCTTTAATTAGATCTCAAAAATTCCCAATCGAGTCTTTCACTTTATCTCGTAAATGAACCTTGATTCCACCCAACTATTCGTAACTAGTAGTCTACTTAGGTGAATTAAATGAAGCTTAAGGGGCATGTACCTCGAACTGATTCATTATGCTAGGGGCATCTAAACTTATTTCAAGCATATATTTCCTATGTTTCAAGATTTTGTAAAAATGAAACCAATTTCAAGCATACTTTCCCATGTTTCGAGCTTGTGTAAAAATGAAACCATTCTCATCCTATCCCTCCTTATTTCCATTTTTTATCATCCTATTTTTCCAGACGAACCTTCGTTTTATCATTCCATCATCACCATCGGCTTGGATGATCATACGCTTTCACCTGGTTGTTTTACCCTTTCCTGAAGAACAACTGCAATGAGTGGTATTACTAACCAACCTCTTGACCTTTGCATGTTTGAGAAATTCCTTCATGACCGGAACCAATTGCTACCGTTTATACCACTCGTCCCTCCAAGAGAAATCCTCTTTCAACTCTTTTCAGACTTCCAAAATATGAAAATATTTTCGGTCACTTGTCTTTTTTAACTCATTAAAGTAAATCAAAATATGTCTACTCAGTATAAGTTTAACCCTTTTCCAGATTGAGGTATACTAACTATGAAAAAGGAATACCTTAGTCAAACACGGCTAGGAGGTCCTCCTGAGTATTTTTTCTGCCTTTTCGAACTCAAGAGACTATCTATGAAAAGGAACCTTTGGGTTTTTCTTTTTCTCCTCTTTCTCAAACTCTATAAACATGAAAAAGGAGCCAAGTTACACCTTTGTTGGACTTGTTAAAACATCAAACAGTTATGGACCCATCGAACATGACAGGATCGAACCACTCCTTCGCAAGGTTCGTTAAAGATACCCATAAGTATTCATCTGAATCATGAAATTACGGATCAAGAATATGTTATCCTCCTCAAGCTTGTTAAAAAATAAATAGGTATTGACCAGCAATGGTTGGGGAAATTGGGAAAATGGGATATTCCACCTATTAATGGAAGAAAGTCTCTCTTGAACATGACACTCTTCCACTTCATCTCTGTGGTTTTTGGGTTGGGGAATATTCTTATCTTTTGGCTCATCATAACATTTCAAAGCCTCCTCTTTCGGTTTTGGGTTAATTCTGCCAACTCCATTAAGGGTCTCGATGTTTTCAAGAGAAATTATTCAGTTAAGATATGTTATGATACTCATAAGCCTTCATTCCATGATTTTTGTTCCTAAACCATGTCCACATCAATAGCATTATATCTCAAATCAAGATACCCATTTCGTGTTGTTGATAGGGGATACATCAAGGCCCTCCTGTAATGATTGACTTCATGTCAACATTGGCTCATTATCCAAGAATTTGACTCAAAAAATCTTCCTTTAGTACCTTGGGACTTTTATAGCTCACTAACAATTTTCCTCACTCTCAAAAATAGGTTTATATCATTTTCCTTCGACTGAGATATTATGTATGGTGTTCGACTTCAACTCATTCATTCACACCTTACAGATTGTACTGTAGTACCTTGAGATCAATTAACATCATCGGTGGTTTCTCTTGCATCTCTTACCAGCTTACATCATTGATCGTTAATCATATGGTGTCTTCCATGTTCAACTCCATCACACTAATTCACATGGTTAGACTCATACATTAGGTGATCGAGTGAATGAGATAGAATACCCCAGATCTAGTTCCATCCATCCAAGTTGCAATTTAAAAATTAATGAAGATTACAAAGCATGATGGCTATGATCATAAAATCATCCTATCATGGATCCCCATTTTGTCATCAGTGGACACGACTTCTTGATCATTGTAAATGTAATTTTACCTTATATGTTAAGCATGTGTATTCCTACCTTAGAAAATATATCATGATGAAAATTTATTGTAACAAGTGATGAATCGACTAGTTGTTCTTGAACCGAACTTGTCACGAGGTAAAGCACTTTAGTCATTAGTTGTCATTTCTGAATTTGCGCTTCAGGGCCGGATCTATTATAGGCCATTTTGTCACATCTAGTTAATAGGCATACAAAATAGATCAATCAAAATCCATGAACACCTTGTCATCATCCCTACACAAATCCCTAAGCATGACTCTCCCAAATCCTTGAATTTCTGAACTTGATTGCTTCATTCTAGTACTTTTAAGTCCCAACAGACTATCCCTTTAGGGACCTGCGTTTAGAAATAGTTTTCTCAGTTATTGACCTTCTTTGATCATACATTAGGGTAATTTTAAGTTCTAAAATGAGCCTCCTAAGGAAATTATAATATAATAGTGGAAATAATAAAATAAGATTTGATTACATCATCAAATTTTAGAGGGAAAAAAACTACTTTTTCAACTCATATTTTCAACTTATCTCTCGAAATTTTTACTTAAATTTCGAGCGGGAGTATTCGTTGGATGAAAAATTTATTTCCTCATCCAAGGAGTACCCATGTTGCATACTTTTTATGGGTCCTACTACACGAAAAATGAGATATACATGACAATTGTGATTGTAATCACATTTTTTTATGTATTTCTCATTTTTCATGTAGCAGGGTCCATCGAAAGTATGCAACATGGGTACTTATTGGATGAGGAATTAAATTTTTCATCCAACGAGTACTCCCACTCGAAACGTGACTAAAAACTTTGGGATATAATTTTAAAATGCAGGTTGAAAAAGTAGTTTTATTATTTTTTAATCTTTTTACCCTTTTACTTAAAAAATGGTGAATCATCCCCCATGGTTGACAACATCATCTTGAATTTTATTGGTTCTTATAAAGTTTATTTTTTTTGTACATTTTTCTTAGGAGGCCCATTTTAGACCTCAAAATTCCCCTAATGGCAGGTTATCCCTTGTTGGGGGTGCGCTGATTCTAGAAATTCGGGAAAAATAAAAAGAATCCAAAGCTTCCTCTTCCAGAAGCTTCTAGGAATTGTTACAACCATTTACCTTGGATAATAACTTTGAATCCTATCTCATCCTACCTTTGATATTTCACCTCTTATCCCTTGAGCACATCCTCCCATCAAGAGTGGATCTCAAACCTAGTTTGGTAAATGGATAAGAATTCCTAAACTACCATCCTCTCCTATATATGTATTTCCATCCACAATATAGGGGTTGAATTTTAGAGACTAATCATACCCTTATGTTGTGACTTTGATCATAAGATATTTATCATTCCCATGAATTAGGGTGGCTTTGAGGTGTACTTTGTGGCAAGGAAGGACAAGTCAACTTGGGGTTGTAAACTCTCTCCTTTCATATTAATATAAAGAGTATGGCATTTTATTATATGTGTTATGTTGTGTTTACATTCATATATTTCAATGTTATGTTGACCCATTGAATAAAGTGATTGGATAATGCTACATAGATGTTGTAGATATTTGGCTTGTGTTTTTTTTTTGTAAATTGGTCTACTTCTATTATATCATACAGTTCAAAATATTATAGTCATCATCCTCTAGAGTTGACAAGCCAATTCCCACGGGAAATTTCATTTCCAAAGAAACAAAAAAGGGGTTGCCCCAGATGGGGAAACCAGCCCAAGAAATAGGTTCAGAAAGTTTAGAATATGCTACCCATATTGGGAAACCAACCTCGTACATAACATGTTTAAACCAAAACCAGAAAATAAGAAGCAACAAAGCAGCAGCAAATTGACTGGAATTAGAAAGAAGAACCCAGAATTTAGGTTGTTGGATTCTTGTCATCTTGAACCGATGGCTGGAACAACTCCTCCACTTCTGCACGCGTACTAAGACTCATCGTCCTCCAGCTTGGACACCTAGGCATTCGACAAAGGAAGGAGTGCCGCATGGGAATCTAGCGAGGGGGAGGAAGCCTCATGAGCCTTTGTATCAGTGCTGGTGCCATCCTCTTTTGAGCCCCAACTGCAACTGTGTTCACTGTTCAATGCCTGCTAAACTGGCAAGGCCACCATATTGCGAGGGGAGAAGGGTGAGGCGGGAGAGATGGTGGACTTGCGAAGAAGTTTCCTGGAGTAAAGACCGGAGCCAGAGCCTTCAGATGGAGGCTCAGGAAGGTGAAGTGATAGGTGGGCGGTGAGGTTAATGGGGTCCAAGACTTCCAGCTCTGCCTAGTCGATAGAGAGGTTCACGGTTCTGCCAACAGTGGCAGGAATGGGCAGTCTGGAGGGGAGCATTAGGGGAATTTTGAGGTATAAAATGGGCCTCCTAAGTAAATTATAAAATAATAGTGGAAATAATAAAATAATATTAGATTACAACATCAAATTTTAGAGGGAAAAAAAGAATAAAATAATAAAACTATTTTTTCAACTCGTATTTTCAATTTATCTCCTTAAGTTTTAACTCAAATTTCGAGCGGAAACACTCGTTGGATGCAGAATTTAATTTCTCATCCAAGGAGTACCCATGTAACATACTTTTGATGGACCCTACTACAGGAAAAATGAAAAATACATGAAAAAAGTTATTGCACTCACGTTTTTTCATGTATTTCTCCTTTTTCGTGTAGGAGGGTCCATCGAAAGTATGCAACATGAGTACTCATTGGATGAGAAATTAAATTTTGCATCCAAAGAGTACTCCTGCTCGAAATTTGAGTAAATACTTAGGCACATAAGTTGAAAATACGAGTTGAAAAAGTAGTTTTATTATTTTATTATTTTTTATTCTTTTAACTTTTTTACTCCAAAAATGGTGAATCATCCCCCATGGTTGACATCATCATCTTGAATGCTATTGGTTCTTATTAATTTTATTTTGGTTATACATTTCTCTTAGGAGGCCCATTTTAGACCTCACAATTACCCTAATGACTACGGTCACCGCCTTTGTGGCACCGCATGCGGTGGCGACGGGGCATGGTGGAGGAACAAGAATGAGGCTAAGATGACGGAGGGTGAACTGTGTCACAGCAGGGATTTGATGGAGATGAGCAGTGAAGTAGGGGCTTGGCGAAGGTTCAAGGAGCGATAGAGCTTAGCCAGAGTGAGAATAGAATACTAGAATGACGAGTAGGGTGAGCGGATTTATGGGCCATGAAGGGCGGAAAAGGCGTGACAGACAGATTTAATGAGAACATGAAATTGTTAATAGCGGAGTGGAGCGAGGACGTCATTGGGAAGCGATCGAGGGTGGCGAATAAACTCCCAACGCTCCAGGCTTTAAGAAGGATGGGGTGGTCATGTGCGCCCGCGTGAGGAGGAAGGTTGTCCCTCATCCATGCAGCTAGGTCGATCCCATATTTATTGCAAGCTAACACCCGCATCTGCGGGATATTTGGCATGTGTTGAATATTTGTGTAGATTTGAATTATAGCGATCAGAGCTACAGTTGGAGCTTACAAGCCAAGAGGAGAGAAGAACTTACGATGGATCACAAGTAAGCATATTTCTATTCTCTGATTTCTCTAAGGAGAAATTTATAATATTTTATTTATGTTGTTCTAGGCCGAGCCACTAGGTCTAGGGAAGATAATTTTGTCTATAATCAAAGATTTCATATAACAATAATGAAACTTGATCTCAATATTCTTCTACCTATCATGAAAAATTGGGTTCCTAGAAATATTTACACAACTTTGATTATCATAATATACAATGGTTAATTCTAGCACTTAATCAAACAAAATATCTTATGAAGCCACACAACTTCACAACATGCTAAACATGTAATTGTATACTCATCTTCACCCATACTAAGAGAAATAGAAGTTTTATTCTTAATTTACTATGAAATTACAAGAAATCCTAAGCTAAAACAAAAACCATAAGTGCTCTTTCTATTATCAGTGTATCCAACCCAATCAACGTTAGTAAAATCATGCAGCTACCATTTTCCATTAGAAACATATTTCAAACCATAATCAATGGTTCCCAAGAATTGGCTTAGTGTGTTCAAAGCATCACAAATATCAAGCCTGGTGTTAACCAAATAGTTCAATGAGCCAATAAATTTATGATACATAGATGGATCAATGAGATCAGAATCATAATATAGTAACTTCTCTGATTTTTCAACGTGGGAGTGTCCATGGACTTGCAGTCCACCATTCCAAACTTTTGAATAATCTTAACAAATATTTCATCAACCTTATGTCACACTTCTAATCGCAAGTAGTCATGCATTAGACCGTGATCCTTCAATCAAATCCCTCTTACACTAGACAAAGAGGTTCTTAGCCCTAGTCAGAAATCATGAGATCATTTTCAACAATGGATCAACATCACTCTTTCCAGAACCAAATAGTCATCTTCATCTTGGACATCACAACTAACTTCTTTTCAGCATAAATAAAAAAAAAGTTTGTAATTTGGTTTATTTTGTTTCTCCCTCTAAGTCCAAAGTTCATCTAATATAATATGAGTATTCCTATCAATATCTTTTTTCCTCCAATTTATTGCCACAACCTTGGCAGGCTTCATCGTGTACCTACAATCCTCACTAGGAGGCCAAGGAAGAATAAATACAAGTAAGAAAGATATACAAGAACAAGAAGAATAACAACAATAGTAATGATTTAAGAAAAAAAAATATCATATACTTATCTTTTGAAAACATGTCAGCTCCCTCTTGAACTTTATAATTCTTTCATAGAACTTGCAAATATACTTTGTACACATCATTATCATGATGTCATTCCTTCTTTGCAGGAGCTAGGGTTTCTTCTTTCAGTGGAAGAAATCAATCCTAGGGATTTTTCCCATACACATTAGGTTTTACTTATCCAAGCCATGTTTGTGTGCTAGGGTTAGATATCCAAACGTCGAATGATTTATAGACAAGTTTCACAGTCTTCTTAGAATTCTAATGATCTTGAAGATGATTCCAAATTATATTTTCCAAACTCATTGTAACGAAAACTTTTTTTAATATATTTTATCATCTAATCACAACATCCAATATATTCATTGACCAATTATATTTGATCAATTTATATTTTCAACCCAAGTATCCTGAGTACATCAAGCTTATCATCAAGAGGATTTTGAAGATCAGTTTGACCTATTCTTCCTTGTAAACTCTTCACATATTCAAAGGGGACATCAACCTTCAAACCTATAGTATATTGGATTTTTCCATATATCTTGAAGAGGCATTCGACCTTTTTCCTATTGTAATAATATTTCGTCAAAGGTATAATCAGTGATACCTTTCTTTCTCCTTAAAACAAATATCCATATTTTATGAAATAGATATCAAGTCTCTTAAATATGGAATCAAAGATGTATTTTCCTTTTGAACATATTACAACATCATCATCCTTCAACCTTATGATCTATGAGTAGGGCCACGCATGTTCACATGTGGTTATGAGCCAATGATTCCTTGCCATAATTTTATGTCATTCATCAAAAATCTTCAAGATTATTTAGTAAGGGGAGGGACACCTTTAAAATTCACAAATGTCCTTAAATATTATTTGCAGTCACTTGACTAAATTAGTGAGATTAATTGTTACTCTTATTAAACCAGTGAATAGTAATTCCAAAGGAGAAATTCTGATATGATTCTTACTGCAGACTTATAGTCGGACCTAAATATGACAAACTTAGGAATGATTTACAAGAAAACCTTTGGTCCCAGACAAGATTGAAAACCTAGCAATATAAGAAGTGATAAAACATACCTTTATATTTCAAGTGAAAGATCTTAGATTTGTAGCTTTGTAAGTTTCTATATAATACTCCATTGACACTAGAGTTCCTTATAAAGAAATTATTGATCTCATAAATCTCAAATGATACGTACCTATTTGATCATTGGCTTCACTGGACTAACTAATACATCAATTGATAAGATGAATTCTTCAACAGTTCGCACAGGGATTTAATTTTTCATGGCTAAAAAGGTATGGGAACTTCTTCCATAATCTTCTTGAATTCCTTTCAACAGTAGAATGTATGACATACTTGGTTCAAAAGACATCCAAAATAATTTTTTTAACTTAGATGATCTCTTGAATATTTTCATCTCCATCATCGTGCCACATAGCTTAAGTGAAATGTGGCGTTTTACAAAGGGATGAAATAGAGATTTAATAAGCCTCTAAGCTTCCTTTCATAGAATAAACCTCACTTTGTGGATCAGAAATTTTCTCATGCAATTTGATAAAAAATATAGTCATATATTTAGTGTTCCTTCAGCTCAATGGTATCCCTCTTATTTTGGTCCAAGAAGATCCAAAGAAATTCGGCCTATAACCTGGAAGGTGACTTGGCTTTTCAAGAATATGGTCATCATTCTCATGGTTTTTATGCAATGAAAAAAATTTCCCTGCTTCTTCCTTTCTTAGTAATTCATAGATAATGTGAAGTAAAATCTTTTACTACAAGATCAAAGAGCCATACCTTATCAAGAATTTTTCATTTTGAGTTTGCTAGCATCAGTCCTTTATTGTTTTATTCTTTTTTTTTCTCAAGATTTTTGGTAGCCACCTGAGACACTTCGGTCTTCTATTAAGGATTTCCAACCTCCCAAAAAAAATCCTCTAATATTTTGGCTTCTTCAATCATATACAAAACCTTTCTCTCTTTCAATGACATCTTTTATAGTCTTGATCACAGGCTTTACACACTTTCAGGGAAAATGGAAATGATTCCTACCTTAAGAGCCGCCTTAACTGTATATGATCAATCTTATCAAATGTAGGATGGAGCCTTCTTTAAGATTTATCTCAATGTCTCTTTTCTTCACTATAGCTCTGATACCATGTTGATTTTCTAGAGCAAACAATACTAGTGCAATTTTTCAAACTCAATATTTTCCAAGGCAAAACTAGTCAAATGAGAGAGAAATAGTCAACTCTGGTTCACAATCCAATTTTCCAATAGAGGGTTCGAATTTCATCCTTTTCTTTAGTATTATTACTTTCATGAACCACATAACAACCAGTGTCTCAGACCTTCAGATTAGCCACAGGAACAAGTGTCACAATCCTTCGCTTTATGACATATACAAGTTCCATAGATATTTGTTTTTATTATAGAGACAATTTTCCATATACCTTCGTTTTAGTACAAATACAGGTGCCAAAACATTCCATAGAATTTTCATGAAATATGTCACAAAACTTTGCACAATTGATTCCTCAAAACTCGCATGAAGTATGTCACAAAACTTCGCACAAGTGATGCCTCATAACTTTCATGAAAGATGTCATAGAACTTGGAACAAGTGATGCCATGAAACTTGGACAAGTAATGTCACAGAAAAAACAAGAGAGATGCCACAGAACTCACACATTTTATAGAGATATGATGAGCCAAATTTTTGCATAGGTACATAGATTTGTCATGCCTCATATCCGCTTAAAATAGAGATATTAGAGATGATTTGAATTTTATTTGAAGGAAAGTGAATAGGATCAATATATATTTTTTATTCCATGTGAATAGACGTGTCCCTTGGGTAGGTCAAATTTATCTTGGAGGGATTGACATGGACACTTTGGAGGCCATAAATAAAAATAAAAATAAAAATTTTATTCTTTGATTTGCATGATGAAAATACCAACCAAAGCTAACATTTTTCAATACCATATAACCTTCATAAAATTATAGATAGGAATCCCTCCCTATAGGCCTCAATTTATCAATATTTCTCTCTACTTAACAAGCCATTATATCCATAAACCCTAGATTTTCATCTACAATGCAACAAGAAAATGGATTGGTCAAAGAAACTATATCACATTCAAGGTGAAAAAACTTCAAATATAGAATAAGCATACATTTACCTATCTCTCTATTGGACAAGAGCCTAACCTCCTCCATTTGATATCCAATAATTTGATTTATACTTTAGATGTGCACCTCATTAGAGCTCTCTAAGGTAAACTACAATCCCCTTTCCCTAAAAAGAAACTTGTACCTCCATCACATGATCATCTCTATGGTTAGTGATTGGCATGTAGAAGCATGATGGAAGTTTGATTCCTTATATGAGTCAGTTTTGGGTGCCTTGACCCATTGGCAAGGTGTACCATATACAAGTCAGTTACACCATAAACATTGGAAACTCATGCTAAATTGAATGCATAAAGAGAAGCTTGGAAGAGGACTTGGAAAGCAAAGGAAAATAACGTTGATTTTTCCTTGGGAGTTTATCTATAGGTATATGTCTACAAACATGATCATAAACACATTGAAATACCCTCAACCTACTAGCACTTTGCACAACGTAAATGTAATAGAAATGAATCAATCTAACACATATATCTAAGGCCAAATATTTATTATTTTATTACTTCATTAATAAAAGAATCATGGGCCCCCATACCAAGTATCATGGCCCTTGACCTGTGATACAAACTGTATACATAGTACACAACTAGGGCTTGCATTCTACAATGCCATATCTACAATATTCCCACAAATAACTACACAAGAATAAACACTTAGCTTACTTGCTAAAGTAGATCCTCTAGATCAACCCTTTCTGCTCTTGTTGTCCTTGATATCTGGTAGGCCCTTTGCCTCCTTTGATAATTTACTCACAAGGATTCTTCTACTTAAAAACCCCCACATCCTTTAGCTCCACAAATATACCTTAACATGGTGTTTTTCATCTTCAAATGGCATTGTACATATGCTTAAAAAAAATTCCTTCTAATAGTGATATTTCCTGCTCAAGGTGTGTTTGTGTCATCAAATACCACTATATATTAGGTCATTAAACACATTGTTCACAATTGCATTTGTGAATAGCCTTTGATATTGATGCACAAAATCTCCTCGTGGTCCTTATTCTCTGATATCAACAGCTTCGATCACTCAAATAGCCCTAGAAAACATTGGATCTGGCCTTAGCGATCAATCTCCTTGAAAATAATTGTAAAACCACAATATAAATTCCCTTTACCATATTCATGTATCAATCTATTTCTAGTGTGCAAGTTTAAAGCTAATTTGACCTCCCTTTAGGTTAGTGTGAGAACACAGAAACCCTCTACGATATTCCTAAGGAACTCAATCCTCAATAGCATATATTTCCAAGGCTAATTATACCTCTTCTAGGGTATTGGTTCTCTATATTTTTTCCACTACACAATCCTTGATCAGAAATAGACTTAGAGCTTCTCTTTACCTGTGTTAAATATACCTAGGCTCTCAATCTCCTTAAGCATGCAAGCCACCTAAACCAGCATACACATATCTCTCTCTTCCAGCATATACACGTTGTCTCTATTCTAATTCTAAGGCATATTTCAGCCTCTTCTACGAAATATCCAGACATAGAAGATACTCACTCTTCTTGAGGTCTTGTGGCCCTCTTCATCAGACTATATGGAGGTATTTTAGTCCTCTTTTAGTGGCTCTCCCATCACCCATTAACACATAACATATGGAGCACTTATACAGAGAATTTAGTGACTTATTCTTGCCTAGACAGACCTTCACTTAGGGCTTCTGGACACAAATCCACAACCTCCTTTTCTCTAAATCTCAGCTTGTACTAAGCCCTTCTAGGTCACAAAAACACATCAATAACTTGACCTTCTTCACTGACTATACTAGCCTTCTTCTATGTAATATGAACCACTAGATACTCATCCTTCAAAGGATGTGGATCCTTCTTTGATTTTGTGGCTCCCTGAGCTTGTAGACTAGCTTCTTGAGATGCTTTTCCCTCTTTTGTTTACACCTCCTCTTAGGCCTATAATATTTATCATTTCCTTTTGTTCAGTTGGAAAACTTCAAGATCTAAGGTTTTTTCTTCTTTGACCTTAAGAATAAACAGTTATTTTATGTTTTTGTCCTAAACCCCATCTTGGGACAAAAACCAAATGTTGGGTAAATCTTCGAACAAAAAACTTAATTTTGGTTGTCCTCTCTCAAAAACACCTTCCAAGCTACCCAAAATCTAACACTCCTTCACACTTCCAGCTCAATGACTTTACACGGATACCCATGACCTCCTCGCATGAGCCATGACTTTACTTTCATAGCCATATCCGTCCATGTATGTGCCATGATTTCTTTGTATTAGGCATATCTTTGACTTTGAAGGTGTAGGAAAATCTTCATATGCAATAGCGTGATCCTTGTCTGTCCTCGTAGAATCTATGATTTTCCTTGCACCACCATAAATGTTTTTCATGGTTCGTGGTTGTCTTTACATGGGATAAAACTTCTTGAAATTACTTGGTCCTGAACATTCGAACTTTCATAGGGAAGCCTCCCTTTGAGTCTTCACAACCTTCATTACAACACCTGTTACTTGTAATTATACCTACACTTGCTTCCTGCGCACACTCTAATCCATTAACCCTTAAAATTAGCTATGATATCATGTTTATTTTTCCTTCGCACTTCAGCTACAGGTCTATGTCTAAAAACACAATCATAAACACACAAATATACCCTCAACCTACTCGCACTTTGCACAACATAAATATAACAGTAGTGAATAAATCTAACATACATAGATCTGAGCCCAAAGCTCGATTATTTTATTAGTTCATTAATAAAAGAATCATGGGGCTCCCACACCAGGGATAATTACCCTCAAACTCTAATACAAATAGTATAAATAGTATAAAACTAGGGCTTGCAGTCTACAACATCATATCTGCAATCTTCCTAAAAAGAACCAGACAAAATAAACACTTAGCTTACTTTCTGAAGTAAATCCTCTAGATCATCCCTTTCTTCGCTTGTTTTCCTTGACATCTGGAAAGTCATTTTCCTCATTCTATCAATTGATCACAAGTGTTATGTTGTTTCAAAACTTCTACATCCTTGAGCTCCACAAATCTACCTTCACGCTGAGGTTTTCATCTTCAAGTGGAATTGTACATAATCTTAACAAATTTTTCTTCTAATAGTGATCTTGTTGCTCCAATATCCCCGTACATAGGCTTATATATACTAGCCTCTCACTGTGGTTTTGTCTCATCAAATACCACTATATATTAGATCATTAAATACATTCTTCACAATTTTTTAAACACACACATGGTGGGTGAGAAAGTAAACACACACAAAGGGAAAGATAAGCATTAGTTTCATTTCTATTACTCATAGATGTTCATTTATATTACATTAATGTGACTCTTGGATTCTGCATTCCAAGGTCACTTGGACTCCTTTATAGCTTTTCTTGAATTTTTTTTCAGAAGGAAAGGAAGTCGAATTACGGGGTATTGAAGGGAAGCCAAGAAGGATAATAAGCTCTAATGTCATGACAAAGCTTCTAAAGAAAGAACAACGAGGCGTAATTGCACAATTATGCTCACTAGAAGTTCCAACATCAAAATCATCTGTTTCTGCAGATCTCCAACAAGTCTTGGACAATCATTCCAAGGTGTTTGAAACTCCCAAAGGAATCCCACCTATTCGTGATCATGATCATGCTATTCATTTGATTCCAGGAAGTGTTCCTCCAAACATCGGGCCTTATAGATATCCTTACTTCCAAAAGAGCGAAATTGAACGCATGATTGCAGAAATGTTAGAGGCGGGTATAATTCAACCTAGTCAAAGTTCTTTCTCTGCTCCTGTAGTATTGGTACACAAGAAGGATGGACCATGGCGAATGTGTCCGGATTATAGGGAGCTCAATAAACTCACCATTAAAGATAAATTTCCCATTCCTGTGATTGATGAATTATTGGATGAATTACATGGAGCAATTTATTTTACCAAGTTGGATCTTCGTTCAGGATATCATCAAATTAGAATGAAGACTGAAGATATTCCAAAAAAAGCATTTCGAACTCATGGGGGTCATTATGAATTTTTGGTCATGCCTTTTGGCCTTACCAATGCACCTTCTACATTTCAAGGGTTGATGAATTCCATTTTCAAACCCTTCCTTAGAAAATTTGTGCTAGTATTTTTTGATGATATACTAATCTACAGCAGGTCTTGGAAGGATCATGTTGAACATGTTGACAGGGTGCTCAAACTAATGCAGGAGAAACAATTATATGCAAAAAAATCCAAATGCTTATTTGGAGTACAAGAGGTAGAATATTTGGGTCATATTGTATATCACGAGGGTGTTAAAGTAGACCCTAACAAAATTAAAGCCATTAAGGAATGGAAAGTTCCCACAACCATAAAGAAGTTGCGAGGATTTCTCGGGTTAACAGGGTATTATCGCAAGTTTGTTAAGAATTATGGGAGAATAGCAGCACCTCTAACAACAGTATTGAAGAAAGATGCATTTTCATGGACTCCTGAAGCAACTAAGGCCTTTGAACATCTTAAGGAGGCAATGTGCCTAGCACCGGTCTTAGCTACGCCAGACTTCACAAAAACCTTTATTGTGGAATGTGATGCCTCAGGAAATGGAATTGGTGCAGTTTTAATGCAGGAAGGAAGACCCATTGCTTTTGAAAGTCGTCCAATCAAAGGAAAGTATTTACAAAAGCCTATTTATGAGAAGGAAATGTTAGCAATACTGCATGCACTAAAGAAATGGCGAACTTACCTAATGGGAAGACACTTCAAGGTAAAAACTGATCATGATAGTCTTAAGCACTTTTTGGAACAAAGACTATCTTCAGAAGAGCAGCAAAAATGGGTCACAAAGATGTTGGGTTATGACTTTGAAATAATCTACAAAAAAAGGAAAGCTTAATGTTGTTGCAGATGCACTCTCAAGAAAGAATGAAGAGGTGGAAGCATTGCTTTGTGCCATTTCTATTATCCAACCAGATTGGATAACCGAAGCAAGAGATGAATGGAAGAAGGACAAAGATCTATGGACACTCATTCAAAAGTTGCAGCAAGATCCTAGTACATCTGATACATTTAGTTGGAAAAATGATTCCTTATGGTACAAAGATCGCTTATATCTTTGTAAGAATTCCCAACTAAAACAAAATTTTCTTTTGGAATTGCACACTTCTCCTTTAGGAGGACACTCAGGATTTTTAAAAACTTACCACAGGGTGAAGAAAGAATTTTTTTGGGATGGCCTTAAATCTGATATTCAAAAGTTTGTGGCGGAATGTTTGGTTTGCCATCAGAATAAAGTGGAAACAATTAAGACCCCGGGACTTCTACAACCTTTATCCATTCCAAGTCAACGTTGGGAGGAGATTTCAATGGATTTTATCACAGGTTTACCTAAGTCTGAAGGAAAGAGTGTCATCACGGTGGTAGTTGATAGACTTACCAAGTATGCACACTTTTGTGCATTATCTCATCCATTTAAAGCAAGTACAGTTGCTACTACATTTATGGATAGAATTCAAAAGCTACATGGAAGCCCAAGGGTTATTGTGAGCGATAGAGATCCCATTTTTACTGGAAATTTTTGGACGGGGTTATTTTCTTGTTTGGGTACTCAATTAGCTCATAGCTCATCTTATCATCCTCAATCTGATGGTCAAACTGAGATCGTAAATAAATGTTTAGAAGGATATCTTCGTTGTTTTGTATCTGATAAACAAACACAATGGGTCAAGTGGTTACCTCTTGCTGAATGGTGGTATAACACTTCCTTCCATACTGCAGCAAAAATGACCCCATTTATGGCACTTTATGGATATCATCCACCATCCATCACATCATCTTTAAGGGAAAATTCGAAGGTTCCAGCAGTGGAAGATCACATCGAGCATCAGCAAGAAGTTCTCCAACTCTTAAAGGATAACCTGAATTTGGCACAAAATCGAATGAAACAACAGGCAGATCAACATCGCAGCGAAAGAAGTTTTGATGTAGGAGATTGGGTATTTTTACGGCTACAACCATACAAACAAATGTCCCTCAAGCAAGCTAAGAAGGATAATAAATTATCGCCAAAGTACTATGGTCCTTACAAAGTGTTGCAAAAGATTGGTACTATGGCATACAAATTGGAGCTTCCTGCTTCTTCACGAGTGCATCCAGTTTTCCATGTTTCATGCTTAAAGAAGGTTATAGGTGAAAATCTTCCAGTTCAAACAATATTGCCAGAACTTGATGAGGAAGGAAAAATCATATTGGAACCTGAAGCAGTCACGGAAACAAGAACTCGACGGCTACGGAATCGATCAATTTCAGAGTATCTCATCAAGTGGAAGAACTTACCCACTGAAGATTCTACATGGGAGGATGAGAATTTTATACAGAAGCACCCAGAGCTACTCAAGCGTTGAGGACAACACCTTTTTGAAGGAGAGGGGCATGTTAGGTCCCTATATTACTAGTATAGTCCCTTATTATTGTTAGTGTAACCCCCTTATTGTTATTATTGTACCCTTGTAACCCCATTTTGTTATTATTGTGCCCTTAAATTATTATTGTTAGGTCAGCTAGGATTACATTGTGGCCCACTAGGATTACATTATGGCCCCATGGACTCCTATATATAGAAAGGAGGTTTTGTAAATTGTATCATACAAGAATTGCTCATTTATGTAATGTATTGGAGGTTGCCCCCTTGAAGTGGCTCATTTCTAAGGCGTTGATATCTCTTTTCTTCTCTTTTTGGAGCTGGTTACACAACAATTGCTTTGTGCAGGTTGCAAACTTTTCTCTGCGACATTGATTTTAAACATTGGGGTCACTAGTGCATCACAATTGTTTTTCTCCACTTACTGCATCTCTCATCAATCATTTTCAAAAATCATTTGCAATAAACACTAAAAAAATTTCTCTCCTCGTTTCTACAGATTCTTTTCAAATCTTTAACACTATGAACAAAACCTTAATTAGTCTCCTCCTTTTTGCATGGAGACTGTATCTGCACTGATCTTCTTGTAGAAAAAAATATTGTAGCAAACACGAGAAAACAAATGCACTTCTCTCTTAAGGAATTACAACTTTAGTTTCTAAACGCATTCCAACACATTCAATCGCAAATGTAGTCAATTTATAAAGCACCTTATGAATCTTTTGCTCCGCCTCCAAACTATGCTCCTACCTACGTAACACCCTCTCAACTCCTGCCAGCCTTCTCCCACTGCAGTGGTAGCATTTAACACAATGGATAGGTAGCAATATATGTGAACCGAGAGTCGGGATTAGGAGCACTCAGGAGGGACGAGGGGAGTGGGAGATGAAGCGGAGGTCACACAGGTGGAGGAGGTCGACAGGAGGGCGGAAGAGGGAGCAGGAGGCGATGGAGTGGCTAGTGCATGAAAGGAGGGCCAAGTGTAGCGAGGGCCAAGAAATGTGAGCGGTCGGTGCAATGTTCTTGTACATCGTGGTATTACACGAGAGTGGGATATGGAGAGGTGCCTTCCATTTTTTCCCCTTCTCCACCTCTCCGCTCTCCACTATTGTGCTTCTAACCAGTGCTTTTTCCTGCCCTCTTCACATATATGCGCACACCCACATGGCTAGAACCAAGAAATTCATCCTGAGTTCTTAACACCAGAGAGGCAACCAGAGGGGGCCAAGTTTTAGTACATAATCGGGAATTCGACTGCCAATTGTCGTAGCATAAGCTGGTGCTCTTTGAGGTTTTTTGGTGCTTGATGTGGAGATACCTAGAGGACTTCGCGTGGGGAAGAACTTTCAACGGTAAGCCTAGATTGTACTGCGCGTTGATTTTTAGGAGAGGAAGCGCTGCAAAAGAGGGAAAGGAGGGAGGTTGCACGTATGTGGAGTGTAGAACTGTGTAAAAATTATACTCTCAAGTCGACTGCTTATTACCACAAAGAAGCCGAGAGGTGGATTGTTTGTGTGGAGCGATGGAGGAGTATGGAGGGCCGCAAGGCCAGGAGCATGGTGTTTTGAAAATCTAGGTATGGAGTAGTTGAGAGAGACAGAGCACAGAGAGAGCGTTATGTTGCAATGAGCATTGAGTGAGTGAATCGACTGAGTGAGGGAGAGGGAATCGATAGGATTTTTCAGTATGATAGATAAACAAATGCTGATGATTTGAGCGAAAATGGCAGCAGTTCTGACAAGCAGACAAGAAAAAATGATATGCAAGCATTTCTTATATGGAGTGTGTTTCTTGTTGCCCTAACAATCTGCCATATTACTCATATTCCATACAGCATAAATGTCAGAGAAAATTTCCTAAACAAGGAAAAGGCACAAATCTATAATGGCCACATAATAACAAGTGCCTCAGGCTTGAGCAGGGCCAAAATTCACCGACTTCGATGCCATGTTAAACACACACATGGTGGGTGAGAAAGTAAACACACACAAAGGGAAAGATAAGCATTAGTTGCATTTCTATTACTCATAGATGTACATTTATATTACATTAATGTGACTCTTGGATTCCGCATTCCAAGGTCACTTGGACTCCTTTATGACTATTCGGCTTCCACACCTACCCATAAAGGATTAGGTGTCCAACGCAATTGCGTTTGGGAAGAGCCTTCAAGACATATGCACAAAATCTCCTCACAATCCTTCATGCCTCAAATCCAGGGCTTAGATCAATTCCATATCCCTACTAAACCTTAGATCTGTGCATTAGAAAAATTTGGAGATAAAAAATGGGCCTCAAAACAAAAATCAACTTTCTAAACACCAATAGGATTCAATATGATGATGTCAACCATGGGTGATGATTCACCATTTTTTGAGTAAAAAGGTAAAAAATTAAAAAATTAAAAAATTATATATATATATATATATTCAACTTATCTCCCTACGATTTTGCTCAAATTTCGAGCAAGGGCATTCGTTGGATGTGACATTTAATTTTACATCCAAGGACTACCCATGTTGCATACTTTCGATGGACCATACTATACGAAAAATGTGAAATACATGAAAGAACGTTATTGAAATCATGTTCTTTCATGTATTTCACATTTTTCATGTAGTAGGGTCCATCAAGAGTATGCAACATGGGTACTCCTTGGATGCAAATTTCAATTTTGCATCCAAATAGAGCTCCTGCTCAAAATATGACTAAAATCATAGGGAGATAAGTTGAAAATACGAGTGGTAAAAGTAGTTCGTTTATTTTTTCCCTCCAAAACTTGATGAGGTAATCTAATCTTATTTTATTATTTCCATTATTATTTTTTAGTATTCCTTAGGAGGCACCTTTTAGACCTCAAAATGTCTCTAATGCATTAGCACTCAGTCTCCTTGATAATACTTTTCAAACCACAATCCAAATTCCCTTGATTATCTTCCTATAGCAATCAGCTTCTATTGTGAAAGTATGAGGCTAATTTGGACTCCCTTTAGGTCACTGTGAGAACACAAAACCCCTCTACAATCTTCCTAAGGAACTCATTCTTCAATTGCAAATATTTTCAAGGCTAAATATACTTATTCCAGGGTTCTGGCCCTCCATATTTTACCACTGCATAGACTTGGATCACGCAAAAAAGTATAGTTGATCTCATCCTAGACTGAACATACCTCGACACTCAATCCCCTTAAGCATACAAACCATCTAAACACACATAGATAGATCTCTCTCTTCCAATACATACATGTTGTCAATGTTCTAATTATGAGGCATATTTTGGCCTCTTCTAGGGCATATAAGGCCACAAAAGATCCTCACTCAAATTAAGGCCTCGTTTCCCTCTTCAGTAGACTAGACGAAGATACTTTAGGCCTCTTTGAGTAGCTTACTCATTCCCCATTAATATAGCACAGATGCAGCCCTTATATAGGGAATTTGGTGACTTATTAGTTCTTGGGCATACCTTCACTTAAGGATTCTAGACACATGAATCCATTTCCTCCTTTGTTCCCAATCTTGGCATGTACTAAGCCCTACTAGTTTACAAAAACACAAGGAAACTCAACCTTCTTCATTGAGTATACTCAACCTTCTTCCATGCAATATTAACCGCCATATACTCATCCTTCCAAGGTTATGGCTCCTTCTTTGCTTTTGTTACTCATTTATCTTTTAGACTAGCTTCTTGAGATGAGTTTCCCCCTTGTGTTTAGACCTCCTCTTAGGCCTCTCATATTTATCCTTTTCTTTTGGTCACTTAGTAAAATTTCTACATCTAGGGTTTTCACTTGTTTGACATTAAGAATAAAAAATTATTTTCTTTTTTGGTCCTAAACCCCATCTTGGGTCCTAAACCAGTTTTTTGGTAAATCTCCAAATAGACAACTTGTTTTGGGTTGTCCTTTCTCAGAAATACCTTACAAGCTACCAAAAATCTAACATTCCCTCTTAGTGAGGAAGGTATTTCCTTCACACTTCCATCTCCATGACTTTTGTCATGACCTCCCTGCATGAGTCATGACTTTCCTTGTGTATCCATATTTTTTTTGTATATGCCATGACTTCCTTGTACTAGGCCTAGCTTTGACTTGCATGGTACATGAATATTCTTGCACATATCATGAATTTTCCAGTGTGATCCTTGCATGCCCTCACATGATATACAAATTTTATTGCACCACCATGAATGTCTCATGATCCATGATTTTCCTTGCATGGGATGAAAACTTCTCCAAATTATTTTATCCTAAAGGTTCAAACTTCCATAAGGCAACCTCCCTTTGAAGTTATACTCCCTTTGAGTCTACATAACCTTAACTAGAACACCCAGTACCTGTACCTGTACCTTCACTTGATTCTTTGGCACAGTCTAATCCATTGTCCCTTCAAATTAGCTTTGATACCATGTTGATTGTTCCTTCACACTTCAACTATAGGTCTATGTCTAAAAACATGATCATAAACACACTGAAATACCCTCAACCTACTAGAATTTTCACAGCATAAATGTAACAACGTTCAATCAATCTAACACACATATATTTAAGCTTAAAGCTTGATTATTTTATCACTCCATTAATAAAATAATCATGGGGATATGATACCTTGGATAATGGCTCTCATTCCACTGATACAAATAATATACATATTATACAAATAGGGCTTGCATTATGCAACAACATATCTACAATTTTCCCATAAAGAACTAGAAAATTACAAACACTTAACTTCCTTATTGAATTAGATCTGCTAGATCATCCCTTTTTACTATTATTGTCCTTGACATGTGCTAGATCCTTTTCCTCCTTCAATCAGTTACTCATAAGGTATTCACTGCTTCAAAACCTCTACATCCTTCAACTCCATAAATCTACCTTCACATAGTGCTTTGCATATTCAAATGGAATTGTACATAGGATTAACAAATCTCCCTTCTAGTAGTGATCTTTTTGCTCCAATATCCCTATACATAGGATTATATATATAGATCAGTTTCTCATAGTGGGTTTTTCTCATCAACTAGAACTGTATTTTAGCTCATTAAACACGTTGTTCATAACTGCATTTGTGAACAACCTTCGAGATTGATGCACATAATCTCCTCATAGTCTATATTGTCTCATATCAAGGAATTGGATCACTCCCATATCCCTAACATACATCAGATCTACCCTAAGCACTCAATATCCTTGACAATACTTTTCAAACCATACTCCAAATGCCATCGAATGTCTTCTTGTAGAAATATTATTTTATTGTGCAAGTCTGAGGCTAATTTAGCCTCCCTTTAGGTCACCATAAGAACAAAAAACCCCTGCTCAATTTTCCTAAGGAACTCGACCCTCAATAGCAGATATTTCCAAGTCTAAGTCTTCCTTTTCCAAGTCTTGACCCTCCATATTTTACCACTACATAGACTTAGATTACGCACAAACTTATTGTTGCTCTCAGATTGTATTGAACATACCTCTACAATCAATATCCTTAAGCATACACGCCATCTAAACCGGCACACACATATATCTTTCTTCCAGTACATACATGTTTTCTATATTCTAATTTTGAGGCATACTTTAGCCTCTTATAAGGCATATTTGGACACATAATATCCTCACTCCTCTTGAGGCCTTGCATCCCTCTTTACTAGACTAGAAAAAGGTATTTTAGGGCTCTTTTCATGTCTTTCTCATCCCACATTTACACGGAATATATGCAGCCCTTACACAAATAATTTGGTGAATTATTATTTCTTGGAAATACCTTCACATAGGGCTTTGGGAACACAAATCCACATCCTCCTTTGCTCCCAATATCAGCCAATTATAAGCCCTACTATGGCATATAAACACATCAGGAAACACTACCTTCTTCACTAAGTATATGTAGCCTTCTTCCATGAAAAATTAACCACTAGATACTCATCCTTCCAAGTTTGTGGCTCATTCTTTGCTTCTAAAAATTCATTAGCTTGTAGACTAGCTTCTTGAGATGAATTTCCCTCTTTTTTTTAGTTCTCCTCTTAGGCCTCTCATATTTATCCTTTTCTTTTAGCCACTTAGGAAAACTTCTAGATATAGGATTTTCACTTCTTTTCCCTTAAGAATAAATTATTATTTTATCTTTTGGTATTGTTGTACCTTAAGAGAAAATCCCTTCGCTATATTAAGGAATCAATGCTTAAGACATTTGTACATGTATGTCACATAATTTCAATATCAAGGGTATTTGCTTAAACACCTTCAGATATACTTTATAAAACCCTCAAGAATCAAATGCAATAAATGTTTTGCAATGCCATTACCTGCTGATATTAAATGGAATGATGAGAAGAATATGAAGGAAGGAAGCCCAAATTGATATGTTGGTAAACAATATCTATCACTTTAAACTTCAGAAAAAATTTATGACAGAAGATTAGTTAAAATGAAGGAGCACCCATTAAGGATTTTAACTCATGTTCACATATGTAAAAAGAAACCTGCAGCTTCATTACTTCATTTTATTCAAGGAACGAAAATACACAATGTAAACTGGAAAACATATCAATATCAACAAATGCCAGAATCTTTCTTTTCATTCATTAATCATTTGAAAACTGAGTACAAAATTTACAGTCTTAAGGTCCAAAACTCCGAACCCTTTTCTTTCTTGTCTATCTCTTTAAATACAATAGAAAGCAGTTTGTAACTACTAAAACTAATCCTAACTGCTTCAACTACTTAGGACTTCGTAAAATACCTATTACATGTCATCAAAATGTCTTATTACAATTACATTCTCTTTAAAAGAGAAAATAACATAAAACTTAAATCCTAATCTATTTGTTGAATGTTAACTGATGATGTTGTTGCTGCATTTCCCTGACTAGCTAGTTTATCTTTCTTTTAAGTCGAGGAATCCTTTGGTAGATCTGTCATCCAGGCTCTACATTTCTTCCATATCTCAATGTTTGTCTTAGGTGAATGAACCAGCATGTGATATTCCAATATAAAGGCAGTGATTCTGTTGAATGATTCCCCTCTATAAATAAAGTCTTCACTAACCATAATAGTTGAAAGTGCCTTCGAAGGAAATTGATCAGTGTTTCTCCTTTAATAATTTGAGTCTTTTCATGAGTGTTTTCCACCTTGCTTTTTTCCAACACCACCAATGGTTCATAAGAATCCCATGATAAAAGACTGCCTCCAAGGCCCCAACATGATGGAAAACCTGCCCTAGCTCTTTTTTCAAATAAATTATAAAACTTGTTCACTGCTTCCTTAACCTCTATCAACTTCCTCTATGCAGAATTCCTGCAATCATTTTTAACAATCATCTTATTAATTTCCACAGCATATAAAATCCTGTCTTTAATTTCATTCTCTTCCAACTCTTGATCAGTTTTGGAAACAATGAAATCAATGAATTTTCTTGCCCATACAACGTTTTTAATTGTCTTTTGCTTATCTACCATAACTTGTTCCTCAAAATCTCTGATGATACTTCTTTCTTCTGCTACAACAGTCAAAAAACCCCAAATTTCTTTCATTTCTTCAATGATATCATTCCAAATGATGTCCTTAGCCTATATTAGGGATATATTTCCCTTCAATTTTTCCTTGAGATTTTTAATCTCAACATCAACAATTTGGCAATCTGATCTGTACTTATTGACTTCCCCCTCTTTGGCTTACATTATTTTCATTGTTGTCTCCATATTAGTTTGTGCCTTTTTGCGATCTCTCTCTACAATCTTCAATTCAGTGGTCAATTGAGATATTTTTGCTACTGGATCTTCATTACCAGATGGTAAAACAAAAGTACAAGTATGAGATTCAATGTGATTCTGAAATGATAATGCAGTTTTCTTTAATTTGGTGATTTTCTCTTCCTTCTACAAGAGCTTCTCAAGAAGTTTATCTTTCTCATTTTCTTCTTTTGCAACCTCTGCTCCCATAGAGTGCTCTCCTGTAGGAACCTTCATCTTTTTCTTCAGCATAGAGATTTCTGATTTAGCGCTTTGCAGTAGCTTCTGTATAGCAGACCTGTCATTTGGAATTACCCCTATCTTCACAATAATATTTTTGAGTTCTTCATTCTGGATTTTTAAAGCCCTGGAATTGGTTTTTTCTAAGTTCAATTGCTTGATCAATTTTCCACGCATGTTTTCAGCCTTGAGTACCATTGCATTGGTTTTGGTTAATTCATTCACATCCAGTTTACTTGTTTTCATATGTAGATTTATTTTATCAATCAATCGAATTTTCTTTACTGTCAGGTACAAACTTCTTCGTATATGGCTTCAAGAAGAAGATGAAGTGATTGAAATCTTGACCTACAAGGCTATCATAATATTCTATCAACAAATCATCAGTAAATTGGACATAGGAATCTTACTCAAGGTAACACATAGCTTGACAAATTAGTAGAGAAGAGACCTGCAAGACATTTTCTCCTTGACAATTCATCACGAAACACTTGCCTGGGTACATGACAGACACGAGCCAATATATAAACTCAAGAAAAAGGTGTGTTCTTGGAATACATGTAGACAACACGCCTATATTGACCATGGCAGTGAAAATTGGAGAAGCTTTATCATCTAAACAGACCTGTGGATAGAACTGGAGGTGGTCCAAACAACAGACTATGTCTTAAATATCCCTCTCAGTGTCCATGAGAGGAATGTGACTAGAGGAACCTGAAAGGGATGAACGCTTGGCCATAATTCAGATTTAGGTGACTAACAACGACAAGGTGGCAGACAACCAAGAAAGACACGGGAAAACAAATTTTCAAATACGTAAGAACAACAATAACCTTGAAACAATGAGAACCAATCTTAAATAGGTGGAGCAGGCTTCAGCCTTAAATGCTGAAATGACATGCCAAAATACTGTTAAAAATACCCCGACGTGGCGGATATATGTCGCTAACTAGCTGCTCATGTCACTACATGAGGTCTCACAGTATAGAGGGCTCGTCAAGTTCATGCCCCCACAATTAATCTCAGCCACAAATCTGGATCGGCCCCGCAGTCAACAGGGTCGACTGCGGAGGCACTCTCCTCATTAACATGCACGCTGAAAGTGTCTGCGGGTTGCCACTTTGATTTCCTGTCAGACGAATCAGTGGATTTCGCTTTTGAACCGGCTTGTTAATTAACTGAATAGGGGGACCCGCCTTCATGCAAGTTTTAAAGTATTAAACCTTAAACTTACATATAAAAAATATTACATCTTTTATGCTAAAGTATGTGAAACTTTATACTTTAACATACATTTTAACAATTTTCTATTTTTTGTATTTTTGAAAAATTAAAAATAAAGGATATTGTGAATGAGCCACAATAGGTACTAAACCCCATCTTGGTTCCTGTTAATGTCATTATTTTCATCCTGCCACTAGTGATAAAAAAATCTCTTTCCATATAATATTAGGGTTCCATTCTGTATTTGTTTTCATTCCATTAGGTCATTATGCAAAAAATTGGTCACTAATTAGGGTATTTAGATCATTACAACTCCCTTCACCTCTATGGTCAATCTACATCATCATGGTCATGTCATTCATTGTTGAAAGAGTCCCATAGTCATCATCGTCGTCATTCATCTCATTCTTCCATCTTGTGTCATCATTAGGTCATAGGGTCAAAATCATAAAAATTGGTCATTTCACCATCAAATTCATCTTTTGAAGGAGTGGTAATAGTCAATGGTTTCAAAAAAGGTTTTAGAAGCATGTTTTTATCTTAATTATGATGGATTATATCCAACTAAGTTCTAAGGCTCCAGTTCAAATCAGAATGTGAAAGTACATGGTGGGTCCACTACACCACCAAAGGAGAAAATTGATTTTCAAAGCTAAAAAGAAATTAGAACTCAAGTTCATTTTCTCATTCCACATTCAAGAGACATATCTCTACCCAGAAAACTTGCTCCCACTCTTACAAAGTTCATTTCATGCCATCAAAAGACAAGGTTTCCTCTTGTGCTACTCTTTTGCCAAAGGGAGTTGTGTTTTCCCAAGGGCACCCAAATCATCATTGCAAAAGGTTGCTTCAACAATTTCAGGTTCCAAAACTATAATTTCCAAGTGAGTGGCTTTGTTTTTACCATATTTTTCTCTCAATTGTGCTTGGAAAGCTCATTTCCCTCTCCTAGGGTTTTGAGGGCATTTTTCTTTGTTTCATGACATCCATGGTTAAATAATAAACAAAAATTGTATCTTGATGCTCTTACATCTTTCCCTATCATTAATATACCTTCCTAAACACTTCTGTTCACTCCTATCCCTCAAAATCATCATTTTTCCGCCTATCACTACAATTTGACCTTTTCTAGACTAGGCCTATGTTTTTCCCTTTTGGACCCCTTACCCTCACTCAATACTTGAAATTATACTTTCCCCTACTTCCTAACATCCATCCATACCTCCAAAAATTTTCCTAAGAATTTAGAAGCCCCCTATCCCCTTTATTTCCCTTCATTCTTATAAATTGCTCAAATCCCTGTTTTGCCTACATTAAACCCTAATTTCCTTTCCCATTGAGCTAGGGTTTTCTATGGAATTAGAGACATGTGAGTAAATCAGGCATAAGGGAGGTCATATTAGCAAGTATGAGGCCATTCCATCTCATAAAAATCATGTCTCCATCATTTTCCAAGAAGTCGTTCCAAGGGACAAATCATTTGCTACACATGGGGCCAGTTTTGATTCAAAGTGTGTTTCTAACCAAATGGAGATGAATTTCACAAAAATGAAAGATTTTTTGGTTAATAATACACCAAGGAAGAAAAACCTCCTTCGTTTTTTACACAGGTGTTATGGTTTGGGAGGAATTCTAAACATATAATTTCTATAGGAGAGTTGTTGCACTTCCGAAGTAGTCTTGGGAAAATCAACTTTTCTCCCTGATGGAATGTCCAAATGAACTGATTAATGAGTCAAATGATAACTATACATATATATATATATATATTTCCAATGAGGTATCATTAGGTCAATTTTGAGTTCATGAAGGCCTCCAAACGTGGCCTGCAAGAGCAGGTTGTGCTTTTTGCACCCCCATTCTGCACTTTTTGACCAGTCTTGGGAGAATCGATTTTTGAGGGGCTATACTTGATCATTTTCAGTACTTAATAATTCTATTGTGTATAATATATATATATATATATATTTCCAACGATCTATCATGAGCTCAATATGGAGTTCAGGAAGTCGTCCAAAAGTGAGCTAGAAGATGGCATTGCGCTCATGCATGAGGCATTGCGCTTTTGCCTAGGAGTCCCTGCGCTTTTTCCATCTTTCACCCACAGCTTCAAAACTTATTTGCAAGTGGTTCAGTCATCAAGAAATTTTTTTCTCAATCAAAAACAAGTAATTTTCACCTATCCAATCCCTCCTTTCACTTCATAATTTCAAATTCATGGTGCAAACTTTCCTCACTCACCATTTCAACTTTTGAGCAAAGAAACCCTAGATTTCACTCTTGCAAGCCAACACTTTTTTCCCTAGACCCTATTTTCCCTTTAAAAACTTCAGAAAACACTCCCCCTACCCCTACATCACCTTATTACCCATTCCCAAGCCTTATTTCCTAAACCATAACAACCCTAATTTGTGCTTTCCTAGGTAGCTAGATACCTCCCTGTAATAGAAATTTCCTACCATATTTCTCTTAACGTTTCAGTCTCCCATCACTTCCCTAAGCTCCCCAACCCATTTACACATTTCCCCAAATTTTCCCTCACTCATCTCAACCCTTTAACCCTACAATCCTACTCCCTTTCCCTTCCCCTTATTCCCTGGGGTTTCAAGACAAACTAAACATAATGGAGGAGAAGAGAAACATAATGAAGGAAAAAAGAAACACCATGGAGGAAGAAAAAAATAACTACAACAAAGGAGGGAGAATAATAAGGCATCAACCTAGACCTTGAGCAGTACAAACCCTACTTGAAATCACACTACAAAGGAAACCCTAATTTGTCAAAATAAGAAGGGTAAGTTGGACATACTTGTTGATACATCCATGATAGCAAAACACACCTTATTTGGCATCTCTGGAGAAATTTTGAGGAAATTTGGAGAAAAAATTTATAAATTCAAAAATATCTTTGAAGGCGCATTTTCCAGAAATGTTGTGTTTAGTCATATTTTTGCATAACATATTTTGGCCAAAAAAAGATGAATTTTGGAAAACATGAGGAGGTTTGTTTTCCTAACATGCCAAAGAACAAAAACCTCTCTCAGTTTTTCAAAAACATTCATTTTTATGGATATATCACTCCATTTATGAGGCATATTTTTTCAAAAAAGCCCATAAATTTGACACAGTCCACTTATCAAAAATGCAGCGCCTAGGGCGCTACACTTTTTCAAGGAGCCTCAAAATGACAAATCGTCAGCGCCATTGTATTTATAAGGCCCTTTACATCAAATTTTGACTATTGGAACATCAAATTTGGACATTCTAATAGGGAGAAATGGCCAAAAACATCCAAAACATCACCTTCCTCCCTCATTTTTCAAGTTAGCGTTGCGCTTTTGACTAGTCTTGGTATATTTAACTTTTTAGGACCTTAACTTCATAATTTTCAGAACTTAAGGACATTTTTTGAAACTAAATAAGAGAATATTTCCAATGACCTATCTTGGGCTCAATTTGGACTTTAGCAAGTCCTCCAAAATTGACCTTGAAGTTGGCGCTGCGCTTTTGCCAGTTCACTGATATTTTCCAGATTTAACTTTTTCTCATTTGGTCAATGGATTTGATGGATTTTACTAATGTAATTGATTCATGTAAATGTAACTATGTCACTTTTATTTATTAGAGGTAGGGTAAAAGTGTATTTTTGGACAAATGAATCAGTTTCACCAAAGTTAGGGATGAATTTGTTGACCTCCCTAGTCTTTGGGTTTCCAGTTGAGAACTTTGGGGATCATTTCCTCAAGTCATGGATTCGATCCCTGAGTTGGGGAGAAAATTTTTGGTCTATATTATTCACTTATTTTCTCATAGCAAGGGTTGGATGATGTTGAATTGATCTTGGAACACTTTTTGTAATCAGACTTTTGGCTAATAATAACAGACTGAGTTGCAGCTATATTGATGGAATTCATGTGGTATATGATTTGTCATTGTTTCTTCTCTTGTTATGCAAATCTGTGAATTTATTTTACTTCATATTCATTCCATTTATAAATGTAAATTTTTCCTAAGTCATAAAGGCATAATTCATTAAGTTTATGCTATGTTTTGGAGGGATATTTACAGTTTGTTTCATTTTCTTCTTAGTAGAAAAGAATTCATAAATCTTATGCTCTTTTCTCAAACCCTATAAGTCTAAAACATCTCATCAGATATCCTCTTGTGTTTATTTTCTTACCTACCTTGCTCCATCAAAAACCTGCAATTATGATCCTTGTTTTCCCTGACCTAGTTCCTTCCTTGACCTATTCACCATCCAACACCTCGAAAATTCAATCAATAAAACCCATATGCTACTATACCTATCCTAATATCTCATTGATCCAGTCATATTGGCTCAGATCCATTTGAGATAGCCCTCTCCAACCTATTAAGTCTAGCTACTTGAAAAAATATTGGTCTGTGGTTACCTTTGCTAGTCTCTTCTCAACCTCAGAGATCCGGTGGAGTGATAGCAGTTCCAAATACCCATTTTGGGTAAATCCATGAGAAAATAACTTATTTTTGGTTGTCTTCTCTCGTAAATATCTTTCGAGCTACCAAAATATAACACTCCCTCTTAGTGAGGAATTTATTTACTTCACGCTTACAATTCCATGATTTTCCATGCATGCACATAACCTCCTCACATGAGTCATGAATTTCCTTACATATCCATATCATCCATGTATGTTTTACGACTGGTTTCTACTAGGCCTAACTTTGATTTGCATGGTGCATGAATATTCTCACATGCAACACGTGTTTTCCAACGTGATACTTGTTTTTCCTCGCAGGATCTACAACTTTCCTTGCACCCTCATGAATGTCTCTCTTTGTTTTTTAATGTCCTTACATGGGCTAGAAACTTCTTGAAATTACTTGATTCTAAATATTCAAAGTTCCATATGCTATCCTCCCTTTGAGTCTAAAAAAACCTTCACCGAGACACTTGTTACTGGTACATGTACCTGCACTTGCTTCTTGCACACACTTTGATCTATTGTCCCTTCAAATTAGCTCTTATACCATATTTATTTTTCCTTAGAAATTTAGCTACAGTTATATGTATAAAAACATGATGATAAAAAAATTGAAATACTCTCAATGTAATAACACTTTACACATCGTAAATGTAACAGAAGTGAATCAGTATAGCACACATATATTTGAGCCAAAAGCTTGATTACTTTATTACTTCATTAATAAAATAATAATGGGGATCCCATACCAGGTATCATGGCCCTCTACCTCTAATACAAACAATATATATAGTATACAACTAGGGCTTTCAGTTTGCAACATCAAATCTACAATCTCCCACAAAAAAATAGACAAGAAAAAATACTTAGCTTACTTTTTGAAGTAGATCCTGTAGATCATCCTTTTCTTCTCTTGTTTTCATTGACATTTGGAATATATTTTTCCTGTGTCCTTTGCCTCTACTGATGGGTAAAATCATGAATCAATCGAAACTAGCTTTGTATCTGCCTCCTAAAGCTAGCAGCCTTATGCTAGAAGTTCCTGATGGGATCTCCCATGGACTCATGTTGTTGAATCCATAATGTCCTCTGATAATCCCAACCCGTATTTGGGAATGGCTTCGTCAGAGGAAGATTAACTTGTTGCAAGTCAACTATGAATCCCAGTAGGCATGGAAATAATCATAGTAGTTTCTGTGAAATATGCTCTAGTATAAAAAGCATACATGTCATGCATAAATATAGAATCAAGCCTCCGATTAGCTACTCACAAGGGTTCTTCTACTTCAAAACTTATGCATCCTTCAGCTCCACAAATATACCTTGACACAGTGGTTTGCATCTTCAAATGGAATTGTACATAGACTTAACAATTTTACCTCCTAACAATGATCTTGTTTCTCCAATATCGATGTACATAGTCTTATATATACAAGTCGCTAATAATGTGTTTGTCTCATAAAATACCACTTATTATCAGCTCATTTAACATGTTGTTTACAACTGGACTTGTCAACAACATTTGAGATTTATGCAAAAAATATCCTCATGATCCTTGTCTAAAATCCAAGGCTTAGATCATTCCCATAGCCCTATTAGACTTTGTATCTTCCCTTAGCACTCAATCTCCTTGAAAATAATTTTTAAACCATATTTCAAATTCCCTTGAATATATTCCTATAGAAATTAGCTTCTATTATGCAAGTCTTAGGCTAACTCAACCTCCCTTTAGGTCATTGTGAGAACATAAAACCCTTTTGCAATATTTCTAAGGAACTTGATCCTGAATAGCATATATTTCCAAGGATAAGTCTACCTTTTCCAGTGTCTTAGACCTCCATATTTTCACATTGCATATACTTGGATCATGCACAGACTTAGAGTTTCTCTTGGCCTAGATTGAACATACCTCGACACTCAATCTCCTTAAGCATACAAGCCATCTAAACTTTCATACACATATCTCTCTCGTCTAGTACATACACGATGTATTTGTTATAATTTTTAGGTAAATTTCTAACTCTTATAGGGAATTTTTGGGCACAGAAGATCCTCTCTCCTCTTGATACCTTGCAGCCCTTTTCAGCAAAATAGACTGGGGTATTTTAGGATTAATCTAGTGGCTCGATAATCGCACATTAACATAGAATAGATGCAGCCCTTACACAAAGTATTTGGTGATTTATTATTTTTTAGACAAACCTTCACTTAGGGATTTTGGTGTTGGATATGTGTTATATTCTTTCCACGACTAGTCACACGTGGCGGGGGGGTGATAGCCCCTCCTATACGTTTCACTGGGTGCAGCAAGGGGGTCACAGGGGGGGGCAGCGCCCCGAGAAAAAAAAATTGGACCCTATTTTTCGATGGGCGGACCCGCCCATGGTTTTGTGCATGAGTTTGCACATGGTTTTGGGGAATGATGGTTTTCGGCCCCTAGTATTTTGTATATCTGGTCAAGGGAACTACGGTTATGTTCTAATCCAGGGTTAATGGATTGGGGTTTATGTATGTTTCGGCATGTATATATGTGTTGTAACACTAAAAGGAATATAATGAAAAATCAAGGTGGTTGTCCTGATTTGGGATCTAGGGGAAAATATCTGTGTATATTTATTTTATGTTTTATGCTCTCGCTATTGTTTATTTTCTGTTTTTAAGATTCGTTTTCAGATAATTTCTGTACAGGGTTAAAACCTACACCTGGAAAAAAAAAATCCATGTCCTCCTTTTCTCCCAATATTAGCATGTACCAAGCCCTAATAAGGTACATAAATGCATCAAAAAACTTGGCCTTCTTCATTGATTATACCTCACCTTCTTCCACGCAAGATGAATCACTAGATATCCTTCCAAGGTTGAAGCTCCTTCTTTGCTTCAGCGGCTCCCTTAGCTTATAGACCAACTTCTTGAGATGATTTTCCCTCTTGTATTTTGACCTCCTTTTAGGCCTCTAATATTTTTCCTTTTCTTTTGGTCACTTAGGAAAACTTATAGATCTATGTTTTTTGTTCCTTTGACCTTAAGAATAAATAATTATTTTATCTTTTGGTCCAAAACACCATTTTGGATAAATCGCCCAACAAACAACTTATTGTGGGTTGTCCTCTCTCAGAAATATCTTATGAGCTACCTACAATTTAACACTCCCTCTTAGTGAGGAAGGTATTTCCTTCACACTTCCAAATCCATGATTTTCCATGCATTTGCATGACCTCCTTGTTTGAATCATGACTTTCCTTGAGTAGCCATACCATCCAGGTATGTGCCACGACTTCTTTGTATTAGGACAAGCTTTGATTTTCATGGTGCATGAATATTCTGTCATGCAACATGACTTTTCAACGTGATCCTTGCTTTTCCTCGCAATATCTATGACTTTCGTTACACCACCATGAATGTATCTCATGGTATGTGACTGTCCTTGCATGGGCTGAAAACTTCTCGAAAGTACTTGATCCTGAATATTCAAACTTCCTTAGGGGAGCCTTCCTTCGAAGCTAGACTCCCTCTTAGTCTACATGTAATGAACCTAGTCATTTGCATACATATAAGTGTTACTTTGGTCATTTCACACTCATGTGGTTACTACAATTGTTTCATGGTTCTATTACAATAGAATATATGATGTTCCTTTTTGGAATTTCTTACAATGGTGTCATGATTAATTTCATAATTGCAATTATTTATGTGAATTCAAAATTACTATTACATGTGTGTGTAGCATTAATGTTAGTATAAAAATAAATGGCAAACAGATTTAGGAAAATTGTTATAAATATATTTACAATTGTATATGTGTGTGAATATAAATATTATTATGAAAATGATGCATACATAAACGCCATTATAAACACATTACAATGTGTGTGTAAATGAAATAAAATTTATTGAAGTAACAGTTGGAGGAAAGACACTAACTGACTGAAATATCCCTAACTAATTATAAATTGAAATCTAACAATAGAAGAAGGAAAAAATTAAGAGCATTTCAAAGCAGCACCAAGAGGGGATGAACGCGCAATATAGAAACGATATTTGGGCAGACTTGCATACGAAGAAGAAGTTGAGGACTTATATCATCGATTTTTCCTAGTGATTTAATGCATCCAAACTCAATTTAGTGCAAAATTGTTTTAAGTTATCCTTCATGGCTTGTACACTAAGTAGTAATATAATTTTGGCTCTCTTATTTTGAGTGAATATGTTTACCGTGTAAATGAGATTATGATGAAAAATTGATCTTTGAAGTATGAATTGGGAGAGTGTGGAGGCTCACATGAGTCTAGAATCCCTCTTTGGAAGGTGGGTGGACTTGTGCCATATCTCTAGAATCCCTAGATTGGCCTAAACTAAGGAGAGGGTGGAGACTTACGCCTATGGAATCCCTCTTGATTGTTTGGTGTAGGTGTCTTACCTCGAGAACCTTCTAATGGCCTATAAATAAATGTTCACTAAGTTAAAAGGGTGGAGGTATTGTTAGACCTCTGGATTCCCTTCTATTTTCTAGCTATGTGATCATTGGGACTATATGCTTGGGGGTGACAATTGTATGTAGGGTATGTAGATAGGTTGTTTATGTTTGAGAAAAAAAGAAAATAAAAACATAAATTTTGTCCCTGTACTCACCTTATGAAAAACATTATTGAACTTCACAGTGATGAAAATACCTAATAAATCATATACCTAGTGTATTTGACGTATATTTTTCTACTATAAGCGAAATTTGTGCAAGTTATGCTCTGAGTTGAGCACATTAAGAAAGTACCTCGGGATTTACTTGTTATATCATAAATTTGGGTGCTAATAATTTCTTACTGGGATGCATAACAATGATGAAAATTTAAATAGATGTATATGGAACAAGATTGTAATAAGAACTGAAACATACTCTGTTTTGGTCATGGCGTGATCCATTTTGGAGATAACTTCATTTATTAGGTTCATTGGCATTGTGTTTCCACAGTCCTATCCAAAATTCATTGATGCATTGATTTGTCTTAGGTAAAAATAAAATATACATGTTTGTATGCTAATCATATGAAAAGTTTTTGATGACTGATGTAAATTCAAATTAATGACTCATGTAAATTCGAAAATTAACTTTGTCTATGTGTGTGTGTGTGTGTGTGAAGCTTTGGACCTTTCCACATATGAAGATGTGTAATGAAGAAATGTATAGCATTTTGGAAACTCAATTTACAAACTCAGCTCATTAATACCTTGTGGAGGGTATGCGAAATATAGGAGCACAGAAAACCTTTGATGAGCTATAGAACATGAAGATATCAGAAAAGTTTGATATGTTATGTGCATGCTTGAATCTTTTGTAAACCCAAAAAATGAAATTATAGCTTCTTCCATGATGACATAGTATCAAAGGTTTCATTTTGTTATAGTATGAAATGTTCCCTTTTTTAAATCTCGGTAGGGGTTCAAATTGTTAAACCATGAATAACTTATACCTCTCGAATCATACTTGATTAATGCATGGAAACTAGTTTCAAAATATCGAATAATTGTTGATTGGTGTGAATAACATGACATGGGTCATTGCTCGATTTGATATAATGAATTTATTTGGAAATCATATTTATGTTAACCATTTGACTCATTGTGTATGCATTTGTTGCTCATAAAGTTTTTTCTATAGAAAATATCTAACATAGCTATAATACCATATAGAAATTATATCAATGGATTCAATCCGATCATGCAATGTACTAAAACAAGATACTAAATCCTTCTACAATATTTGCAGAATATAAATCATGATCGTTCAATCACATGCAAGTAAGAGAAAGAAGTAAATCAATTGCACAACACAAGATTTTCCTAGGGAAATAAACTGCTCAAAACCCCTCCATATTTATTGTATAATCAACCAAGGAATCATGAAACAATGTAATGCATGTGTGCTCACCACAACCTCATACACTCTACCAATTTCTTCACACTAATATAGGCAAAATTGGACAAACACATAGTCAACTTCTTGCCTACTCTCAGCCTTCCTTGCTCACACAATCCCATATTAAATAGGAAATTCATCCTTCCTTGATTGCACAATCCATCATGGGCTTCCTGTGGTTTATAAATGCACCTATGTAGTTTGCTAAAAACACAACTGATAGTTTACTTTCCTTGAACCTTTTTCTCAACTAGGTCTCCATCAGAATTGACATGCATGCAACTATTAATAGTGAATCATCAGTTACTTGGTAGATCACTACTTAATAGTCAATAATTAGTTACAAATTAAATCTATTTTAAATCACTTGATCTTCCACTAGCTCATCAAATAGTTAGAACTAATTAAACTGATTTTAAGTCAATTAATGTGATTTAAATAATCACACTCACACCACACTAGTGATACAACTGCAACTAGACCCTGTAAATAATAGAATCACTCTACATTCCTATACTTTGACCCTCAGCTCGAAATTCTTGAGCTAACTAAGTCGATCACACTTAGCTAACTATTACAAGTTTTTATGAGATGATATTACAATTTATTTAAAAATTGGTTGCCCACTTTCTCACTAATGTGTCACTAGAATCCCTCACTCATGTGTGACCTGGGATCCCTCACCAGTGTGTGTGCATCTTCTTGTTGAGTTTCAACACTCCCTCTCAACAAGAAAGGGATTATCTGCTACCTCGATCATGCCTCTTTGGTATTCAAATTTTCTCTTCGCAAGCACCTTCGTCAAGATATCTACATCCTTATCCTTCGTGGGAATGTACTACAACAACATAATGCACCTATGAACACAATCTCTGAGATGGTGGTACCGGATGTCAATATGCTTGGACTTGTCATGGAATACTGGATTAACCGAGATTTTTATGCAACTTTGGTTATCACAAAGTATCACCGTCGGATCCATTTGATGACCAAACAAACCAACAAGTATCTTCCTCATCCAAATGGCCTCACATGCAGCTTGGCTAACTACCATTTAATTTTCCTCGGCTGAACTGAATGCAATTGATATATGCTTCTTACTGTACCAAGAAACGATTGTTAATCCTATGTTGAAGATGCCCCATGATGTGCTCTTCCTATCTGATGGACTACCTGCCCAATCTGCATCGGTGAAGCCTTGAAGCTTCACTCCCTTAGTCCGTCTGTACCATAATACATACTATGTAGTGCCCCTAAGATATCTCAACACATGCTTCCCCACCTTCCAAAAGAGCTTGGTAGGCTTAACCATAGCTTGACTAAGCTGGTTAACTGCATAGCAGTTGTTTGTTCATGTGTTCACCAAATACATAAGTGAACCCACAAGTTTCCTATAAGCAGTAGCATCCACTACCTCTCCTGAAGTAACATCCTCCTTCCTCCAGTTACCTGCAAGAGGAGTCTCCATGGGTTTGTTTCCCTCCATGTGGAACTTCCTCAGAATCTCATTGGCATGCTTTCCCTGAGATACAAATAGCTCCCCATCTCTTTTCCATATTTCCAAGCCAATGAAATAATGCAAGAGCCCCATGTCCTTCATCTCAAACTCTCTTGCAAGATCCTCTTTGCAAGAAGTTATGAGCTGCTCATCACCTGTTAGTATAATATCATCAACATCAAGTACATTAATCAAAAGCTTACCATCAACCAAAATATGATATATGTTCACATCTGCTTCACTCTTTGTGAAGCCCAACCCGGTGAAATAGTTTTCGATCATAGTGTACCAAGCACAAGGTGCTTGCTTTAGTCCATACGGTGCTCTCTTGAGTCCGCACACATGTGACTCCCTGTCAAAGGTCACAAAACCTTCTCGCTTCTCAATTTACACTTCTTCCTCAATAACTCCATTGAGAAAGGTTGTATTTACATCCATCTGATGTATCGCCACCCCTTCTGCATTGAGATTACAAAGATAGACCTAACCGATGAGAACCATGAAACCGATGCAAAAGTCTCCTCATAGTCAATCCCCTCTACCTATGAGAATTCTCGGGCCAAAAATCTAGCCTTTTATTTCTCCACACTCCCATCTGCTGCTTGCTTCACCTTGTAGATCCACCTAGATGCAACCACTGACTTCCCCACTGGTCTTAGGACCACTTCCCATGCATTGTTTCTGATAATGGAGACATATTCCTCAACCATGGAATCAACCCATGTTGGATGATGCACATCTTCATAAAAACAAGATGGTTTCGTCACAATACACTTTCTCATAAGATCCATGTATCTAGTATACCTATTTGGGGACCTTCTCTACCTGTGTTGTGATGTAGGTGCACCTACATGCTCTATCGCATCTAGCATCAATCTGTCATCCTCTCTAGTGTGATTCCTACCATTTCTGGTGGATGGCTCTGTATGAGTGGTTTTTTCCACTCCATGATCCTATGCTTTTGGCTACTCCACATCCTGAGGTTCATCCTTTGGAACTAAGAGTTCCTCATCTGCATGCAATTAAAACTCCCTCTCAAGAGACAATGGCATGGATTTCTCCTCATCAAATTTAACATCTCTCTTGACAACTATCATCATGTTAGCCAGAAAATACACCCAATAGTTGTGGGGAGTATCAGTGTACCCCACAAATATCCGTACCTCTGTTGTTGGTTCTATATTCTTCCTGGAATCTTTGGTCACATGGAAATATATAGATGAGAAAAAAAAATTAAAATATGAAACATTCGGTTTCTTACCTGAAAAAACCTCCTCTGGTGTACTCATGCCAAGTATCTGATGAGGACTACGGTCCTGCACAAATACCATTTTGTTGCATGCCTCTGCCCACGGATGCAACAGTAGGCCCTGATCATGTAACATAACTCATGTTTCTCCCATGATTGTTCTGTTCTTTCTTTCTGCTACCCCATTCTATTGTGGGTTATGAGATGCAATCAATTCTCTCTCAATTCCTTCTTTGGTGCAGAAGTTCTCAAATTCATTAGAGATATACTGACCACCATTGTCACTCCTTAGAGCCTTCACCTTCTTCCCTGTATATTTCTCTACCAGTGCTTTGAACTCACAAAACTTGGAGAAAATATGATCTTTCTTCTGCAGAAAGAAGATCCAACAATTTCTAGAAAAATCATGAAAAAAATCACATAATACATGTATTTTGTTGTGGAAGGTTAGAGAATGGTCCACACACATCTGAGTGAACTCTCTCAAGGATTTCTGTTGCTTGATTATCCTTCTCGTGAAAAGTGGCTTTATTATAATTCCCCATGGTACATCCCTTGCATGTGTCTATCTTCGCAAGAGTACCCTTTGGAAGACCTGTAGAAATCTGCTGCATTATCCTCAAAGCACTGTGGTGTAGATGGCCCAATCTCCTGTGCCATAACTCACCTGTATCCTGACTCACCACCTCCCCTGCTTTACTGCTCAATGTTGCACAACCATTTACATCAAATTTGTAGAGGTTCTTCACATGAACCCCAATCTTCTTTACCTTTCTTGTGGCTTTGTGATGAAGGAACACCTTTCCTTCACTGAAAACCACATCATATCCAAGATCCTCCAACATAGAAACTGAAACTAAATTATTTTTCAAGCCTGGTACATGCATGAAATATTTTAATATGAAAGGTTTACCTGACTGTCTCTAGAAAGTAAATGTACCAATCTCGGTAGCATTATACCTCCCGTCATCACCCATCTCGATGTGCATCTGAAGATCCTTTTCCTCCAAGCTAAAAAAGAGTTCTTTGTTTCCCGTCATGTGGAAAGATGCTCCACTACCCAAGTACCACATAGATCCCATCACATTTTATGCCATGCATGTGATGAGAGAGAATTCCAACTCAAATTTTGAGGCCAAAGCTTCACCTGCTACAGCTCCCGGAGCCTTCTTGTTGTTCTTCTTCTTTTGTGGACAATTTGTGGCATAGTGTCCATGATCATGATAATGAAAACATTTCACATGTCACGCTTCTTGCCTTCTTTGTCGGTCTCAGATTTGGAATGGGACTTCTTCCCCTTCCCCTTCTTCACTTTACCAGCCAAGGCACAATTTTCCTCATCATCAGTCTTGGATGAGGATCAATCCCTGGTATTCGACTGAAACTCTTCTTATACCAAATCTGACCATAGTCACTCCCAATATAGTAATTTATCCATCCCATTCACAGAGTTCTGGTAACTATGCCAGCTCTTGGGAAGGCCTAGAAGTGCTAGGCTCACCAAGTCATCATCAGCTATAGTAATCCCAACACCTCCAAGCTCATCCTGACATTGAGTGAACTTGGTCAAGTATTTCTGGATTGTGTCGCCCTTCTCCATTTTGATTTTTTTGAGCTTGTCTGAGTGCCAATTTTATGTGGTCACTAATATTTTGAAACAGATCTATCAAGGCCTTCCACATAGCATATGGAGTTTCATTTCCATCGAGACTCGAGAAAATATGATCTCGAACTCCCTCTAACAAGATCCTCCTCGCCTTTGCTACCTTCTTCTTCCATGCAACCAGAATTTGGGCATATGTTGTTCTAGGCTTTGGAATATCATGATCTATGACTTCCTTCAACCCATTGTCCTTTAACATTGCCTCCATCCTATCGTTCAATGCCATATAATTCAAACTACCCTCGAATCCATATTCAACTATCAAGCCATTGAAAGACATCTTGATCCGCTTCTAGCACTAAAGAAAGTATCTGCAAATTTGAATACTATTCAACACAAACTTAATTTCGTCTCCACTATTGTGATTCCTAGCACTCTGATACCATGTATAAAATATCTAACATAGCTATAATACCATGTATAAATTATATCAGTGGATTCAATCTGATCATTAAATGTACTAAAACAAGATATTGAATCCTTCTACAATATTTGTGGAATATAAATTAGAATCGCTCAACCACATGCAAGTAAGAGAAAGTAGTAAATCAATCACACAACACAAGATTTTCCTGGTGAAAGAAATTTCTCAAAACCCCTCCATCTTTATTATATAATCAACCAAGGCATCATGAAATAATACAATGCATGTGTGCTCACCACAACCTCATACACTCTGTCAATTGCTTCACACTGATCTAGGAAAAATTGGACAAACACATGGTCAATTTCCTGCCCACCAACATCCTACCTTGCTCACGCAAAACGAGAAATAAACCCATATTAAATAGGAAATTCATCCTTCCTTGATTTCACAATACATCATGGCTTCCTATGGTTTTATAACTGCACTTGGGTAGTTTCCTAAAAATACAAGTGGTAGTTTACTTGCCTTGAACCTTTTTCTCAATTGGGTCTCCATAAAAATTGACATGCATGCAGCTATTAATAGTGAATCATCAATTACTTGGTAGATCACTAATTGTGAATTAAATCTATTTTAATTCACTTGATCTTCCACTAGCTCATCAAACAGTTAGAAATAGTTAAACTGATTTTAACTCAATTAATGTGAGTTAACTGATCACTCTCACACCACACTAGTGCTACAACTGCAATTAGACCCTGTAAATAAAATAATCACTCTACATGCCTATCCTTTGACCCTCGACCTTAAATTCTTGAGCTAACTAATTATATCACACATAGTTAACTATTACAAGTTGTTATGAGACAAGATTACAATTTATTTAAAAATTGGTTGCCCACTTTCTCACTAATGTGTCACTAGAATCCCTCACTCTTCTGTGACCTAGGATCCCACACCAGTGTGTGTGCATTTTCTTGTTGAATTTCAATAGTGTCCAAGAAATTAAATACATATACATTGTTACAAATTGATTGGTACAGGACAGAATTGTCCCTTTCAAATATTGGTTGTTTTGAGATTCAAATATGCAGTTGTTCCTCTAAACGCTTGTGCAAACCTTAGAAGCCTGAATTGTGACTACTTCAATCACCTTAAGAATGGGCATATTAAATTCTGCAAAATTCACATTATATGATTAAATTGTAGCTTGTTTTAAACTCTAGTGAATAGGCTTAGTTAAGTATGTTTTCTAGTGATTGTTGAACTTATTTTTGGTGTACATTGCATGAGCTTATGGGCCTCTCACAACAATTAACAAAAATTTGATTGTTTTCTCATTAACGCATTATGGGAATCACCTTATTACTGGCAGAATAAAGATGTGTGTTACAAGTATTTTTCTCTCTAATGTAATGACAAATTTCCCATTGTAAAGGGCCAATTTTGGTCACATGAGGAACTCTTTGTAGAAATGCTAAGAAGTTTACTACCGCTAATGAAAAACCAATTTATTCTACTATTTTATGGAAATAAAAACACAAGATAGAAACACATGAAATAATATGCAAGTGTCAAAACGCATGGAACACAAAGACTTTACAGGGGGATGCAACTGGGAAAAACCCCTCCACTTCTTTGATTTAATTTAGATGAGATAGAGAAATAATTATAGTGTCTTATAGAGCCTCAAGAATGCCTCCGTTTTAACACTCCTTTCACTCATTTTCCTTCTTTTTATCACCATCATTAGCTCAAACAAGTGTCAGACTACAAATTTTGACTTGGTAAATTATTCTGATGACCTGTTTTTCATATTTTCAATCGTTCCTTATTATTAGAATAAAATAAGCATTAGCTAAAAAATTAATGCAATTCAACGACTGATTGATGTTTCTATAGCCACTTCCGTCATTTGATAGGTTCTGAGGTGTTAATGGAGTAGTGAAATATATGGGAAGATGACAAATAATATTATCATGGATCCAATCCTATCCATCTGGCCTAAATCAAGTAGGAAATCGCCCAGAATAGTGGTCAAAGGTGCAGTTGATCAGGTGTTGAATCAAGAGAGTGAGAAGTTTGAAGCCATCACGCTTCATCATTTTCTCTGCCACGTAGAAAAGCCACGTAGAAAATTGTGAAGCAACAAAATTCCACTTTTTATTTTAGAATTCGATATAAAATTTGCTAGTTCAGATAGCTGTAAAAGCCTCAATACAGTTATGATAAGCTTTTATAAATATCGGGCTAGTAATTGTATGGCCAAGTGCGAATTATTATGTGATTGTAATTTCACTTAAACTCTATTTTATTTCCAAATCAAATGAAGAAGCGTTCTAGAGTTTCAATGCATAGTTAGTAACGTTTAAGACTTAAAGCCATCTGTTTTGGAGGTCCCCTGCAACAAAAGAGGTTCTTCTTTGTTTATGTTTTTTTTATAATTATATTTTATTCATAGCTCATATTTATTTCTCATTTTATGTAATGTAATGTCTTTCTTTTGATTTCATTTCTCAAGTTAGAAATTAAAATTATTTCCAGACTCTATAGTATAGATGCTTTGTTTATCATTTTCATTACATTAATTGTTATCATCATTTCCAAAATTTTGTAATATAGGTGCTTGATTTAATTTTGTCATTATGTTATGATATAATCATTTCTAGAATTTCATCTTACCAAGATAGATGTTCAAGTAATTTGTTTCTATCATTTGATGTAGTTTCATTTTCTAAATAGTCATAACACAGAGATAATCATAGTTTCTTTTAAATTTGTTTATATTAGATTTATTATTCTTTCTAAACACATTTTCGAATTTCCTTTATTGTTCAATTAAATTTAGATTTTAAAGCCTGCTCTTGTCACAATTTAGAAGTTTCCGAAGCTGCCATGGAGCAGTTAGGGTTTCGCTTTCGAAGACGCTAGGTTTTTCCGTGCGCCTTGCTGGGATTCATCATCTGAATTGTGATCGTGTTGTGCTTTGAGTCCTGCTTCTAAAGATGGAGGCTTTTTGCGGATGCGTATCTGGCTACGTAGAATCGTTTTTGGAGTTTAGGGCTGTTGAAGGAAAGCGAGGTTTAAGGGCTTTGGCAGGTTTGTTTAAGAGGGCAGTCTTTTGTTCACAATGGGTCTTGATAGTTTCTCTGTTGAGCTAGAGCCGACGCCGGAGGATTTACTCACCTGTTGGGGGATAGAAATCTCAGAGAAGAATCTAGATCTATACTTCCCAAACCGATCTTCGTTTGATTTAGCAGCAGAAGCAGATTTGGGAGGGTTCTCGACAGGTTGCGGGGACGCCGGTTACAATCTCAACGAGCCGCGGAGGGGTTCCGTTTTTGGGCTTCAGCATCTTCCTAACAGATGTTGCCCTTTGACTTCTGAAGATATTTTCAAAGCAGGCCTCAACCACGAACCGGTCTCGCAGCTCTTGGCCTTTCAAGGTAACCCCTTTCCTCTTGTTGGTACTGGTGGTTTCGAAGAAGGGTTTGGGTGTAGAGGTCTTCACTTCGCGCAGAGTCCCTCTTTACCAAGGGTCGAACCCTCTGCGGGTCTTGCTTTGCTGGGAACACCATCTTTTGCGGGCTCAAGGGGGCTTTGTGTGGCGGAGGGAGAGAATGGTCTCCCCAAGGTAACACCAGCAAGAGTGGTGGGGGGGCTTTTGCTGCCAAATCTCAATGCAGGAGGGTTTGCTGAAACAGAAAAGGATGGGGGCCGAGGTTGCGATATCTTGTCAAGGGTTTCCTCTAGCAAGGCAGTGGAATTCATACCAAAATTTGTTACCTCTGACAATCAAGGGGTTGCGCCGGAGTGTGAAGCTGCTTCAGGGGCTGGCGCTCAGCATACCTCTCTCAATGGTCTTGGTTCTTTTCGTTCTATCAAAGCTCTGAAACTTTTCCTTCTTGAGACTATTAGAGTCAAGTTTCCTCCAGCGAAGCCGGTAGCAGAGGAGGAAGGGGTCAAGAAAGTTGTGGGATCTAAGCGGAAGAAGGAAAAGTTCATCAAATCTAAGGAAGAGTGTCTGAAATGTTTGCTTGGAGTGGATATCAGTATTGAAAACGTCATGGATCTATCTGAAACCATGGTTGTGGGAAGAGTAAGGGGAAGGAAATATTCGGAAGCCTACATTGCAGAATGGGCTCACTCTACGTGGAATGTTTCTCCAGGCCTGCCTGTTGATATAAGCATCCTGGCGTGAGGGTGGTTCAGTATTACCTTTGACAGGAAAGAACAAGTGGACAGAGTTCTTGAAGGGAATTGGTTCTTTGGTAAGAGACCCGTGCTTTTCAGAAGATGGACCCCTCTTTTTGACGCGCAGAAAGAGAAAATGGTCGAATCCCCTGTGTGGGTAAAGCTGCCCGGCCTTCCTCTGCAATTCTGGACTGATTCAGTCTTCATCTCTATTGGCAATACGCTGGGTACCTTCCTTGAAGCTTACAAATCCTATTTGCAGACTAAGGATAAGAGTGTGACCCGTATCCTGGTGAGCTTAAACCCTCGTGAAGGTCTTGCGGAGGCAATGACGCTCCACTATAAGGACTTGGAGTTTTTGCAGATTTTGGATTATGAGCACCTTCCGTTCAGGTGTAACAGATGCCATAAGACCGGTCACTTGGCTCGGGACTACCCATTGGGCCATCAGCGCAAACGTAGACAGAGAAGGCAGAACAGGGCGAAGAAATCTTCTGTCTTAGTTCAGGATGTGGAAGCAGATCCGAGCCCTTCGGCTCAGAGGGTTTCCTCTCCTCTCATGGCAGACGTGGTCCAGGACTCGGTGGAAGGCTGTCGGCCCTTCCTCTCTTCCTGTCGAGGACAAGGTAGACCCACTGGCTCCCCTTTCAGAAGCTGATCTTGGCAGGGCGACTCAGGCGGGTATGTCTCCCTCTTTACCTCCCTTGTCTATGTCATCTGCTTGTTTTCCTTTTGCTGTCTGTATGGAGCCTGGTCCCTCCAGGCAGTTCTTGAGTGATCTCTCAGCCTTAAATCTTACCCCGCCTTCTATGGATAGTTTTGTTGTCTCTGTCCCTGATGCCCTTGTTCCTCCCTCTTCTTCTCTGGTTGCTCCTTCTGGCCCTTGCCCTCGGCCTTCTGTTTATGATTCTCTTCCATACAATCTTAGACCTCGTGCTGACAGGAGAGGATTGGGCTTTGTAGTGGGTGGACTCGCCTCTAACTCTGTTGAAATAGGGGCCAGAAAGACTAGAGGCAGGAAATCTAACCTCTCCCTAGCTCAATCGAAAGTTGTCATCGACATCGCTGATGGTAAGCAGATGTCTCTCTCCAGGGTGCTTAGAGCAGAGCGGCCACCCCCTGGTGATGTGCCATGATTGTTCTCTCTTTTAACTACAGAGGCCGAGCTAGCCAGGCCAAAAGGCTAGCATTCAAAGAGCTTGTGCGTGCTCAAAAACCTGATATCATTCTGCTTCAAGAAACTCTGGGCAAAGGGGAGGAGGTTGTCTCTTCTTTATCTAAGTTGTTGCCTAGTTGGTCTTTTTTTGCTCTTGATGCTGTGGGGAGATCTGGAGGTGTGGTCTCAGGTTTCAATCCTACTAAATTGAAGTATGTTTCTTCTTGGGGGTCACAGAATATGCTAGCTATGGAACTTTTTTCCAGTGAGGTCAACCTCTCCCTGCTCTCCCTGAATATTTATGGACCTTGTGTGGAAAGGGAGAGGTTCTGGTCTTCTGTTTTTCGCTCCTCCTGGATAGGCCACCCTTGCCTAATTATTGGAGGCGACCTCAATTTCTCGCTAGGGGAAGCGGAATCATGGGGTGCCTTGGCCAGAGCAGACCCCCTATCTGATTTTTTCTTTAATCATCTTGCATGTGCTCATCTGGTGGACATGCCCCTCCCGAAGTTGAAACCTACTTGGAGGAACCGAAGGGTTGGTCAGGATTGGGTGGGGAAGAAGCTGGATCGGTTTCTTCTTAGTGAGCCTCTACTAGAACTTCTTTCAGACTACCGACACTGGATTGACGAAGGTGGTATTTCGGATCACTTCCCCATCCTCCTTGAGGTTAAAGGCGCTGGAAGGAAACCTGGGTCGCCTTTCCATTTTAACCCAGCCTGGCTTAAAGAAGACTCGTACCAGGAGCTTTTTGCCTCCACTTGGGAGGTTGACCCAGTCAGGCCTGATTCTTCAAGGAGTGCTTTCTTTTGGAATAACTTGAAGAGAATGAAATCAGCTTCCAAGATTTGGGCGGCTAACTTGAAGAAGAAGGAGGAGGAGGAACTTAAAAAGGTCAACTCTGAAATTGCTCTCTTAGAAGATCCAGAAGGAGGAGGATATGACTCCTTAGCTGCGAGGAACAGAATCAAGGAACTGGAGGCCTCAAGAAGAAAAATCCTCTAGCTAAGAGAGGAAAATTGGAGGTTGAAAAGCAGGGCACTATGGCTTCAAGCGGGGGATGAAAACACTAAGTTCTTCCAAAACTACGCTAAAGGTAGGAAGATGGCAAACACTATCTGGGAATTGCCTAAAGGGAATGGCGAAGTGGCTTCCTCTTTTGAGGACTTGTCTTCTCTGGGTATCACTTTCTTCAAAGATCTCTTTAAAGCTCCAGCTGAAGCGTCCATTGCAGAAGTGATCAGAGTGGCGCAGCTGTTCCCTAGGTTTGTGGAGGAGGAAGAAAATGAAGCAACAATGGCACCTGTCTCCAAACAGGAGGTTGAGGATATCCTTAAAGGTATGCAAAAGGACAAAATTCCAGGGCCGGATGGCTGGACTGTTGAATTCTTTCTGCATTTTTTTGAAATGCTTGGAGATGATCTTGTTGTTGTTGTAGAAGAATCAAGAGCTACGGGTCAAATCTTTGGCCCTTTCAACTCCACCTTTCTTGCTTTGATTCCCAAGTCTGACCACCCTTCTTCTTTTGCTGATTTCCGCCCAATCTCCCTCTGCACCTGTGTCTATAAAGTCATAGCGAAAGTTATTTCTTCCAGGCTTAAACCTTTTCTCTCCTCCCATCTTTCTCCGGAACAGTTTGGTTTTCTTAATGGTCGTCAAATCCATGAAGCTGTAGGTGTTGCTCAAGAATCCTTGCATAGCCTAAAAAAGAGTGGTAGGAAAGGGCTTATTGTCAAATTGGATTTATCAAAAGCTTATGATAGATTCAGTTGGTTGTACTTGAGGCTTCTTCTTACTCATCTTGGTTTCAGATTTGATTTTGTCAGATGGATCATGAGCTGTGTTTCTTCTACAGATATTTCTCTCCTGATTAATGGTGCTGCCACTTCTTTTTTTACTCCTGAACGAGGCCTCAGGCAGGGCTGTCCACTTTCGCCACTGCTGTTCTTGCTGGCAGCTGAAGGATTAAGCCTCCTGATTCATAAGGATAAAAGACTGGGCAATTTAAAAGGGATTGAAGTGGCCACTAACTTATGGATCACGCATTTACTTTTTGTAGACGATATTCTGTTATTTCTTAATGGATCTATTGATGATTGTCATGCCTTAAAGCCTTTGTTGGAGCTTTTTCTTAAAGCAACTGGGCTTCAAATAAATACTCTCAAATCAACTATCACCCCTTCAGGTATTTCGGGTGATGAGGTTAGCAGAATTCGAAGACTGCTGAACTTTGAAGTCCGTTCCTTGCAAGAAAATTTCAAATATCTGGGGTTCTTGCTAAAACCAGACTCTTACAGAATTCGGGACTGGAAATGGCTTCTTGCCAAGGTTGAAAAAAGGCTAATTCAATGGAGCTTCAGGTGGCTATCGAGGGCAGGTCGCCTGGTTTTAATTAAGTCCGTTCTGATGGCTATCCCAGTTTATTGGGCCAGTCTGGCTTGGGTCCCTAAAGGCATTTTGGCCTCCATTGATAAATTATGCAGAACTTTTCTTTGGTCTGGGTCAAATCAGGACACGGTCAGCCCTTGGGTGGCTTGGGATACAATTTCAAAACCAAAGGAGTGGGGAGGCTGGGGAATTAAAAACTTGTTTTCCTTTACAAAATCCTTGGCGGCCAAATTAGCATGGCGTTTGATTTCTACTGACTCCCTCTGGGTTTCGGTCATCAAACGCAAATATATCAGTCAAGGCTCTATTCTGGACTGGGTTTGGTCCCTAGTCAAAACCTCCAAAAATGCCTCAATTGTTTGGAAAGCTATTGTGGTTTCTGTACAGCTAATTGAGAGAGGCTTGGCATGGCAGGTCGGCGATGGTAATCAAGTTCGGGTGGGACGTGATCCTTGGGTTGGTTGTTCGCCTAATTTCTCACTGTCCCGGGAGTTAGTTAATCATCTAAACTCAGAAGGATTCTTTTCCTTGAATCAGGTGGCGGACCCCAGGAGTACCTCCCTCGTCAAGCAAGGCTGGCTGTCTGGCACGGACCTGCATCTTGAAAATAGGTGGATGGACGAATGGAATAGGTATGTCGCTGATCTTTCGCATTCTTCCATCAGAATTTCAGATTCTGCTGATAAATTGTGATGGGTGCATGCACAGACAGGCATCTACTCCCCAAAATTCGGATATAAATGGCTTATGACGCAAGAAGGTTGGGGGAATCCTAGCTGGTGGTCCAAATCTCTCTGGAAACTTAAAATTCCAGCCAAGACTAGACTTTTTTTCTGGTGCATTCTTCATAACAAGGTTCCAACTTGGGATTTTCTGCAAAAGAGAGGTAAACAGGGGCCGAGTTGGTGTTCTCTCTGCAAGTCTGATGAAGAAACTCTTCAACATCTTTTCCTCTCTTTCCCCTTTAACTCAAGTCTTTGGGCAGAATCTTTGCGCTTGACTAATATTCCTTTGAGATGGCATGGAGAAGACCTTTCTCAAGCTTGGAATTCATGGTGGCAGGAGGCTCCAGATGATAAAATCAGGGCCTTCCCTCTTCTAATAGCTTGGGGAACCTGGATTGCTCGCAACAAGATAATTTTCAATGAGTCCTCCTTTCCCATAGCTAGGCTGGCAGCAGAGGGAGCTGCAATCTTCGATAGCATTCCTTCTCCTGTTGTTGCAAGTTCTTTTCGCAATATACAGCCTGAGACTATAAAAGAGTCAGTTCCATGGGCTTACTTTGATGGTGCTTCTGGTGGAAATGATATTTGTGGTGCTGGCTTGGTCATTCATCTTTCTGCTGAAAACTCTCTTCGAGCCTCCGTCGGACTTGGGCAAGGGTCTAATAACTATGCTGAACTTAAAGCTCTTCATTTGCTTCTTAGCTGGCTTATTTCTAAACAAATGAGATAGATTCAGATTTTTGGTGATTCTCGAAATGTAGTAAACTGGTTCAATGGGACTCAGCAGTGCAGGAATTTTATTTTACTACCTTTGCTTAAGGAGATTCAACGTCTAAAATCTTTTTTCTCTGAGATTTCTGTTGTTCACATTTACAGGGAAAGGAACCAGCAAGCAGATCTCTTATCTAAAGAAGGTGCTCAACTCACTCTGGGGTCCTGGGCAGTAGCTGAAGTGGTGGATGGGACTGTTCATACCCATGAACAGCCTCCTTTTGTGTAATTATCCAATGTTTTTTTTGTATTGTATAGCTGACTTTATAAATTTTGAAAACTGCTACTTTATAGAGTCTAGAACTGTTTTCCTTATGTAAGGAGGTTCTGGGCTCCCTTTTTGTTCTAGTGTTTGTGTACCTTATGGGGCTGGGATAGTTCCTACTGCCAGCTCTTATTGGTGATAGTGGAGCTATGTTTATGTGCTGCCTCCTTTTCTGCTCTCATCTCCTGCTTGATGATGAGTGAAAAAGAGATGCACTGTTTGGTTACTATGGTTATCTTTTGGTTATAAGGCTGCTAAAATCCTGCACATGTGTTTAAGTAGCTATGTTCCACTCCCTCTCGCAAAGGGAATGGCTATGTTGTTTTCCGAAATGCTTGGCATATGTTCAGAGACTCTCTATATATAATAGAAAGTTCATTTTTTTCTGTGGAAAAAAAAATTTAGAAAATTCCTTTCTGAGCATAGTAGTGTAAATATTTTCCAAGTGATTCCTTGATGCAAGTTTCATTCACATAAAATTTCCAAAAAGACACAAAATATTAATGTTGCCTCTTTTTTCCAGAATTTTGAAGTTTTCTCAAATTCATCATTGGTTACTAACAGAAAAATTAGTTATGATTATTTTAAAAAGTTTTTAGAAGCATAGTTACACTTGGATTTAGTTTTCTCTCATGAATTATAGTTCAGTTTCTTAAATTCATTTAGTATATCTTCAAAAACAATCTTCACATATAAAATCATCATAATAAAATAAGAAAGGAAGGTTTCTAGCATATATAGTGCATTGCACTTCACAAGATTACCAACTTCGGTATATAATTTATGATATCAATTCAAGAACATTAAATTGACTAAACATTTTGGCATCGTTGTCGGGGAACTGTAAATATAAGCCTTTTCTCTATTAAAAAAAAAACAAAAAACAAAAAACATTTTTTTTTTTATAAAAATGACAAACGTAGAGAAAGAGATTCTAGGGGTAGATTTGTAGCTAGAGGAAGAAGCTTAATTCCAACAACACCACTCACCCCATCAAGAACTTCTAGTGCCACATCATCCACCCAAACTCGCATACCATTTTTAGCAGGTAAACATAGACTTCATGAGGTATTAATATCAGAAATTCAACCTAGGGATTCACCAACTTCATCAACTAAAGAAGTTGTAGAAGAATAAGACCCGGAGTAATTTGTCTAACCTCTACTGGATAACAAATTTTAGCTCAAGAACTATAAATCCGTAGTGAGGAATAGGAAGAAGAAATCTTCTTTAATATACCATTGATACAGGAACCAGAATAATTATAAGAAGAACGGACAATCCCAATCTTGGAATCTTACATCAGTTCAGAAGAATCTACAATGGGTAGGGAAGGGCAAGGAGAAGTGCACAACAATGATGAGCATTTACGAATTGGAGGAGGTGGACCTAGGATTGGAGGTGGAGGTAGAGGTTTAGCTAGAGATGGAGGAAGAGGAAGAGGTGAAGGTAGAAGATATAGGGGAGAAGACAGAATAGATCCAGGTCTTGTTGGATTTCCTATACTTGATGAAGATACTACTACCACAATGAAGATATCTCACCCTATATCCTTCCTAAATTTCATGGATTAAGAAGTGAGGATCCTGAAATTTCATTTTGAATTCGAAGTTTTATGTATATCATATGACTACCTACTTGATTCTCAAAAATTGAAATTGTTTCCAGCTACCCTTACGGATGCAGCATTCAAATGGTTTATGGGCTTAATAACACACTCTATTAGAACACTGGAAGAAATGAAAAAGGAATTCTTATTAAAATACAAGGATTAATGAATGCCTCATAACCGAATAGATGAATTCTTTAAGATGATGCAAAGAGAATATGAGAATCTGGAGGATTTAATTGAAAGATTCAGTTATAATCTAAAAAGGCTAAAATGGAAAACTTGGATCAAGATACTTTGAAATCTCTCCTACTAAAATCCATTAGAGATGAATGGATAGATATCCTTAACATGATGGGAAAAGGAGACATTTCTCAGCTACCATTACCAGAAATTTCTGAATTATTCATACATCTTTCAAGAGGTAAATAAAGAGTTGGAAAGAATTCAAGAGATGTTGTACTCTTTAGAATCAATAAATCTGCACCTTGAACAGTAAGTAGGGATGAAACAGGCAATTTTATTGATGAATTTAAAATAGATATTTTAGGGAGACTTAGTAAACAAATAGACACCTTGAAATTACAAAAAAAGCAAAGAGTTTAAAATGATGCCTTATCTATCTTTTTTCCTAAATGCAAAAAGAAACATGCCTTAAGAGAATGCCCTCTTGATTTAAAAATTGTAGAAACCTATGTTATATGTACAAAAAATCATGAAGAAAAGAAGTGTCCTTCCATCCCAGGTCTAAAATTTGTCTACCAAGAGGAAATGATTCCCAATCAGGTAGATCCTCTTTGCTTTGTTGCTATAAGACCATGGCAAGGATCACAAACTCAGGGTTTCAAAACTCATATGTATACTCAAACCCCACAAAATAAGTAGACTGCACCAACGCCATGGAAACAACCTTGGTCTCAATCCCAACCTTGGACGCAAGGATGGAAAAATATTTATGGTAGATACTCTCAATATCACCAATATCCACAGCCTTATCCAAACTTTCCACTGCAACATTTTCCTCAATCCAGTCAACACCCACAACCTTAGTTTCTAAATCAAAATCCTCAACTTTCATTGTCATTTCCACAAAGACCAGATCATTTCCTTCTCAACCACTTCCAAACCAAAGCAATAATAATGCACAACCTATTTACAACATGGAGGTTCAAAATTTTCAAACCTATATCATATCTCCACTAGATCTTAATAATGTCAAACTAAGATCTGGTATAATATTAGAAAAGAAAATACTTTATGTTGTTATCTAGGAAAAAGAAAAATATGACCATTCTGATGAAGAGACGTCTCTTCACAAAAATGAAAATATTCAAAAACAAACACACGAAACACCAATAAACTCAACTCCCATTATAGAACAACCTTCAATGTCTGTCTCAAAACCTCCTTTCCCTGAAATATTACAGATTGATAAAGGGGTAGAAAAATAAATCATGATGCCTAATTATGATATGTTAGATGAGCTGAAGAACGTTTGTATAAATATTCCTTTGTTACAATCTATCAAATAGATTCCAATCCTTGCAAATATAATAAGAGAGTTGAGTATAAAGAAACCTAGAAGAAAAAGAAAAGAAGTAAAAATAATACAATTAGTTGGGAAAATTGTAGACATCATGATGGGAAAAACTAAAATACAAAAATATTTGGATCCAGTAAGTCCCATTGCAAAGACACACATTAATGGTATTGAAATCCCAAACACATTGATCGATTTAGGAGCATCCATAAACATCATGAGTAAACAAACTATGGATCAACTAAGACTTCTGAATCTTCAATATACACCAACATTATTACAATTAGCAGATAGATTTGTAATTAAACATGATGTTGTGTTAGAAGAAATTTATGTATCCTTAGATTCTTGGGAATATCCAGTTGATTTTATGATTTTAACCCCCAAGAATAACTTAGGAGGACATCCATTAATCTTAGGAAGACCTTGGTTAGCTACAGTTGATGCATTTATTAGTTGTAGATATGGTGATATGTTTATCTCTTATGGTAGTTCAACGAATAAATTCACATTATACCCACAAAAAAAAGAATGATAGAGGTAGAAAATGAATAATGGATGGATGATGACAATGACGTAAAACCTATTTTTACTATCTCTCAAATTAGTGAAGAAAATCAAATTTTGAAATTCAATAGAAAATAATGAATTATCTTCACAATATGAGAGTAGTAAAAATTTTTAGGAACAATGAAAAATTGATTATTTATCATCTAGACAAATGTCTTTATATTCTATTGAAAAAAAATTCCAGGTAAAACTTTAAATTTGAATAAAAATCTGGGAGAAATCCAAAATAAGAAATTAATAGAAACATTACAAAAATATGCCTCTGCATATGCATGGGAATACACTTACATGAAATGAATTAATCCTGAAAATTGCACGCATCACATATATATAGAAGAAAATTCCAGACTAGTCTAACAACCTCAGAGAAGAATGAATCCAAACTTAAGGGAAATTCTAAATGAGGAACTACAAAAACTGTTGAATGTAAACTTTATTTATCCAATATTAAACAGTCAAAAGGTTTCAACTTGAGTAATTCTTCCTAAAAAGAATGGAAAATGGAGAGTATGTATTGATTATAGGGAACTGAATAAGGCCACCTTAAAAGATCATTTTCCATTACCTTTCATAGATCAAGTTCTAGATACATTAGCAGGGAAGAAATAATGTTCATTCTTGGACATTTTTAGTGGATATAATAAAATTAAGGTAGCACTTGAAGATCAGGACACAACCACTTTTACCTGCCCATGGAAAACTTATGCTTATCGAGTACTTCCTTTTGGATTATGGAATGCACCAACAACATTCCAAAGAGAAATACTGGGTGTTTTCTCTGATTTAATCCATGATTGTGTGGAAGTTTATATGGATGATTTCACATTCTATGGAAATTTTTTTGAAGAAGCCCTTGAAATTTTGGAAAAAGTTCTCATAAGATGTAAGGAAGAAAATATCTCATTAAGTCATGAAAAATGCTTTATGATGTTTACAGAGGGAATTGTTTTAGGATGCCACATTTTAGGAAATGGAATAAAAGTGGACTCATCTAAATTTGAAGTAATTTCCAAATTAGCAATTCCAACTTTTCAAAGAGATGTTAGAAGTTTTCTCAGTTTCACTGGATATTACAAAACTTTACAAAAATTGCATCTCCACTCTTCAAATTTCTTACAAAATATTGTGAATTCAGTTGAAATCCTAATTGTCAAAAAGCCTTTAGGAATTTGAAAGAAAATATTTCTGAAGCACCCATCTTCAAAGGACCAAACTGGAAATTGCCTTTTCATATCTCAACAGATGCTTCAGAAATAGCTCTACGAGTTGTATTGGGACAGAAATACTTGACTCCTTATCTTATTTACTATACAAGTAAAAACTTGACTCCTGCAAAGTTAAATTATATTGTTACTGAAAAGGAGCTTTTAGTTGTTGTCCATGCCATTAAATTATTTAGACATGACATCATTAGCTATGAAACTTTCATTCACACGGATCATTATGCAATTAGATATATAATGAATAAATCAATCACTGATGGAAGAGTCACAAGATGGTTATTATTATTACAAGAATTCAATATCACCATTTTAGATGGACCTAGAAAACAAACACAATTGTTGACTTTCTGGTTTAGAATTTGAAATGATAACAATGATATAACAATAGAAGATAGTTTTCTTGATGAATATATTTTTGCAATATCTACTAAATCTCTATGGTTTGGATATATTTCTTACTATTTAGCCACAGGGAAGCTACCATCATATTTGTTTCCTAGAGAAAAAAGAAAGATAATTCAAATGAGTGCATCTTATTCATGGATAAATGAAGAATTCTACAAGACATACCCAGATCTCATTATCTAAAGGTGTGTAAGAGAAGATGAAATACCTAAGATACTAAAAGCATGTCATGATGAACCATGTGGAGGACACTTCGCTAACAAAAGGACTGCTTACAAAGTTCTTCTCTTAGTATATTATTGGCCTTCCCTTTTTAAGGATGCTAAGGAATATGTTCAGAGATGTGATAGTTGTCAACAAATGGGGAAACTTGTTCCTTTAGATGAAATGCCTTAACATCCCCAAGTACTTATCGAAAATTTTGAAAAATGGGCTCTAGATTTTTTCGTACCAATAAATCCACCATCAAGACAAAAGAGGTATATTCTTGTGTGAACTGATCATGTCACTAAATTGGTAGAAGCTAAAGCACTTTCTTTTGCTACTGAAAATGTTATAGTTTCATTTCTTTTTGAGGATATTTTTACTTGTTTTGGTGTCCCAACGGAAATTGTGATAGATTAAGGAAATCAGGTTACATCCAGAATGGTAAAAAAGTTATTAGAATAATAAAAAATCAAGCATAGGAAGTCTACTCCATATCATCCACGAGAAAATGGACAAGTGGAATCCACTAATAAAGTTATTGAAGCAATCCTTACAAAGATTGTAAATTTTCATAGAAGGGATTAGGCAGAAAATCTTCCATAAGCTTTATGGGCCTACTGCACCACATGGAGAAGCACAATAGGACATAGTCCCTATGAAATTTTTTATGGGAAGAAAGTCTTATTTCCAATTGATTTCCAAATAAAAACTCTCAAAACAGTTGTTAAGTTGGGACTTGACTAGTTATAAGAACAAAGGCATAGAATGGAACAACTCAGCGAGCTTGATGAAATGAGGCAAGATGCATTTCAAAGAACCAATCTATTTCAGAAACATAGATCCACATGGAATTATAAATATATCAAGGAAAGAAAATTTCAAGCAGGATACTGGGCACTACTTTTTGATTCAAAGTTCAAATATTTTCAGGGAAATTTTCAAACTCACTGGCTTGGGCCTTATGAGATTGAGAGAGTATTTGATAATGGAGTAGTTAGGATCAAAACCATCGATGAAGAAAGGGTTTCTCTCCTTGTAAATGGATATCGACTAAGGATCTATCACAAACCATTGACAACATAGGAATTTGTTAAGATTTTTCAAGATAATGTTGATATAAAGTTGGTGAAGAAGACTTCTTCTTCTTCCCCAACTTAAAAGTCTTCTTTCATTTTATCATTTTAAAAAAATCAATATATATATATATATATAAACAGTTTGTATAAATATGAAAACCAATCATTGATTGGCATACTTATGCAGAAACTATAAGGTGAAAACCAAAATTCTTTTGGCACCTTATATTTTATTTATTCATTTCTAAAATACCAATTACTTTGCATCCTTTTTCTCTTGAAAAAAGAGTAAAAATATATAGCTACAGAATTTTTGAAAATCGGTAGCTCTTATGGATTTCTACGGCTTATATACAACATGACCTTTTTGATTGAAGCAATTGAATAATACCCTGAAGAAGACCTGAAGGCAAGACAAACGGAAATAGTTGAAGGTTAGCAAACATCAAAATTCAAGGTATGAAAATACAAATTTTTATTTAATAATAAGGATGTAAACATTGGCATATGAATTATATGGTCATTTTATGTACCAATTCAAAAACATTATTAACAAGAGTCGATCAAGTCAAATAAAAATAAAATCTTAGACTTCACCACTTAACCCTCATCATTACATGACAGCTTCAACATTAAATATCGATTTCATTGGAATCATCCAACTCATAATGGTCAGTTCGTATTAACCTTACTCATACTCTCGATAGTTTCCAAGGTTCATCCATTCATTCATTCATTCACACCCTCATTCATTCTGAAGCATAATTCATTCACGCTTCTGTTCACACCAAAAACATTCATATTAACCTATCAAGACACATTCTTAAGGTAAAACTTCTCGATCCATGGGAGTGATAGTGAGAACAGAACCGGAAGGAAGGAAATTCATGGAAGTTTACCCACAGGTAAAATAATTACAAAAGAAGGCACAATGGCTCAGTTTTGTGGAAAAATTTGAAGGATTTCCCAAGGAGGTAACTAAAACATTTTCCAGAGCATTCGATGGGATCGAGGTTGAAATCAGAGATGTTAAGTTTTCAATAACATAGTATTTCATAGTCAAAGCCATTGGAATGGCAAGAACTGGAGAGAGGTGGTTCAAAAATAGAGGAATCGAAGGTGAAGAATGGAAAATATTTCTGAAAAACCCAGGTATGGATACCACCATATTTAAAAATGGAATCCATAGAAAAACACTTAAAGGAAAATGGAGGAATTTGTTATTGATAATCCAAAAATTTATTACTTGTGGGGGAAGATTCGGATGCATGTTATGTTATCATGTCATGTTATTAATGAATTTTCTTGAGGGCAATGAAATAAATCTTCCCTAATTTTATGCTACAAAGCTTGAGGTAAATGTCAGTGATTGTTCAAAAGAGAATTCAGTTTATAGACAACACAATGTATCATTATGGGTTCATAAAAATTCCACCTTAAAATTTCAGGGGATACTTGGGAAAATTTCCTATTTCCAAATCATTTCAAGGAAGGAAAATCAGAAGAACCTAGTTGTAGCAAAGGAAAAAGTGGAAGGAAAAGAAAAATTGAAGACCTTGTTGAAATTGAACAACAACCTCAAGAACAGTGAGAGAATGAAGTTCCTATTACATAAAATTTTGGGGAACTGAAGAAGCAAACTAGTTAAAAGAGGGGAGAGGGTGAAAAAGGAAAAGATGCATCCACAAAAATAGAAAATTCCCAAATATAGAATAATAAGGTAAAGATTCAAAACCCTCCTCTTACAATAAGGAGAATTTCTATACTTAGCCAGACATTGAAAAATATGGCTCCAAAATAAACAAAATTTGTGGATTTAGAGGAGGAACTTAGGGTTCCATCACCCACTGCTATGTCACATTCTCATAGTCCAAGTCGAAAGACCCTAGAGATTGACCCAGTACATCAGAAAATTTATGAATATATTGAGTCCTTGGAGAAGAGAGGCACAAAGAAGACATCGGTTTTAGAAGAGAAGAAAGAAGCCCAACCTGATATTCCACAAGAACCTCCAGTAGTGAATATTCTAAGGTAAGAGATTTTTGAACTGGAGACACTACACAGGCATATTAAACGGGAGCATGAAGCCTTGAAGTTGAAGAACCAAATAGATAAAACCATAAATGATAACACTCTTTTACATTTGGGTTTAAGGTTCAAGAAAAATAAAAAGTTGAAAAAGAGAAATAAAAATCTCAACAAGTAAATCGTAAACCTGAAATATAAACTCCCAATGAGAAAGCCAAGAATGGTTTTGACTAAAATGAAGGCAAAGAAATTGAATTTGGATGTTTTAGCAAAAGTTTCAGGGAAAAATCAGTAGCATGATAAGGAACAATAGTTTTTTTTTTTTTCATGAGGACATGAAATGGTCTCCTCATGGGGGAATGTAGAGCCTCAAGACTGCCTCAATTTTGACACTCCTTTCACTCATTTTCCTTATTTTTGTCACCATCAATAGCTCAAACAAGTGTTAGACTGAAAATTTTGACTTGGTAAAGTATTTTGATGACCTATTCCTCATATTTACAATTGTTCCTTATTAGTAGAATAAAATATGCATTAGCCACATAATTAATGCAATTATGCAGCTGATTGATGTTTCTGTAGCCACTGCCATGGTTTGATAGGTTCTCAGGTGTTAATGGAGCGTCGAAATATATGGGAAGATGAAAAATACTCTTATCATTGATCTAATCCTATCCATATGGTCCAAATAAAGCAGTAAATCGCCCAGAATTGTTGTCAAAGTTGCGGTCGATCAAGTGTTGAATCAAGCAATCAAGGAGTTTGAAGTCATCACGCATCACGATTTTCTTTTCCACATAGAAAATCGTGAAGCAACGCAATTACACTTTTTGTTTTAGAATTTGATATAAAATTTTCTAGTTCAGATACGTGTAAAAGCCTCAAGATAGTTATGGTAAGCTTTTATAAATATCGGGCTAGTAATTGTATGACCAAATGTGAATTATTATGTCACTGTAATTCCATTTAAACTCAGTTTTATTTCCAAATCAAATGAAGAAGCGTTTTGGAGTTTCAATGCGCAGTTAGTAACATTTAAGACTTGAAGCCATCTATTATACAGGTCCCCTGCAACAAAAGAGGTTGTTCTTTGTTTATGTTTGTTTTTATAATTAGATGTTATTCATAGCTCGTCTTTATTTATCATTTTATGTTTTCGCTACTTTTCGTAGCGTAATGTATTGCTTATGATTTCATTTCTAAAGTTAGAAATTACAATTATTTCTAGATTTTGTAGTATAGATGCTTTGTTTATCATTTTCATTACATTAATTGTTATCAACATTTCTAGAATTTCGTATTATAGGTGTTTGATTTAATTTTTCCATTATGTTAGATCCTATAATCATTTCCATAATTTTTTCTTACTAAGATAAATGTTCAAGTAATTTATTTTTATCATTTGATGTAGTTTCATTTTCTGAATATTCATAATGCATAGATAATCATAGTTTATTTTATGCATCACTGTTTTCTTGTAGATTAGTTCTTCTTTTGAGAAACATATTTTAGAAGTTCCTTTTTAGTTTTAAATTAAATTATTTGTAAATTTAAATAATCTTGCTTCTTAACAGTAATTTAGAAATTTCCTTCTGAGCATAATAGTGTATATATTTTCCAAGTAATTCCTTGATGCAAGTTTCATTCACATCAAATTTCCAAAAAGACACAAAAATATCAATTTTCCCTCTTTTTCCAGAATTTTAAAGTTTCCTCAAATTCATCATTGGTTACTAACAGAAAAAATAGTTAAGATTCTTTTAAAAAGTTTTTAAAAGCATAGTTACACTTGGATTTAGTTTTCTCTCCTAATAGTTTAGTTTCGTAATTTCATTTAGGATATCTTCAAAAATGATATTCACATATAGAATCATCATAATAAAATAAGAAAGGAATGTTTCTAGCATAAACTTGCACTTCAAAATATTACCAACACCAGTCAATAATTTATGATAGCAATTTAAAAACATTAAATTGACTAAACACTTACTTCAACTTTGAAGCACGCCCTGCTCTGTAAACTTGTTCTCCTACTTCCTAACCTGCTTTGGCCAACACTTAGCCAATTCAAGCCTTAGCCAACGTCCTATTTCCTTGAAAAATAATGGAGGAATTAAGCTCCTAAATAATAGGTAAATTCCTTATTTCCTTGCGCAATCCTGTAGTAATTAAGCTCCTAAATAATAGGGAAATTCCCTATTTCCTTGTGCAAATCCAAGGGGAATCGATCACCTGCTCATCACAAAAGCATTGTACACTCAACTATATACAATTATAAATACAAATGTTCTCTTTCCATCCACTCTACTAGGAAATTAAAATTTCATGCATGAACGGGTCTATTTTTTGTTGATTGCCTAGTTAGCTGAGAGATCAATGAGCTAACAAAATTCATAACTACTCAATTGACCTTAACCTGACTCAAATAATGACTAGAGCTCAGATAACTGAGTTCAAATAACAATAACTCAACTAGATCTCTAAATTTATAAATCAACCCATGTGCAACTCTACTTCTATCCTATGACTCGAATTTACTGATTTAACTTGGAGACAAAACCATGTCACTCCAACTAGTTGAAATCTAAGTCATCTTGCTGATGTGGAAAATCAAATTTCTCCATTTGACGAAGGTACATGTCAAATGAAGCATTTTATTACTACAATTTCAACACTCCCTCTTAGCAATAAAAGGATTATGCACAGTCCCAATCCTAGTCTTGTGGAATGTACTATAACACACTAACACTCCCTCTCATTATTGTTGTTGCTACTGCAACAAATGCAACTTAGGAGCATCTGAAATATTGAATCAACTATGTCTCGGAGCTACAATTGTCTCTTGAGTATCTGACTACTACTAGTATTTGCACTCTCTACTAGGAAAATTGCATTGTTGTTGATTCTACATTGTTCCTCTTGCACTGTTGTCAATATTTCTTTGTGATACTTAGCATCTGATTGCAACTAGTTTTCAATTGTCACTCAAAATATGACTGCATCAACTAACATTGATCCTCATGCTATTGAATATTTTGGGCCCCTGTAGCAAGGGTAATGATCCATGAGAATCGTATATTACAATTTCTACTATATCCTATGGACCCTACCCAAATATTTGCAACTCTGGGACTAAGAATTTATATTGTCCCACCTCACTCCTAGAGGTATAGTGGAATGCATGGTGAAATATACCTCTAGCTTCTAGATATTTTTCACTCTAACTCCAATTTGTTTCACTTGTCAAGTAAAAACATGCTTCATTAAATTTTTTCCTTTAATAAATACCACATCATAACCTATGTCCTCCAATGCAGCTACAATAATCAATTTTTTCTTCAGCCCAAGCACATACATTACATTTTTCAAGTGAAATTGGGAGCCTGGCTCTCTCTTAAAGGTGATAGTACCAATTCCTTTGGTACTATACCTCCCATAATCTCCAAATTCTATGTGTGATTTGAGATCCTTCTCCTATAGGCTACTGAAGAATTCATTATTTCCCATCATATGATATGTGTTGGGCATGACCCAACTTGGTCCATTTTTGGTCAAAAGACTCTGCAACTTGAGGAGCAGAATGTGCAGAAACGCAGCGTTAGTTCTACCGTGCGGTGTTTAGGGGCTTCGAGGTGTGTTGAAGCCCCTCATTTTGTAACAGGAAAATGGTTTTAATATGTTATTTTATCTACCCATGGTATGTGGACCATGGTTTTGTGTCGATGTAAATGCTATTTAAATGAATGTAATGTTGTGTTGAAGTAGTACTCAATGTAAAGGTGGCATCAAGATTGTAATTATATCTATCTTTCTATGATTTTGGCCTAAGGGAAGGCTCTACAACTGTGTGTGCAGAGTCCTTGAAGAGTCTGCAGCTTTGTGCGCAGACCACCCACAGTTGTGTGTGCAAGTCGGAGAAGTCATATGTACTGAAGAGACTTATCATAATAAGGAAGAAGAGTTTGAAGGAATCTATGTTTTTGTGTGTTGTACTTTCTTATTATCTACATTGTGAAGTTTTTTATATGCGTTATGTTGTGTTTTGATAATAAAGGTGCAGTGGGCATATGTGTTGGTTAATGATTGAAGTATTGACTGTTAAAGTAGATAGATACAGTCGTGCAGTTCAGAATAAGTATTAGGTAGAATTTTAGTAGTATATCCACACTACATTGCCCCTCTAGATGCAGAAACCTAGTTCTGACATCCCCAAATATTTCCTTGCGCCGGTAATAGAGAGTTTTTTTTGGTGCACAACTAACTCTAAACCTGGGTCAATGCCCCTCTGAGCCAAATAATGGTTATGTTGCTCGCGGGTTGAAAATGGTCAGTTTATGCTAGGATGAGTGAATGGTAGCAGATTGAAGACATAAAGGGAATACTATGTCCTTGGAGCCTCGTACCAAAGAATGAAATGGGAAATACTTAGTGCCACCTATAGTTGAAAGTTGGCACTGTACCATAAAATACTCTATAGAAAGGGAATTCGCTGAAAATAAGAGCATTGTGTGGTAATCAGAAATATGGTAAATTCTGAAATATTCACACTGAAGGAAGATCACTGCTTGATATTGAGGAGTATGTCAAAGTCTGAAGAATGGGACGAATTTCTATGACAGAAGGGAAGGCTCATCGAAGTCTGCCATAAATATGACTATTGGAAGGAAAAAAAGTTGACGTGAAAGGAAAGTTTTTGTTAAAATGAGCGGGGGGAACACATTTATTAGGCACAACTAGTCGAATATGCCACCATATCTACATTAAATTAGAAAAATCTAAAGATAATCATGGGGTTTGGATTCAAATTAGTTATAAAAGCAGGCTCCCACTCCACATTTTGACACTTTTCTTCCTGAGAATTCGAATTGATAATTTGCGCCTAAGTAAAAACGAGAAAGTTGATGTATGTCTAAGAAGAGATTTGACGAGATTGCGAGGGAATTTATCAAGAAGGAATTAGCAGGAATCATGACAGCTACAACACCAAACATAATAGGTCTTAGATCATTGTGGAAGAAAACAACTACAGAAGAAGTGAAACCAAAGAAAAAGAAGGTAAAGAGACCAGTTGTGTCTCTTGGAGTTAGAAAATCACCACGAAATAAAGTAGCCAAAGAGCAGTGCACTAAGAAATGGCAGGACAAGAAACAAAAGAAACCAATGTAAATTCATGATAGTGAGGAAGAAACCGAGGTCCCAGAAACAAATATACCAGAATATATGGAGGAAGAAGATGTAGAAGCTATCTCTCTGTTACCACCATAAATACTGCCAAGGAAGTCGAGTGCTAAGTCAGTGAAAGATCTTGATAATATGAAGTACAGTATATTCACACTAGTGTTGCCCAAAGAAGTTCCATTTGAAGGAGAACAATTGGAGAAATTGCCACAGTTGAAGATGTAGGATTGGGAATTTAATGATAGAGTAAGTACACCCAATTCAAGCCTAGTAGATATCTACACCAATTTTATTACCCAGATACTAAAGTCACTAGGTTGGAGCTTCACGAGCGGGCTCAGGGATTAAAACAAGTAGGGTTTTTGAATGTGTTGAACGTACCACACTTATATTGCAGTAAAATTAACACGATATGTGTTCGATACCTAGTGCATGATGGATACCTCTGGGTGGGAGAGAGGATACTAATAGATGAGATTTTGATCCAAATAATAATCGTGCTACCATACCAAGGCAAGAACCCTTCTGAGGAGTTCATGGGAAAAAGTGAGGGCAAGGCAGTCGCTGATGAAATGAAGAAGAAGTATGAGTTGATCAAGAAGTCGAGGGGATATGACATCAGTTCTATTAATGACCAAGGGTTGCACTTCATTTCGCACATTCTTACGGGGAAAATTATGCGCAAATGCAGGTCGAATGAAGTACTAGCAGCCATGGTCTCTTTGGTTGCGCAATGCAGTAAGGGGATCTTGTTTAACTAGGTTGGCTACTTATCCAAAGAATTCTTGGAGGACTGCCGAGAAGCGCAAGAGTTCTAAATTTGGAAACTAGGGCCAAACTCCACTTTGCGATACTCATATGATGGAGATGATATTTTTTTTGGATTCCTCTTTCGGAGGGGTGAAATATTGATCCAAATATAATATTATTTGAATGAGCAGAAGTTGGATTTTGAATTTATTTTCAATTGTAATGTAGGCTCACAGGCCCTAAAATAAGGCAAGCCACCCCTATCAAGCCTCATTTTGGACATCATCTCCTCACACACTCTCTCCCCTTCTGATTGGTTCATACAACCTTAGGAGACATTCTCTCTCCTCCGCACTTGTGAAAGGGTTGCTAAATTTTTCGGACTGTTTCAAGGGTTTTTGTTGCAGCATTGACATTGGGTCAACTCATATCATTTGAATTCTATTTTTGGGACAAATTCCAATTTAGGGAGGCCAAATTTGGTGGCACAGAAATTGAGGAATTCATAGTTGATTTGACTGTTGTGTTGACCATGACGTTTACTATAGATTTGACCAAATTTTGACCACAACATTGACCAGTTTCGACCAAGTTGGAATTGCAAACTATTTTGGGCTGACTTTGATTATTTCAAGAGGCCAATTTTGACTGGATTTTTTACCGGGCTCCATTGGGAGACATTTTGTTGGTTTTACCAACGTTGAATTTGCTGGCTAGGGCACCTTTTTTACTGCTGAAGATTGTACTTTCTCTCTGTGATGAATTGAATAATAATAAGAAGATTTGATCAAAGGGTTTTCCCTGCATTGGGGATTTCCCCTGGAATCTGCCAAATTATTGTTTCATCTTGTCTTGGTTTGTCTTTTGATTATTTATTTATGTTCTATCATCATTTACTGTCAACGTTAGTATTATAGCTAAATAGGAAATTGAATTAGGCTAATAAGAAAGATTGAAGTAACTTTTTCTCTAACCATAGAATATATTGTCATTAACTAAAATTAACACCGTATCAGAGTTGAGGTGAAGACAAAGCCCAAGCAAGAGTGAGAAGAGAAATCATTGAAATATGAATAGATAAGGACCAAGGTCAATGGCTTCCTCATCATACTTCAAAACTAATGACAAGCTCAATGATAAGTCTGATTATAATGCTTGGAAAATGTACTTGGATTTGACATTGCGAGAACAAGATGTTATGGATTATGTGCAGGGAAAGATCATTGAGCCTCCATCAAATGCACTCGCTTCCACTAAAACAAAGTACAAGAAAGGGGAAAACAAGGCTAATAATATCATCAAGGATTCTATTCATAAGCACTTGGATGCTTATATCTGTGAGTTGGGCACATCTAAGGAGATGTATGATAAGTTGGTTGGCATGTTCAGGGCTAGAAATGCTAATCAAATTCTCATTTTTAAGAAAAAGTTGAAGAACATCAATATGGACAAGAGAGATTCCATCTAGTCCTATTTCATGAGGCTCACCAAAATCAAGAAAGATCTCTTAGCTATTGAAGAGGTCATAGTTGACCGAGAGCTCACTCTCATTTCTCTTGGAGGAATTCCCCGGACATGGTATGCATTTAATACCGTTATTCTCAATAATAATATAATTCTTGATTTTGATGAATTTTTTATGAGCTGCACTCAAAAGGAGACAAGGATTATGGAGAGTGACCATCCCTCAAATGAAAATGGAAGTGAACCTACCGCCTTCACCGCTCATGCAAAGAAGAGGAACAATTTTTGTCTGAGAAACTAAAATAAGGGAAGAGAGGGTCCCAAGGGAAGCAAGGGTAGATGTTACAACTGTAACAAGTTTGGTCACTATGCTAGAGAGTGCCCCAATAAAAGGGAATTACCCTAAGATGATGACTACAACAACAACAACAACGTCAGGGGGGATGGAAATCAAAGGAACAACAGGCTCAAAGGAAATAGGAAGACTCCCTCTGATAGAAATTGAAATGGAAATGGTCAACCTTTCAAGAGGTTAAGGAAATCTAGGTATGATGAATATAATGTTTTTGATAACAAGAGAAATGAATATATTCTTATATATGCCTTCTCTGTTGCATCTCCTCCCGACACCCTTGATAACTGGTTGATTAACAGTGGTTCCTCAAGGCACTTCACTGGATATAAAGAGGCCCTCTCTGATTTGATTGAAAAGGATACAAATTTGGAAAATATCCTTGGAGACAATGCGCCTATCCCGTGAAAGGGACAGGGACTATAACCCTTCATCTAAATCAAGGTCAAGTCCTTCATTTGCAAGATGTATTGTATGTACTATACTTGAAGAAGAATCTAGTGTCTATCTCGACAATTTTTCACTATTGGTTTCAGGGTTGATACACCTTATCAGGTTGGAGGAAGTCCACTGAGATCCATGACATGTAAAAAAACTCTTCAATCCGAGCTATGGCACAGGAGGTTTTCACACCTTCATTATAAAGCCCTTCCTGAAGCAAGGAAGGTGGTCACGGGTATGCCTGATTTCAAAGATGACCATAAAGTTGTATGTCAGGGTTGTGCCAAAGGAAAATATACAAGGGGGCCATTCCCCTAAATTTTCACCAAGACTTCTGATATTCTACAATTCATTCATTCTAATATATCTGGTATGTTTCCCATAACATCCTTGGGAGGATGCTTATATTATGTCACTTTTATAGATGACTTCTCCCGCAAGACTTGAATATACTACTTGAAGAAAAATGATGAAGTATTCAAATGGTTTCGCAACTTCAAGGTCTTGGTTGAAAATAAAATAAGGAAGAAGATCAAAAATTTGAGGACTGATAATGGAACTGAATATGAGTCAAATCAATTCAATGAATATTGCAGATAAGTTGGCATTAAGAGGGAGACAACTACTATGTATATTCCCGAACAGAATGGTGTTTTCGAAAGGAATAATAGAACCATTCTGGACGTTGCTTTTTCCATGCTTTATGATCAAGGTATTCCAAAGTTCCTATGGGGATAATCTGCCAACACAGTTGTGTATGTTCAAAATAGATGCCCACATTCAGCATTGGACTCCAAAACTACTGAAGAAGTATTCTCTAGTAAGACATATGATGTTTCTCATTTTATAATTTTTGGAAGTCTCGTATATTTTCATGTTCCAAAAGAAAATAGAAGCAAATTGGATTATTCTAGAAAGAAGGGAATGTTTGTGGGATACAATGAAACCTTGAAGGCATATATAATCTATGTGCCTGGTCAAAGAGAATTGGAGATATGTCATGATGTCACCTTCGAAAAAGATGCTTCCCTCCAGAAGGTTAGAGATCTTCCTATCTCAAAGGAAGACAAAGAACAAGAAGCAAGAAATCAAGGAGAACTGATGCCCGATGTTGAAGGTCTAATGGATCCTATAGATCCACCTTCTTCAAAAAAAGGAGACCCTCATGGCTTAGAGGCACTCTCGAAGATGTCGAGAGACATATTTCTCCAAGGGGAACATTCCGTGAAAATAATAAGTTGAATAGGTACCAAGGGTACTTAGTAGCCATGAGCACCATTGTACAATATGAGCCTGCAACATTCGAAGAAGTCGTGAAGCACCAAGTTTCGAAGGAGGCGGTGAACAAATAATATGACTCAATCATGAAAAATGATGTCTGGGATGTGGTCCCTAGACCGAAAGACAAATATCTTGTCACATCAAAATGGCTCTACAAGATCAAGCACGGAGCCAATGGAAGTGTTAAAAAATTAAAGGCAATATTTGTTGCTCGGGACTTCTCTCAAAAGGAAGGTATATATTATGATGAAATATTTGCACCTGTTTCCCGCTACACCACCATCCATTCGATCATTTCCCTTGTTGGATCGCAAGGATGGAGTCTACATCAAATGGATGTCAATATTTCCTTCCTACATGGCTCAATCAAGGAAGAGGTCTACGTGGAACAACCTTTGGGATTCAAAATTCGAGATAGAGATACACATGTATGTAGGTTGAAAAAATCCCTCTATGGGTTGAAGCAAGCCCCCAGGGCTTCGATCTCTTGGTTGAGCGGGAAGTGGAAATCGGTTATTTTGAGCACTGCTAAGGCCGAATACATTGCAGCAAGTATATCCTGTTGTGAAGTTGTTTGGTTGAGAAAGATCCTCAATGAGTTGGTTAGGCATGTTTTGGATACCACTGCGATCCTTTGTGACAAACAAAGTTGGATTCGACTCTCAAATAATCTCGTGTTCCATGACCATTCCAAGCATATTGATATTAGGTACTACTTTACCCATGATATGGTACAACGAGGCATCATAAGGCTCCATCACATTGAGACTGATGAGCAGGTCACAGACATTCTCACAAAGCCCCTGGGGAAGGTAAAATTATTAACCTTCCATGAGAAGCTTGGTATCGTGGACAGACCCTATTATGAGGGTCTCGCTTGAGTTGGACTTTGAGCTCTAGGAGCTCCAGGGGGCTTGGGGATAGATTCTTCGAGCTATAAGCAACCGCAGGGCTAGGTTTTCCTTACCTTTTTGGTGTACCTTTTCCCCACCATGATATTGAGCCAGTTCACCCTCTCTTGATCTATGCCTCACATACATTCTACCCATGTAGTTCGGGACTCATGGGAAGTACCTCTTATCTGGACAATGAGTTGGGAAATGAGGATAGATACCATAGCATTACCGATGGACGCATCATGTCTTGTCATACTCTCTATTTCTAGGATGCGTTGTGTCCAACAACTTGATCTAGGATCATGTTTGGTTGACATTTTTACCTCTAAACTAACTTCAGGTTGGTGGAGAGTGGAAATGTATTTGTGACTCACTCTCGATCATATCTTCTTCATTGTTTCTTCTATAGCAGAGCAGAGCCGAAAAAGTACAAAGACAACATGATGACATGAGATGATAGGATGATATATGATAGTACATGATGGTATTGGATGATAGGATTGCATAGGTTGATAGATGGATGGACAAGTGGAGTTCTCCCTAGTTGAGAGGGAGTGTTAAATTTTGCAACAAGGGACAAATTCCACTTTTCACTACTCATATGATGGAGATTATATTTTTGTTATATTCCTATTTCAGAGAGGTGCAATATTTTTCTAAATATCATCTTTTTTGAACGATCAAAAGTTGTATTTTGAATTTATTTTCCACACATGTGCAATTTGTCAAGGTCAGCCAGAATTGTAATGTAGGCTCAAAAGCCCAAAAATATGTGCCACGCACCCTCGTTGATGGATATAAATAGGAGAGAATAAATCCTCATTTTGGACATCATATCCTAACACATTCTCTCTCCTTCTAATTGGTTTGTACAGCCTTAGGAGACATTCTCTCTCCTCCGCACATGTGAAATGGTTGTTGAATTTTTTAGACTGTTTCAAGGGTTTTTTTTGTAGTGTTGACCTTGGGTTAACTCACATCATTTGACTTCAATTTTTGGGACACATTCTTATTTTGGGAGGCCGAATTTGGTGGCACAAAAAACAAGGAATTCCAAGCTGATTTGATTGTTGCGTTGACCACAAAATTAACTGCAGATTTGATCGCAGTGTTGACTAGGTTTGACTAAGGAATTGCAGACTATTTTGAGCTGACTTTGACTGTTTCAAGAGGCCGAGTTTGACTAACTTTAACCGGCCTCCGTTGGGAGAAATTTTTCTATTTTGACCAGTATTGAGTTTGTTGGCTAGGGCATCCTATTGACTGCTGAAAATTGTACTTTCTCCCTCTGCTGAATTTGAAGAATAATAAGAAGATTTGATTAAATGGTTTTCCCTGCATTAGGGTTTTTCCCTGGAATCCACCAAATTATTGTGTCCCCTTGTCTTGGCTTGTCTTCTGGTTATTTATTTATTTTTTATCATCATTTACTGTCGATGTTAATGTGATTGTTAAACAGGAAATTGAACTGGGATAATAAGAAAGATTGAAGTAAATTTCTCTAAGCATAGAACATACTATCGTTAACTAAAATTTACAAGGATGAATGAAATACATTCCACTACGCATGGTTGTTATTGAGAATTTCATTTATGGCATGGAAAGAACCAGCGGAGTTACATTTCCCTACTATGGAAGCAGATTTTTGTGAAGCTGTGAGGTATGCCTCGCTTTGGTTTACCAAGGAACCAATGGGCGCTATGGAGAATAAGACTTTTTTTATACTAATGGAGATGGATCTATGCACGGTAGTGAATCATCATCCTAGGCTTCCACCTACCTTTTTTGAAGAATATCATAATATCGCAGAGTTTACGACAGATTTTCACAAGCATATATCAAGGCACGGAAGGAACCGACAAAGATATGGCATCCTTTGCCATATTTGGTCACAGAGATTGACCTTTTGGGTGTCCTAAACACATGGTCAGAATAATGGATGACTAGACCCATTAGAGGCACTGAGATAGAAAAATACACCGCGTAGCATGCATGAACCATCAGTAAGGACACGGAGATAAGAAAAGATGCGTAGCAAGAAATAGAGAACGACAAGGAAGGAACTCAAGGCACGGAGAAATATTAGGGTGGATAGTACCCTCCTAGCGATACAGAGATAGTTACTTCCCCATTTATCATAAATAGGAGAGCACCTACAACAGCTACACCAAGTGCGTGAAAGAAGTACAAGGTCGATCGATCGAAGCGCGCAGAGCCACTGGTCCTCTGAAGGGGACTTTGATGAAATTGGCGACAAGGTAAATCATATCACCGAAGAAACCTAGAATAGAATCAAGGATCCATACAAATAATTATTAACATAAGTGCAAGAAGGAGTGCAGGAACTTAAGGTGTTGGCACAGACAATGAGACCACAGGAGCAGCTCGCCATCCAAATCGCGCAAACTAGTCAATCAGCGCAGCCAAAGCGTCGACTAGAGACTTAATTTGGGTTGAGAATTTTTTAGGTGCCCAGAGGAGTGCTCCAGTATGAAGCTGCAGAGGATAGAGAACGTGCCAAAGGATGGGTCAACATCCGCATGAACCTCTCCGTACTCCCCACTCAGACACTGCACGAATTTCATCAAGGGTTCGTAGAAGAATTATAGTGGCGCGAACAACGTGCTTCACGCTTCACCATGCAGGTGCAGAAGGAATGAAACGAGATGCTAACGAAGCTTAATCAGATGCTTCAGGAAATATATGAAGTGCATCAGCAACAAAATTAGTTTAAAGAAGTCAATGCAAAGAGTTGCAGTGAAATTATGAACGTTTAGGTCCGCGCAGAGGAACCACCAGCATACAAGGTTGTGAATCTTGCTCTTGCAATAAAGGAATCCAAGAACAACAAGGAAAAGGTGAAGTTTGAATACCAGATACAAATGACTGAGCTTCAAATTAGGCTGCATCCAGCCATGCCACTGGACGTACGAGAATAGCGGGAAGAGGATCTTAAAACCACACTGGAAGGTATCTCCACCATAGTCAAAGGTTGTGTGGTAAGATGTTAGATGATAGAATGGAGATTCGAACCTCATTGCAGGAGGATCCAAACGTTCAAAAAATTGAAGATGAATTATAGGAAATGCAAAAGTATTTGGACAAGATCCGAACAACTATGAATACTTTAGTGCCCGCGCAACGGCTCACTCGGATCAGAGAAGGAAAAAATCTACATAGCCATATCGAGGATCTTCAAAGGAAAGAACATATGATAATAGAGAGGATGCAACCATGGTAGGATGAGGTCATTCAGTTGTCTCAGACAGTAGATGGAAAGCTTAAAGAGATTCGACAAAGGCAGAAGGATGTGCTTTAGAAGGCAGACGAGTCAACAATAGAGAAGTTGCTCGAAGAAGTGAACCAAGAAGAAAATCACATTGTAGAGATGTTTGATCCCTACAACAAGGACTATGATAGCTAGCAGTGAAGATTCGACGTGCACCAGCTGAGTGACTTGGGACGAGTCACATGTGAGTGTTGGGGGCCTATTGGGCATGGCCCAACTCGGTCCATTTTTGGCCAAAATACTCCACAACTTGAGGAGCGGAGTGCGCAGAACCGTGGAGTATTTTCTACCGTGCAGTGTTTAGGGGCTTCGAGGAGGGTCGAAGCCCCTCATTTTGTAACAAGAAAAGTTTTTTAGTCTTTTATTTTGTCTGCCCATGGTATGTGGACCATGGTTTTGTGTCGATGTAAGTGCTATATAAATAAATGTCATGTTTTGTCGAAGTAGTAATAAATGTAATGGTGGTATCAATATTGTAATTGTATCCTTCTTTTTTTGTTTTGGGCCTAAGGGATGGCTCCACAGTTGTGTGTGCAGAGGCCTTCAAGAGTCTGCAACTCACCACGTGTAGTTGTGTGCACAGGTTAGAGAAGTTTTATGTACTGAAGAGACTTATCATAATAGGGAGAAGAGATTTTAAGGAATCTTTGTGTTTATGTGTTGCACTTGCTTATTATCTACATTTTGAAGTTGTTTATATGTGTTATGTTGTGTTTTGATAATAAAGGCGCAGTGTCTATAAGTATTGGTTAATGAGTGAAGTATTTATTTCTAAAGTAAATAAATACAACTGCACAATTCACAATAAGTATTAGGTAGAATTTTAGCAATAGATCCACACTCCATTGTCCCTCTGGATGCAAAATCTTGATTCTAACATCCTGCAATATTGCCTCGGGTGATACTATGATATGCACATCAGATTGTTGCTGAAAGGGCCACTAATAGAGGGTTTTGTTGGTGCACATCTAACTCTGAACCTAGGTCAAGTCCCCTCTGAGCCAATAATACGAGGCACCAAAATATAGGTACCACTAACTCCCTCTTACTGTTCTTTCCATGTAAGAAAGGAGGGTGAAATATAACTCGAATTAAGATGCTAAAGAATCTCCTCCTACTCATGGTGCACACTTCTTGTTGGATTTCTTGTGAAGATACTTGGTTGCATATTTTATGTATTCAAGAAGTGAAAACATTTTATTTTTTCGAGGTCCTTCTTCTTGCCATTTTTTTTGTTTCAATCTGTCTCGCCTTGGGCCTTCTTTCCCTTGGCATTTTTCCCTTTACTAACTAGAGCATAATCTTCTTCCACATCTCCAATGGATGTGACACCATATCTAGTGTTTCTTTTTATCTCCTCTTGCACCAAATCAGACCAAAGTCCCTCCCAATATAGTATATTGTCTCTTATATTGACTAAATCTAGATAGTTGTTCTAGGATTTCGGAAGGCCAAGGAGGGCTAAGCTCATAAGTTGAGATGATGGCACATGTTATCCTACTCCTCCAATTCTATCTTGAACCTAAGTGAATCGAGATAGGTACTGAGGAATGGTCTCATTTTTCTTCATTTGAATGTTCCTGAGCTTGTCTCTCAATGCTAATTTATTAGCATTATTACTACTCTAGAATATATCTATGATAGTTTTCCACATTGCAAAAGGATTCTCCTTTCCATTCAAGTTCGAAACCACATGATATCTTAAACCCTCTAGAATAATCATCCTGTATCTTTTTGTGTCTTTCTTCCACTAAGCAAGCGCTTGTGCATCTGGTGTTGATGGTTTTGGAATATCAGCTTGTGTATATTCCCATACTCAATTTACATCCAAGACAGCTTCCATCTTGTCTTTCCAAGAAAAATAATTTGAGGTTCCCTCCAATGCATACTCTAACCTCAATCCATTGAAATACATTTTTCCTGCACTGAAGAGAATTTGCACCAAAAACTCTGCAAATATAAATTTATCTGAGAGAATATATGGAACAAGGTTTCTATGTAGTATTTTGAGGCTTTGATACCATGTAAAAATGTTAAGAAATTTTCTACTCCTAATGAATTTGAACTAAATACAAGAGACACAAATTTCTTCTATTATTCTACAGAAAGGAAAACACACGATAGAAACGCATGAAATAACATTCAACCATTAAAACATGTGGAACATAATTATTTTACATGGGAACACCACTGGGAAAAACCCCTTTGCTTCTTTGCATTAATTCATATGAGAAAGAGAAACAATTGCAATGTCTCGCTTAAACTCTAAAGCACACTCTGCACTATGAAACTATTCTCCTACTTCATGGCCTGCTCTGGCCAACACTTATCCAATTCAAGCCTCATCCAACATCCTACTCCCTTGCGCAATCCTAGAGGAATCAACTTCTTAAATAATAGGTAACTTCCCTATTTCCTTACACAAATCCAAGAACACTATTACCGATGAAATAGCTAACTGCACCGGTACTTACTTTTTGACGTAGCAAGAAAAACACCCGATTTTGAAAATTGGTGATGCAGAATCAATTTTTTTTAGCATGATTTTGGCACATTATTATTATTATTATTATTTTTATTTTTATTTTCTCTGTGATGCTTTTTATGTCAATTTTGAATAGTGGTGGTGTATCATCACCAACGTTTTTTTAGAGGATTGATTTTGACACTATACATTTTCTAATGTCTTCTTCTTCCGTGAGATGTTTATTTTTAAGTGCATTTATGTACTTGTGTTTAAAAAAAAAAAAATGTAATGGTATCTTCACTTTTTCACATAGATAAAAAATGAAAAAAGGGTCAATATTATAAATTTTATATTTTGTACAAGTTTATGTATTGCTAATTAATTTTTCAATGCACATCAAATAATTGTCACTAAAAAACCAATATTTTGAACGATATGACAAAAAAATATAAATTTTCAATACAAATAGAATGCAACAAATACAATTTTAGAGACTTTTTGTTAAAAAAAACATGTTAAATAAACTAATTTTTGGGAAAATCTTAACAAAAAAACTTAAGAAAATAGCATTTTTATTGAATTTTATGTCAAAAAATAATAGTAGTCACATGTTTTTGCAAAAAATAAGGATTCTTCTCATAAAATATCAAAGTCTAAACATTACAATTAAAACTGATTAATAGATATCAAAAATGAGCTTTGTTTGCAAGCATAACTTAAAGATCCTCAACAATATCAACTAATACATGTTCAACATCATCTAGAACATCATTGATGGCTTCTTCCGCAACATTTTCTACTTCATTTTGGTCATTGTCATCTTCTAATGGATCTTTCATGTTTGCAAATCTTCCAAAGTGTCCCTTTGTAATCATTCCATATAATGGTGGTTGCGATTCCTTTGCTTTTTTTGCCACACGTGATTCATTAAAATCCTCTTTCCTCAAACCAACTTCTTGCTTCGCATCTGGAAGGAATTCAAGAGCGTTAATTCTTTGTTGAATAAATTTGCATTGCATTGGGTCTTTCTCAATGGAAATGCAATTTCTTCCTTTTGGTAGGCAACATGCTAGTGTTGTACCTAATCATCAAGTACAAAAGAAATAAGTAAGAAAAATAGTATAAAGACATAAAAAGTAAAAAATAAAATATTTAAATTTAAATTTGTATAATAAAACTTACCTGAACTTGAAAATAGATCCAAAACCCAATCTCCTTCATTTGACGGCGTCGCCCGGCCTGCCTCCAGCCCCTGGCTGGGTAGAGGGAAATTCAGAGAATCACCCTCCGCCCAGCCAAGGGTGATTCTCGGAATCACCCTCCGCCCAGCCAGGAACGATTCTCGGAATCGCCCTCTGCCCAACCGAGTGAGCCATCGAGGGGTGCCTAGCCTGCCTCCGCCCAGCTTACCTCCGGCCCCTAGCTGGGCGGAGCGAGATTCTCGGAATCACCCTCTGCACGGCCGGGGGCTGGAGGCCAGCCGGACGGCACCGTCGACGACTGCCCAGCCTACCTCCAGCGGGGGGAAATTCCAATAATAACCCCCGGCTAGGCGGGGGGTGATTCCGAGAATCACCCCCGACTGGGTGAAGGGTGATTCCGAGAATCACCCTCGGCTAGGCGGAGGGCGATTCCGAGAATCACCCTCGGCTGGGCGGAGGACGATTCCAAGAATCACCGCCAGTTGGGTGGAGGGTGATTCCGATAATGACCCCCCGCTGAGTGGAGGGCTATTTCGAGAATCACCATCCGCCCAGCCAGGGGCGATTATCGGAATCGCCCTCCGCCCAACCGGGGGCTGGAGGCAAGCCGTGCAGCACCGTCAAGGCCTGCCCAATCGAGGGTGTGGCAGCCTTCGGCCCCCGACTGGGCGAAGGGTGATTCCGAGAACCCCCCCGGCTGGGCGGAGGGTGATTCTCAGAATCGCCCTCCGCCAAATCGGGGGTGATTCTCGAAATTTCCCTCTACCCAGCCAGGGGTGATTCTCGGAATCGCCCTCCGCCCAACCGGGGGTGATTCTCGAAATCTCCCTCCCCCAGCCGGGGGCCGGAGGCCAGTCGAGTGGCGGCATCGAGGGCTTCCCAGCCTGCCTCGGCCCAGCCAGGGGCTGAAGGTAGACTGGACAGCCCTCGACGATGCCACCCGGCCTGCCTCCAGCCCGGAAGGCGATTCTGAGAATCACCCTCAGCTGGGCGGAGGGCGATTCCGAGAATCACCCCCAACTAGTTGGAGGGCGATTCCGGGAATCACCCCCGGCTAAGCAAAGGGAGATTCCGAGAATCACACCCGGCTGGGCGGAGGGCAATACCGAGAATCACCCACGGCTCGGTGGAGGGCGATTCTAAGAATCACCCCCGGTTGGGCAGAGGGCAATTCCAAGAATCACCCTCCACCCAGTCAGGGGTGATTCTCAGAATCACCCTCCGCCCAGCTAGGGGCTAGAGGTCGGCCAGGCGAGGCCGTTGAGGGTTTCCCAGCCTTCCTCCGGCCCCCAGCGGGCAGCAAATTAATTTTTATTTTATTTTATTTTTTCAAACATAAACTATTTAAAAAAATTAATTTTTATTTTTAACAAAAACTATTATAATAAAAATAAAATGTATTGTTTAAAAAAAAAAAAAAAAAAACAACAACAACAAACAAGAAAACAAAAAAAAACTATTCAATTAAATTTTAAAATATAAAAAAACAATAAAAACAAATTAAAAAATATGTTTTAAAAAATAAACAAACAAATATATAAAAAAATTATTTTTTAGTTTTAATTTTTTGTAAATTAAAACAATTATTATTTAAAATATAAAATAACAATTAAAAAAAAAAAATATATATATATATATATATATATATATATATGTTTTAAAATATAAACAAACATATATAAGAAGATTTTAATTTTAATTTTTTATTTTCTTAAAACTAAAAGAATTATAATTTAAAATATAGAAAAACAATAAAAAAATAAAAAATATATGTTTTTATATATAAAAAAACAAATATATGAATAATAAATTTTTCATTTACTTGTTCATTTTTAAAAATTGTTTAAGTCATATAATTTCTCCATAATTTTATGTTTCAAGTATCTTGAAAACTTAAGATTTAAAAACTTGAGATTGACAACTTGTCATTAAGGTTTTTATGTGCTACGAAATTGTATCTTTAATTTTATAGTTGAAAATAATTACAATTTTAGAGTTGTTTAGAGTCAAGATATTTTATGTTTAACAACATGGATAAAAATTGTTCGAAATGATAAACCCTTCAGACATGATTTTGTTTATATTTAACATCATCTATCAAAAAATTTAGAATTTTAAGATTTTTCAATGTCCTAATATGTTGTATTTAATTCCATTGTTACAATGTGTCAAAAGTATGACACAATGTTTTTTTTGTTATTCTAGCATCAACTCGTTTTGTTTTGAGGGTGTTTTTCAATCATTTTTTCAAGAAATAATTTCGTTTTTAGCATAATTTTATAAAAAGGTGAAATTTGACCTTGAGAAAAAAACAAATGCTTTCCGGAATACACACTTTTTGTTTTTGCGGCGTTTTTTCATGTTTTTTGAGTCTTTTTGGGCTAGAGTTCCCGTTTTGAGGTAATAGTTCCCGTTTCATTGGTAACATTGTTCAAGGGGAATTAATCACCTACTTAGTGCAAAATCACTATACACTCAACATTATACAATTATAAATATAAATGTTCCTTTTCCATCCACTCAATTAGTAAACTCGAATTCCATGCATGACTAGGTCTATTTTTAGTTTATTGACTAGTTAACTGAGAGATTACTAAGTTAGCAATAGGCATAACTACTCAAGTGACCTTCAACTGACTCAACTAATGACTAAAGCTCAGTTAACTGAGTTCAACTAATAATAACTCAACTAGATTACGAAATTTTAGTAATCAACCCATGCACAACTCTACTTATATCCTATAACTCAAATTTATTGATTTAACTAGGAGACAAGGCCATGTCACTCTAGCTAACTGCAATCCAAGTTATCTTGTTGATGTGGAAAATTGGATTTCTCCATTTGACTAAGGAACAAGTCAAATGAAGAATTTTCTTGCTACAATTTCAACACTCTTTTTCCTTCTTATTGACCATTACATATGGCCGTATTATAAACTGTAGTTACAACCTGTGATCCTTGTTAGGGTTCGGGTTGAATTATGGTGCTAGAAATTCATTACAAAACAATAAACCTCTTTCAAACAAATATGACTATTTGCCTTGGATCATATCAATATGGAATGTTAGAAAAGGAAACCTTGGTGGCACTTGCACCCCATAGTAGAGCATGTAGCATAAAAACCATAATTGCATTCATCAATAACAAATTTGGTAAAGGCTATCAAAACATATAACTTGAGTACACATTTAAGGCGAATGATATTACAAAAGGTCTATGCCTTTAAATTGTTAGCTATTCTTATCATTATTATGTTATAATTATTTATTAAACTCTCTCCTATAGAAGTAAATATTAATGCCAAACACCTATACAAATATTTAGGCTATTATGTGACCTTATATATAGTTGAACTTTCTCTACACTTTATACTCATCTTTGTAGCTTATTCAACCTTTAGTATCCTTGATTTGAGAAGGAGGATTGTTACAAGTGGTATCAAACTGAGGTTCCAACACTAGGCCTCAAGGTAAAAATGATTATATGGTTGTGTGACTTTACTTAGAGTCGTTTATAATAATAGCTACAAGTCTAAATGATATTTTCAAGATGCATCTATATTTGATATATCTAAAAATTATATGATTTTAATACACCACAGGCACTCTCGGGACTAAAATATTAACAACAAGATGGTTGAGTATATCTCTAATAGTTTCTAGCCTGAGATAGAAGAAAGATCAATCGAATGGGAAAGATATCAGGACCAACATGGAGAGGCATATTATCTCGATTGGGTAAACACACTTAGAATTATGAAGGCCAACTTAAGAAGATACAAAGATGACAATGAAAGGTTAGTCAGGGTGAAAGAAAGGAATGCAGAGGTAAATGTTGTAATTTTACAAAGTCTCTCATAATTTCAAAGGCAGCGGAAACATGCACTGGAAACCAACCATGGAAGTAGACAAAAACATAAGGAAGCATAGGAAGAAACAAATCGTGCAGACAGAAGTTGGTCTAGAAAGAGATACATATCAGAGAATGATGATATTGTAAGAGGAGATACTTTGGTAAGTACCCCGAGGAGGGGAACTAGCAGCCATGAGCGTCATTTTGATTATTTCCTCAGGAATCATCATCATTAGCCCAAGAAGGAGGCATATCACATGCCATAATAATTTAAAAAGGAAAAAAATCCTACTTTTGATGGTGAAAGGAAGAAATTTGAGGATGCAAAAGCTTGGTTACTGGGAATGAAGAAGTTCTTCAAGATTCACAATTACTCTAAGAATATGAAGGCCAGGGTGGCCACATTTAGCTTACAAGGAAAAGCTGACATATGGTGGAGGATGTGAAAAATGTGAAAAACATATAGGAATAAAATTTGACCCAATGTGAATTTGAAGAACTATTCTGAAAATAATACTTATCAGAGAGATACTTTGATGGAAAGGCAAAGTAATTTTATGAACTCGGGATGGGGAAGATGACAAATGATGAATATGTCACCAAGTTATTAGAGATACTACGATATGTACCCTACTTGAAGGATGAAAAAGAAAATTTCTATAGTTTTATCAATGGGCTACCTTTGTCTTTCAAGGATGACATTGAATTTGATGAACCTCGAACACTAGAAGATGCCATCATACAATTGAAGCATTGCTATGAATAGTCAAGACACAAACCATAATTCAAAAATGGTTTGAAACTGGGGGGTAGCAGGAAAATTAAAGAAGGATGGAATAATAAAGGAAAGAAAACAGGTGGAAATGAAGGTGCACCCTCGAATAGTACAAGCTAACCTCAACCAAAATCTAGATCGGTAGAAATAGGACATGTGTATCAACTTGTAGAATGACAGAATAAAATGGAAAACAAGAAGTTATTGAAATGTTGGACATGTGGAAGGAATCACTACAAGATGGATTTCCCACTACAAAAGAACACAGGGCAACATATCTACATTATCCAAGGGGCCCTTATGGTAGGGGGTGTAGCTTAGAGTATACCCAGGATATATACAGTTGTGGACAATAGACAGGTCGATCATCAAGTTTCCATCATTGATATGGAAGGTAAGATCTATAATCAAGTTGTTTCCATTTTAATTGACCCTGGCTATAGATTTAGCTATATTAGTTCTAAACTTCTAGAAAATTTCCAGTTATCTAAGAAAACACATGCAAAAGCATGGCTAGTCCAATTCGCTACATGGATAAAAATAAGAGTAATTCAATGGATCAAATTATGTGCATTTGAGCTAAATGGTATGCCAACAGTATAAAATCTCAACTTGCTTCCTTGGGTGCATAAAATATGCTATTAGGAATGGATTGGTCGTATGCCCATCCAAAAAAATTAGATTTCTATGAGAATGTTATTGAATGCCTAGATGAGACTAACGAAAGAATAATATTGCAAGTCAAGAGTAAACCTATGTCAGTAAGAACAATCTCAGTTATGCAAGCTAAGCATAGCCTTAGGAAATGGTGTACCATATTTGCAGTATATACCTCTAGTATTGTAGAATCTAACAAAAATGAAAGGAAAGAAGATAATGAGGTCTTGAACAATTATCATGTTTTGCAACAATACCAGGATGTATTTCCTCCAGACATCCCTTGGTTACCCCCTCATAGGGAGGTAGATTTTTTTATCGAATTGATTTCAAGAACAACACCAACATCTAAGGCACCATATAGGATGAGTACTCCTAAGTTGGTAAAATCAAAACTACAATTAAAGGAGATGCTTTATAAGGGATACATTAGACGAAGTGTATCTCCTTTTGGGGGGGGGGCAGTTTTATTTGTGAAGAAAAATGATGGCACACTCATATTATGTATTGACTATATGAAATTAAATGACCATAAAAAATAGTTACCCATTGTCGTGAATTGATGATTTATTCGATCAGTTGAGGGGAACAATGGTCTTCTCCAAAATTTATCTAAGATCAGGGTATAGTAAAGTGTGCATTAAGGAGAAAGACATCTAAAAATAACTTTTTGAGCAAGGTACATACATTATGATTTTGTGGTGTTAGCCTTCGAGCTCACAAATTCCCCTGCCATTTTTATGTGTCTAATGAAAAACGTGTTGCACCCTTATCTGGATAAGTTTGTAGTGGTCTTTGTCGATGGCATATTCATCTATTCAAAAACCAAAGAATAGCATGAAGAGAATTTAGTTGTGGTGCTATAGTTCTTGAGGGAATATAAAATTTATGCAAAACTACGTAAGTGTAACTTTTTCCAACCCCAGATCCATTACTTGGGAACATAGTCTCCGACAATGGAATAACATTAGACCCAAAAAAAAAAATCTATAACAAAATGGCCAACACTAAAGAATGTAACAAAATTGTTATCGTTCATGTGATTGGATGTCTACTATAGGTGGTTTACCAAAAACGTCTCTAATATAGCCTATCCAATCACCTCCTTACAGAAAAAGGGGAAGAAGTTTGAGTAGAAAGTTCAATGTGCTACAAGTTTTAATCAATTGAAACAATTGGTTACCAATGCACCAATTTTAAGGATTGTTGATCCAAACAAGGACTTCATGGTATGTATTGAGGCCTGCAAACAAGGGCTCAGTGGAGTCTTGATGAAGGAAGGAAAAGTGGTATATTATGAGTCACAAAAGCTAAATTAGCATGAATTGAATTATGTGGCTCATGATTTGGAACTAATCGTTGTTATCTATGCATTAAAAATGTGGAGGAATTACCTCCTAGGAAGAAAATTCATACTAATTATTGATTATGGAGGACTAAAATACATATTTTATTATCCAAATATGAAGACGAGACAAGCTAGGTGGTTGGAAACACACAATGAATTTGACTTTGTGATCAAATATATGAAGGGAAAGGAAAACAAATTTGTTTATTCACTTAGAAAAAAAAGTGAAATTAAATCATCTCTTAGCCTTAATCTCTTATGGTACTAACCTTTGAAAACAAATTAAATGTGTAGGGTAGCATGACAAACAGTATTAATAGATAAAAGAAGACTTACAACAGGTTTACCAGGGAGAGAAGGGGAAAGAATCTCAACTTACAACATATGGCTTGATCATATTTAAAAATAGAATCTATGTACCAAACAACAATAAATTAAAGAAACTCATACTTAAAGAGTTTCATGTTGAATAATATTTTGGTCATCCATTATATCAGAAGACCCTCACTGCCATCAAAAATTTATATTTCTGGCCTAACTTGAGAAAATAAGTAGCATAATTTGTCAAAAAATGTATGGAGTGTCAACAAGTGAAGGTTGAATGCAAACACCCAGTAGGATTATTATATCCTATTCTTATTCCAGAATGGAAATGGCAAGTGATAATTTTGGATTTTATTACAGGGTTTCCAAGGACATCCAAACAACACGATGCAATTATGGTGGCAATCAACAAATTGAGAAAAGTGGCTCACTTAGTATCAGTCAAGTCCACCAATTTAGCTAGAAAAGTAGCCCATATCTTCATCTAACATATTGTGCGACTTCATGGGATTCCTAAGAAAACCATCTCAGATAGAGATGTGAAATTCACCTCAAGATTTTGGAAATAACTCCTCACGGGACTGGAGACACAATTAGCCTTTAGTACAGCTTATCATCTGAAAACAGAAAGAAAAAATAGGACCCATTTGTTCTTAATGGAGGATATGTTGAGAATGTATGTGATTCTCCAACCAAATAAATGGGAATATTACCTTCCTCTTGTAGATTTAGCATACAATAATGGGCACCAAGAATCTATAGATTATCACATTTGAGGCACTATATGGGAGGAGTTTCAATACTCTTATTAGTTGGAGCGATCCAGTGAATATGGTCCTAATTGGGCCTGAAATGTTGAGAGAAATGGAACATGAAGTCCAGACCATCAAAATACATTTAAAGCCAGTGCAAGACTGACAAAAGAGTTATGCTGATCACCATAGGGTGGATAAGGAGTTCGAAGTTGGGGAGCATGTATATTTGTGCATTAAACCCAAGAAAATATCCTTTGGAATTGGCTCATGTGCCAAGTTGGAACCACAATTTTTTGTACCTTTTGAAGTGTTGGAAAGAGTTGGATTGGTGGCTTACATACTAGCTCTACCACATATAGTAAAAACTCATGACATCTTCCATGTATTCTTACTTAAAAGATATGTGTGAGATCATATTCATGTAATTAGTTGATTTCTTCTACAGGTGGAACCAGAGGGAGAGTTCCAACCCAAACCATTGTGCATCCTAGAATAAAGGATACTTATGCTCCATAATCAAGAAATAGCGAAGGTTAAAGTGCAGTGGAAACAATTTGGACCCGAGGAAGCCACGTGTGAAATGATTAACCAGATATAGGAAACATATCCATTCTTGTTTTAGTGAAAATGAATAATATTGTAAATATTGTATAGAGCTCGGTATATAAAACTCCATAAACAGTATGTCTAGCTTAGCTCGTTTTGATTTAGTATGTTTTCTCAAAGAACACCGAGGACAGTGTTCCCTATTAAAGGGGAGGGTTGTAATGACCCTAGTGATTTTCATATGTGTGTGTGTGTGTTGTTTTGGTCATTTCACACGTGTGTCGTTACTACATATGTTTCATGGTTCTATTATAATAGAATAAATTATGTGCCTTCTTGGAATTCTTACAATGGTGTCATGATTAATTTCATAATTGTAAATATTTGTGTGAATTCACAATTACTATTACATGTGTGAGTAGCATTAATTATATCATAATAAGAAATGACACATACACTTATGAAAATTGTTATAAATATACTTACAATTATATATGTGTGGGAATATCGATGTTGTTATTAGAATAGTGCATACATAAAGGGAATTATAAACACATTACAAAAAAAAATGTGGTTGGAGGAAATACTCTAACTAGTTGCAGGATCCCTAACTAATTAGAGACTGAAATCAAACAATAGAAGAAGGAAAAAATGAAGAGGATTCAAGAGAAGCACCAGGAGCTGATGAGAGTGCAATATAGAAATGAGAGCAGGGAAGACTCGCATACAAAGAAGAAGTCGATCACTTAGATCATCAATTTTTCCTGGTGAGTTAACGCATCCAAACTCATCTTTGTGCACAATTGTTTGAAGTTATCCTTCATGGCTTATACACTAAGTAGTAGTAGAATTTTGGCTCTCTTATTTTGAGTGAATATGTTTATTTTGTAAATGATATTATGATGAAAATTTGATCTTTGAAGTCTGACTTAGGAGAGGGTGGAGGTTCACACGATTCTGGAATCCCTCTTTTGTTGGTGGGTGGAGGTGTTTCTTACCTCTGGTATCCTTGGATTGGCCTTAACCAAGTAGATGGTGCCATCTCATGCCTATGGAATCCCTCTTGGTTGGTGGGTGAAGGTGTCTTACCTTTGGAACACTATACTAGCCTATAAATAGATGTTTGTTAAGTTAGAAGGGTGGAGGTATTGCTAGACCTCTGGATACCCTGTTATTTTCTAGCTATGTGATCATTGGGACTGTATGCTTGGGGGTGAAAATTTTCTGTAGGTATGCAGACAGGTTGTCTATGGTTGGGAGGAAAACAAAAGAAAAACATAAATTTTGTCCTTGTACTCGCCTTTTGAAAAACATTGTGGAAATTCACAAAGATAAAAATACCTGAGAAACCATAGATTGGGTGTATTTGAAGTATTTGTTGCTATTGTAAGTGAAATTTTTGCAAGTTATGCTATGAGCTGAGTATAATAAGAAAATGCATGGTGAATTACTTGTTGTTTCACAATGTTAGGTGTTAATAATTTCTTACTGAGATGCATAACTATGATGAAAATTTAAATAGATTTATATGGAATAAGATTGTAATAAGAATTGAAACATACTCTTTTTTAGTCGCGGAATTGGCCCCTTTTGGCAATAATTTAATTTATTTTGTTCATTGACATTGTGCTTCCACATTCCTATCCAGAATTCATTAATGCATTGATTTGTCTCAGGTAAAAAGAACATATACAAGTCTATATGTTAATCATATGAAATGTTTGTAATGAATGGTGTAAATTCGAATTAATAACTGGTGTAAATTCGAAAATGAACTTTGTATATATATAAAGCTTTGGATCTGTTCACATATTGAGATGTGATATGAGGAATTGTATAGCATTTTGGCAATTCAACTTACAAAATATTATATTAAGGAATTGCATAGCATTTTGGAAACTCAGTTTAAAAACTTGACTCAACGATACATTGTGGAGGGCATGCAAAGTGTAGGAGCATGAAATATCTTTGACAAGTTACAAAAAATTAAAATCTCAAACAAGTTTAATATGATACATGCATGCTTGACTCTTTTGTAAACCCTAAAAAGGAAATTCTAGCTTCTTTCATGATGACAAAGTATCAAAGGTTTCTTGTTGTTCTGGTATGCAATGTTCCCTTTTTAAAATCTTGGCAGGGATTCAAATTGTTAAACCATGATTAACTTATCTCTAATGAATCATATTTTATTTATGCATGGAAACTAGTTTTAAAATATTGAATAATTGTTGATTGGTATGAATAACATGACATGGGTCATTGCGAGAGATGATAGAATAAATTTATTTAGAAATCATATTTATGTTTCCCATTTGACTCACTGTTTATGAATTTTTTGCCCATAAAGTTGTGTCTAAGAAATTAAATGCATATACATTGTTACAAAGTGATTGGTAAAGGACCGAACTCTCCCTTTCAAATATTGGTTGTTGTTGGTTGTTTTAGGTTTCAAAGACGGAGTTGTTCCTCTAAATTCTTGTGACAAACCTTAGAATCCTAAATTGTGACTACTTTAATTGCCTTAAGAAGGGGCATATTAAATTATGTAAAGTGAACATTCCATAATAAAAGTGTAACTTTTTTTAAACTCTAGTGAACATGCTTAATTAAGTATTTTTTCTAGTGATTGTTGAATTGATTTTCAGTGTACACTACATGAGCTTGTGGGCCTCTCACAATAGTTAACAGAAATCAAATTGTTTCCTTATTAACGCATTTTGGAAATCTCCTTACTACCAGTAGAATAAAGAGGTGTGTTACCATTGGGTTTGTCTCTAATGTAATGACAGATTTCCCGTTGTAAAGGGCCAACTTTGGTCACATGAGGAACTCTTGTTCCTTATTATTAACCATTACATATATCCCTATTACAAATTTCAATGACAACCTATGATCCTTGTTAGGGTTTGGGAAGAATTATGGTGCTAGAAATTCATTACAAATCAACAAAACTATTTCAAAAAAATATGACTATTCAAACCCTTGTCTTGGATCATACCCAGATGGAATGTTAGAAAATGAAATCTTGGTGGCACTTTCACCCCATAGAAGAGCATGTAACATAAAAACCATAATTTCATTCATCAATAACAAATTTGGTAAAGGCCATCAAAACATATAACTTGAGTAAATATTTAAAGTGAACGATATTACAAAAAGGTCTCTGGCCTTAAATTGTTACCTTGTCTTATCATTATTATGCTATAATGATTTATTAAAATCTCTCCTGTAGAAGTAAATATTAATGCCAAACATCTATACAAATATTTAGGCTATTGTGTGACCTTACATATAGCTAACTTTTCTCTACACTTTATACTCATCTTTGTAACTTATTCAACATATCCTTATCTTGGCCTCCTCAATTTTAGGAGGATTTTTACACTACATAACCTTCACTGGAACACCCGATACCTATACATGTACCTGCACTTGCTTCTTGCGCACACTCTGATCCATTGTCCCTTCAAATTAGCTCTAATACCATGTTGACTTTTCCTTGTCTGTTCAGCTACAAGTCTATGTCTAAAATCATGATCATAAAAACACTTAAATACCCTCAACCTACTAGCACTTTGCACAACGGAAATGTAACAGTAGTGAATCAAGCTAGCACACATAGATCAAAGCCCAACTATCGATTATTTTACTACTTCATTAATAAAAGAATCATGGGTCTCCCATACCAAGGATCATGGCCCTCGACCTCTGATACAAACAATATACATGCTATACAACTAGGGCTTGTAGTTGCAACATCATATTTGCAATCTACCCACAAAAAACTATACAAGAACAAACACTTAGCTTACTTTCTGAAGTAGATCCTCTAGATCAGCCCTTTTTTCTCTTATTTTCCTTGACATCTGGCAAGTCCTTTTCCTCCTTTGATCAACTTCACACAAGGGTTTTTCTTCTTCAAAACCTTTGCATCCTTCAACTCACAAATCTTCCTTCACACTATGGTTTGCATCTTCAAATGGCATTGTACGTAGGCTTGAAATTTTTTGCATCTAACAGTGATCGTGTTGCTCCAATATCCCTATACATAGGCTTATATATACCTGTTTCTCACAGTGGGTTTGTCTCATCAAATAACATCGTATATCAGCTCATCAAACATGTTCACAACTACATTTGTGAACAACCTTCAAGATTGATGCATAGAATCTCCTCACGACCCTTCTTGTCTGAGATCTAGGGCTTGGATCACTCCCATAGCCCTAGTAGACCTCGGATATACCCTTAGAACTAAATATCCTTGATAATACTTGTCAAACCACAATCCAAATTCCCTTGATTGTCTTCCTGTAGAAATCTGCTTCTACTATGCGATTCTGAGGCTAAGTTGGCCTCCCTTTAGGTCACTTTGAGAATACAAAACCCTATGCAATATTCTTAAGGAACTCATTCATCAATAGTAGATATTTCCAAGGCTAAGTGTGCCTCTTCCAAGGTCTCGACCCTCCATCTTTTACCACTATACAGACTTGGATCACACACAGACTTAGATTTTCTCTTGGCCTAGACTGAACATACGTTGGAACTCAATCTCATTAAACATACAAGTCATTTAAACCAACATACACAGATCTATTTCTTCCATAATTACATACATGATGTCTTTATTCTAATTCTGAGGCATATTTCAGCCTCTTCTAGGGCATATTTGGCCACAAAATATTCTCGCTCCTCTTAAGGCCTTTCGACCCTCTTCAGCAGACTGGATGGAGGTATTTTAGGCATATTTTAGTGGCTCACTCATCCCCCATTAACACAGAACAAATGCAACCCTTACACCGGGAATTTGGTGACTTATTCTTGCTTAGACATACCTTCACTTAGGGCTTTTGGACATTCAAATCCACGACCTCCTTTGCTCCCAATATCAGTATGTACCAGGCCTTACTAAGGCAAAAAAACCCATTAGGAAACTCGGCCTTCTTCTGTGCAATATGAACCACTAGATACTCATCTTTCCAAGATTGTGGCTCCTTCTTTACTTTTGTGCCTCTGTTAGCTTATAGACTAGATTTTTGAGATGAGTTTCCCTCTTTTGTTTAGACCTCCTCTTAGACCTCTCATATTTATCCATTTCTTTTGGTTACTTATGAAAAATTCTAAATCTAGGGTTTTCACTTCTTTTACCTTAAGAATAAATAATTATTTTCTCTTTTGGTCATAAACCCCGTCTTTGGTCCAAAACCCCATTTTGGGTAAATCGCCCAACAAACAACTTATTGTGAGTTATCCTCTCTCGAAAATACCTTTCAAGCTACCCAAAAGATAACAAAGGATGTCGCATAGGTTGCCTTGTCCATTAACATGCACTTCATATGATAGAGAAGAGTTTCATAAAGAGATTCATGACTTAGGTGCTTTGACTATATATAAAATAATGAAGTTGAGAGCCCCACATTAGGGGGTTAGGATGGATCGTTGAAGTTCCTTTGAACATAAGTAGCCATGGATTGCAAGCATGGGATGCACACATTGGGTGTACACCAACACAAGCATCCACTAAATGCACTTGGCATTCGATGAAATTGGATAGATCTAGGTGCAGTCATGCGAACTATTTTAATTTGGGTGCATTCAAGTGGATTGGGTGGACTGATACAAGTTGGAAAGTTGGATCGAGATGAGTCAAATGGATGGATTGGTTGGACTTAGTATGACAAGAATAGATGGACCAAGTGCATTGGTAATGACTTGGGTGGACTTGGGTTGTTAGGTGCACTGCCAAGTACAGTTGTTAGGCATGGATGGTCAACGGAAAAGCCATGAATGGAAGGAATAATGTGGGCATATTGGACCCACCTTAGCATGAAGGGGCTTGCAAGTGCAAGGCAAGACCCATATGTGGAAATAGACTTGAAAATAACTCAAATTTATAAAAGAAACAAAAATCAAATAAAATACAATTCCATATAAAACTTTGCTACTTAAAAATAGATGAATATTGATATTTTGAATAATTTTTATTTTTATTTTTATAAATTAAGATAATATCTATAATTTGTGATCAAGGAAACTTGGATCCAATGAGCCACACTTCAAAGTTTAACTCAACTTCCCACAAATCTCAATAAGTAAACCAAGTTTCAAACATAAACAAAGCCCCAATCATAGATGGCAAATTCGTCATGGGGTGATTTGCCCATCAAATAATGTTAAATTTTTTGTCAAACTGTCACCATTTTTTTTTTGACATTCTAAAAATGAGTGAAAAAGTGTGAAAACCATCAATTTTAAGAGTAAGTCTGTTTTGAAATTCCAACCCTAACCCCAAATATACTTATACTCGTGGACAAAATTACTCCCAACATAGCGCAACAATACAATAGAATATCGATATTCTGGCATTATTGCGTGGAGCCTATGCTAAGGAAAGTCTTTGTTCGTGCAAACACCGCTAAAATTAGCGCATATATCGCTCAAATTTGCACGTGATGGAGAAATAGAATATAATAAATTTCCCTTCATTTCACGGACCGTCCAATTTTGGTGACCGTAAATAGATAAAAATGCTCGGTTCCCGTGGAAGCCACGAGAGAAAACTTCACTTTAATTTCTCAACGCTCTTCTGCTCTCCCTGACCGACATATATGAATCTCGAGCTCAAAATTACATAATTCTGGAGCAGTTTCGAAATCCATTTCAGCAGAGAGTAAAGATGGCATCAGAGAACTCTGAAATCATCCAGCCTTTGCTGGAGAAAGGAGTCAGCGGAGAGATTAAGTTGCAATTGGAAGATTTGATAGAGCATTTTACAGCAGAGGAGAATCCAGAGGTTTGTGAAGATGTTTCTGTTATTAGCGATGGGAGAGATTCGAACTTGCGACCTGAAAAGCAGGAGGAGATCGATAATGGCGAAATTGGCGTGGAGAGCCTTGATTATGAAGCTGCCCAGAGTTACGTATCGGCTGCAACCAGCAAAACGCAGACGCGCAGGCACCTATATGGGTATTTATTCTCACTTCCTTTCTTCGCTTTATGTTCCGTTTCTGAACAAAGACGGATATATATTCTGTGTGGAACAGGTTCTTCTTCCATGGCAATTTTATTAAATTTGCGTGCATAAAAGTAATGCAATCAATCTGAAGGATTTCAGTTTTGTTTTCAGTTTTTGTTTGTTTTAGGTTAGTTGATTGTTTTTTTTCAACTGAATAAATATCTCCAGTAGCTTTCAAGTATTCAAAGTATATATAGTTTTTTTAAAGTAGTTTTCAAGTATACATGGTAGTATTTAGGATTGATGATTACACTATATGATCTGTGGGACCAAATTTTTCTATCTAGTCGTTGGACCACAATGAATTTTTTCTATTTTTCAATTTTAGTTTATTTTAGTTTGTTTTATGTTATTAGATTATTTTTTTCAACTAAAGAAATTATATTTGAGTAATTTTCAAGTATGCATAGGTCTATTTAAGATTGGATTGGACCACATGATTTGTTGGATCAAACTTCCCCATCTAACCGTTGGACCAAATGATGAATTTAATATAAAAGATTTTAGTTTGTTTATGTTAGTGGATTGTTTTTTTTCAACTAAAAAAAATATACTTGAAGAAGCTTTCAAGTATACATAATTTTGTCTAGGATTAGACCACATGATGTGAGGGACCAAACCTCTTCACCTAACGATTGGACCACAATGATTTTTTTTTATAAACCCATTTCATATTATATAAGATCATTTATGATCATTTTAAAGAGATATTTTTATTTTTATCAAATATTTTTAAGCCATTAACTTTTTTTTTATTTAAACAAACTCCTAATTAAACCAAACCATTTCTATCACAAAAATTATATAATTATCATATATATATATATATATATAAACTAACTTTCTAACCATTTATATGTGTTGAAAATAGCTTGCCATTTCACTATTATACCCACCACCCAAAAACAAAATCAAAAATCCACTCATTTCAAATTAGTGGTGGTTACACTTGTTTTCAAAGTTAAAAGTATCGCTGATTTCATATTAGTGGTTGTTATTATTTATCCTTCTAACCAGATGGAGTAAAAAATGTTGAGAAAACCTTCCCATTTCACTATTGATGCCAATTTTTTTTTAAAGAAAACATGAAATAAATAGAAAGGATTGCATGCTTTTCTTTCTGCAATATTAAAATATGGAATACTTATTTCAAGTTAAAAGTATTTGGTGGAGCTTAAATTTGTTTGGAAAGTTTTACTCTTCAATTTTTCATATAAGGTTTATGAGGTTTGAATTTATGACTTGGCGAGGACTAAATCCACACAAAGTCTATATTCTATGGTATATCGGTTAAAATTTTATATATTTATTAAGCAATAAAATTATTAATTAAATATGTATAATATTTTAGATATTTTTAGAACTTTTAATATAATATTTTCTAAACATTTTTTAGTTAAAAAAATTAATTTAATAATACTTACAATGTATTAAAAAAATATTTGTTTTTGTTTGTCAAGTTGTTTGTGATTCTCCATGCTTGACCTGTGAGGAGTCATGACTGAGGGGGCATCTAATCTGTATCTAATCTATTAAAGTCACCCAGGAATCACACCTAGGCCACACCAGCCCTAAGCTGACTATATTTTTTTAGCATGTCTCCTCCCTGACTCTTCCCCTAGCACAAGGAACAACCACCTCGTGTGAGGTTTGATCCTAGGTCACCTTGCTGACTAGGTCCATCCTCAACCAATGGTGCTAATGAGACTTGACAATGTATTAAAAATAATATATTTATTATTTATTTAATAAATTGTGATAATTTATTTTTATATAAAATTTTAGGAAATTTTAGAAAATACTAAAACTGAGATATGTCATTAATAATTATATTCTAGATTACTAAAATAATTTAAGTTTTTCAATTTAGTCCAAACTTCAACTTTTAGAGTCTATTTGTAACATTATCACCATCTTTATAAATACGAGACTAATGATGTATGTGTGAAAAACCTAAGTAGATGGTATTTTATTTTTATAAGGTTTGTAATATAAAAAAAAAAAAAATTGACAACATATTTAGAAGAAAAAGGGGTTGTATGATAAAGCTAAAAGTGGAATCTAGTATCTTCCAAGATATCATGGTTTCTTCTTATTTGGTTGATCTCAACATCATTAACAGAATTTATATTTAGAAATTCCAGAGATGGCTCTCAACAAATAGCTTCAAAGCTAGATGGATATGTCATCTCTGAAAATATCATGTCCAAGAACATTTCATGGAGGCTTCCATCCTCCCTAGCTCGAATTATTGGCCGATCAAATTAGATATTTAAATCAAATCCCATACCATAAATAGCCCTTTTCACTAGTTATTCTATGGCTTCAACGTTTTGACTTCCACTCCATCATCAAGGATTGGTAGGAAGAACAAGCCAAATTGGAAGGATTAATCATGTTCCTCCTATAAAGGAAGTTGAAACACATTAAATATCAACTCATAACTTTGAATAAGGAAAAATATAGGAACATCACTCAAGAAAATAAGTGGCCTAGAAGCCCAAATGGAGCGCATCCAACAAGAAGCCATTCACCAAGGAAAATCAAAGAACCTCAATGAGGAAGCATGCACTCTCACTCTACTTGAAGAAAGAAGGAAACAAGAAGAAATGTTTTGGAAACAAAAATCTAGAATTAGATGGTTGAATGAAGAAGAGAAAAATATCGTTTTTCTTGGACACAATTTGATTCTTTTCAACATCGACACCATAATCATATTTCTTCCTTAAAAAATTAGGCAGGTGTCAAGGTTCAGGATGATGAGGACGTGGCTAATTTGTTGGTTCAATATTATAAAGAGTTGTTATCCAACCCCAAGTCGAACCACTTGAAGGCTATACACAAAACAGTTGATCATATTCTTCCTCTCGTTGCCAAAGAGAAAACGAGGCTCTCTCAAGGTAAAGTTATACAAGTATTTACTTCTCTCATATCAAATTGATTCTTCAAACAATTTCTAAAATATTTTCCCTTCCAATTACGAATTTGACCAGTCAAGCCTTCAATATACAACTATAAAACACTAGTATAAGAATTATCTACCAATAAATGATTGATTAATTCACATTCTAACCTCCCTAAAGTGCATCTCCATAATTCTTATCATCCTCTCTTTTGAAGAGTATCCTAAATTTACACCTTGGTGTTTATCAATTATCACATAATAGTTCCAACCTCCATGGGAATCCTAACCTTATAAATTAAGTACCCCCATCACATATGATTTGCATACCCTTTACAAGTGAACATCACTTTATACCCTAAGTTTGTTAACTTCCTAAGGTGGGGAATTTTGTCAAGACAATTCATCATCCTCATCTTCACATAACCTTACATGGCTCCTTACCAAAATTCTCCCTCATGCTCATTCCATAATTCACCATTTCTCCCTTCAAGCCCAAGTAGATGAGCTCTCTTCCGACCTTTCTACCATTGGAAGTCGTGATGGGGTTAGTAACCTATGTTGTAATAACATAACTAGAAAATTGGTGATGTAAGATTAACTTTTTTGGGAGACATTTAATTTTCACTCCCCACCCATGAGATAGTTCCCATTTTCACAATGCCTCTACTTTAGGAGAATTTTGAGGTCTAAAATGGGTCTCCTAAGGAAGATAATAAAATAAGAGTTATCAAATTTTAAGGGAAAAGAAATAAAAGAAATAAAGCTTGTTTTTTATGTATTCTTGACTTATCTCCTTACAAATTCTCAAATTTCAATTATAGATTCGGCATCGAACAAGTACTCACTCTGCGTACTTTTCAGTAAAACCCACACCAAGGAAACTTGAAAAATATATGAATAAATGTATTCTTAAAAGACACATGTTTTCTTTCATATGTTTCATTTCTCAGTGTAGGTTAACTTAAAAGTAAGCAGATCGAGTGTTTTCTAGATGTGAAAAGATTACTCATGGGATTTTGATTCTAATTTTGCATCCAACAAGTGCTTACACTTGACATTTGAGTAAACCTATAAGGATATAAGCTGAAAATATTCTTAAATAACTAGTTTTGTTTTCTTCCTTCCTAAAATATTTACCCATGGGGATGACATCATAATATAGAATGCTATTTTTTTATAGTTAATTTTCATAGTGCATTTTTTGTTTTGAGGACAATTGTTTACCTCAAAATTACACTAATGTGTGAATTTTCCATGCTAAACAATTACTAATGAGGGGGTAAGCCTAGACCACTACCTTTCAAATGGTTGAAACTTTGTTTATTAATTTTTAAGGCTTCTTTGTCCACTCTACTAGAGTAAGATGCATGAAGTATTTATGCACGAATACCCTTTTCCAAATAGTATCTTAAGAAATTAGTCTCCATGGACTCCTAACTACCCAAATTTTTGGGAAATGATAAATAATTATTAATCCTTAGTCCCTTCTTCCTTTGGACTTATAATGAGTTTCCATTTAACTAATGCAATACCCTATTTCCCAATTCAAAGGAATTTAAACAACTTTTCTTAGTATTCTCCATGCCCCCATTAGAATATGGGAAAGACCATGATTATACACAAGGATAGGCCCCAATACAAACTTAGCTCATTCTACCACCTAAGTACGACCATTTATTTCACCATAGTTTTACTTTTTCCATCAATATTTTCTACTAGCCACTCCCAATCTCTTTTCCATAATCATTTGGTTTCAACAGAAACTTAGATATTTAATTTTTGCATTCAACTCCATATTTATGAAAGGGGATTTTTGTTGTTGAATTTTTCTTACGAGTTCTTCTTCTAAACCATTACGAGACAAGGTAGACTCAAAAAAATTGCTTCAATTCCCATGGTTGTAACATATATAGTCAAAATATCTTTATCGATTAAAGCATGTTTAATAGAACCATCGCTAAACAATGGTATATCATCAACAAATAAGAGATGAGTCAGAGACAAATAATTTTCCCACCTTAACCCCTTTGATATTATGTTTTCTCTTAGATTCTCGTGTTTCCCTAATCAAGCCCTTTATGAAAAGAAAAAATGTGGGATATCAGGGATAACACTATCTAATCCCTCTTTCAAGCTTGAAAATATTTGAAACTAAACCATTAATAAACATTGGAAATGAAATTAAAGTGACATAACTTGCAATTTAGCTGACAAACCAAAGGTTAAACCCAATGTGATGGCATTAATCTTAGGTACATCCAATTTACCCAATCATGTGCTTTTTATAAGTCCAATGCACCACTAATACATGAATTTTATTGATTTTTATTGAATGTAAATCCTCTTGTGTTACACCCACCATATCTTGGATTCACCTCCCATTTAAAAACCCAAATTGTAAGAAATAAATGAGGGGGAGAAAAACTATTTTACTTTTTTGAACTATTATCTTGGTTATGGTTCTATAGAGGTAGTTACATAAGGAGATTATTCTAAAATCATCTAAGGACTCAAGATAAAAAAAAAATTAATCAAATCTATCAAGGTCAAATTTATATCCACATGGTTATTCTAAGCCACTTTTGTCCCTTCCATGACCTTAAGAAACACCTCCTTAACTAAATCATAAAACACAAAAAAGTATGCCATATTCCACCGATTATGCCCAAGTCTCATGCTCATTTAGAAAGAGGATAATGCATTTTTTATTCTTCCTTAGATACTCCTTCCAACATGTGTACATTAGTTTCTTCATTTTAGAAATTTGGGAAAAAGCAGTATGCTCTATGATTTTTTCTAACTTTTCCTTTAGGATCCATGAATAAATCTTTGAAATGATTAACCTAAAAGGTTCTTATCTCATGAGAAATTCTATATTTTATGCCATCCCCTTCAAGCATATCCCATATAGGATTGATGTTCTTACTATGACTTGCAAATTTATGGAAAAAATAAAATTCCCATCACCGACTTCTAATTAAATTGACATGCTCTTTAATCTCCACTGGGCCTCTTAAGATAACAAAATATCTCTTATCCTTGGTTTTCCTTCCTCATTATAATCACCATCAATCGTTATTTCATAAAACTTATCTATTTGTCTCTCTACTATCTAAATTAAGCCTACTTTGAAATTGTTGTCTTTACCTTCCTAAAAGTATTTGTAAATTGAAAGAAACTTGAGCTTCTCAATTTTTGAATATAACTTTTCCATTCTCCCTTTAATCAAGACCCAGTATACTTCATCCTTCAACCAAGAGTGGTTGAACTTAAAAGGGCTTGGGGTTTCCTTTCCTTTCTTCCAATTTAAATTAGAATAGGGAAACAATCAAAGTCACTGCATAATTCGATCCATAACACGATTATGTCCCTCTATTTCATTATCTTTTCTATAACCAAAAATAGGTCCAACCTCATAGCTATTATATTATCACCTAATCTGTTACTCCTCCTAGTAGGAACACTTTTATAGGATCCACATTTACCAAGCTTGCCTTTGCAAATTTGTGCAAAAAAATAACTCCCCTAAGAATTATCCTTTCCCACTTCATAAAAATTTGTGTCCTATAAGGATTTTCAAAACTATATTTTTCTCTCACTTGGCCCATTAATATTAGCATAGGATTTCCCCTAACTTTAAAAAAAAAAAAAAACAACAGAGGCAAATAGTTGAAATGAGATCTTCCTCCACCCCATGGTCAACCCCTAAAATTACCAACTAACTTCAGTGTAATAAATCCTAATCCTTTGGTAAATTCCGTGATATTTCTTCTACTTTCCTACCCCTCCCCTGAGTTTTTTGAAGCAAAAAAATATCAAGATAATGAAGTTAAACAAAAATATGGAAAGTGGCTTTTTGAGTCACTATCTAAACTCGAAATATTATTAAAGAGAAGTAACATGGGAAAACATTACTAAGAGTGTGGCTTGCTCTAAGTGCTCCATAATAATTTTTTATTTTTCACTTTGAATCTCCCTTAAAGTGTTGTCCTTTACATGAGTTATATAGGACTTCCTCCTAAGGTTTAATGGATTCTTTGCTCATGGGATATGGCCATTGTTACTTCAGTTTCTTTGTAAACCATGGTTAGCTATTTTGATCTTTAAAAATATTTATATTAAGCCTAAAGCAAGAATCCACATTTTCAAAATAAAAAGAAGTTAAACAAAATGCTTAAGGGTTTTGGAAAGGATAACAAAGTATCTAAAAAAAACTATTTTCTCTCGATAAAATTTCCACCTTTGATCCACCCTTTTTAAAATGCCTCCGGCATACACCTTCACCATTAGCCAAACATTTAAAAAAATGAAGAAGAATTCCCTCACAATCAATAGTTAATCAATAGTTAATCAAGGGGAAGATTCAAAAATATTGAATTTTGCAAAGAGATCGAAAAGGAAAACGAAAGACCATTTCCAATAGCAATTTATGATGTTTCCTCCTTATTTGATTGGTGTGCTTCTTTTGAAACCTTATTTAGAACATAAGTCAAATCTTCTTCACAACCTCTTATACCATACTCACTTCGACAAAATGTTTCTAGAACATCCGATTCGGATGGAAGAATATTGTCCATTTAGAGTTCTAACACCAATATGATGAAGTCATCACAGCTACGTTGTTCTCCAATAACGTTGGAGAAGTCGAATAAACATTATTACGCATCTCAGCATTATTACATGTTGACTTTATTACGCTTAACCTATGGTAACTAAAGTCTTATCACGGCTCAAATCAACGCATATATCACGGCTTTTCTTACCCCGCCCAAATTATTGCGTATATCACGGGCTCTCTTTCACATTTACACATTTTTCTCTTCATCTTTTACACATTTTTTTACACATTTTACACATTTTTTTTCTCTTCGTTGATAGGTTTTTTTTTTCAATTAATTTCCCTATTCTCTGCTCACAATTTGTTGAGAGGTTGTTTGTGGTCTGTGTTTGTTTGGTTTCTGTAATATCAAGTTTTTTTTTTTCATTTTTAAAATTATATATACATAGATTTTTACATCAAAAAAATTTTATATATATATATATATATATATATATATATATTTTAAATTAAAATTTTATTTTAATATTAAAAATATATATATATATATATATATATATATATTATTAAAAAAAATTATATCAAAATATTTTTCCCCATATCTTTAAGTGAATTTAATATTCATTTGAGTCTTTAATGTGAATTTAATATTCTCTTGAGTCTCTAATGTGATGTGGTTCAATTTCCAGTGGTATAAGTTTAAAAACATTTTTTTACAAGATTGATGTTATCTATTTTGGGTAATAGCACATATATGAAGTTTTTATTCTACAATCTTTTAAGGTAAAAAATATATAATTTGTATTGTTGAATCAAAATGAATTATTATATAATTTGGTATTTATCTTAGTATTTTATGAGTCCTAAAGTTGGAGCTATTGAGTCTAGTTTAGGGTATGTCTTATTTTAATATATTTGGGTTTTGAAATTTCCAAAGCTCATTTAAAGTATCAAACAATCACTTTTGGGGACAAAACTTTATAGACACAATTCCTAGATTTTTTATGGTGTTCCACACATAAATATTACTTCATTAAAATTAGAATGTGGAAGTTATGCCTCTGGCTAATAGATCCATGATGTTCACTAAAGTGAATCTAATGTCAAATTTTCTTTACTCACACATGTGGAACTAATCACAAGTAAATTTTCATTATAAAAAATTAGAAAGTCCAAAATCATAATTCTAATAAAAATTTGATTAAGAATTAAGTTATGCAAAAATCTCAACTCCAACCCTAAATAATTATTAAATCAAATTAAATAATATATATATATATATATATATTCAAAATTAAATAAAATCGATGAGTGAAAAATAATATAATCTTAAAATATTATTTCAATTGAAATAATACACGTTAATATTAAAAAAACTTGTAATGAAAATAATAAAAAGGTTAAAGGTGTTTAAATTAGACACCTTAATGAAACAAGGTCTTTCAATTAAATTAATTACATCCCAAAAGATTAATGGAAGATGGGAAAGTTCTAATCAGAGAAAGAAAAAAAATTTGAATTGTTTTCCTATTTAGGATTGAAATATAGGGTACATCGGAGATAAGTACATTTATTTAAAACCTACAAACTAAAGCCTATATGTTAACATTAAATCATACACTTCCTTGCTTGAGAAAAGAAAGATGAAATATCTTCGGCTTAAGGCAAAGGAAAATACTCATCCATTGATTTTTGGTGCCTAATGTATTATTATCCATGTGTCCATAGCTTTTGGACTAGGCTACAAGCTTGTAAACTATCTATCCAAAGCTTTTTCAAACTAAGTTTCTTGCCTTTGAAGACAAGAGATCCAATTGGGGAATATCATCCAAATTCAAGGGTGATTGTTTGGGGTTAAGGCCTAAACAAGCACATTAAATATGCAAATCTCCTTGGTGTTATCTTTTGTCCATGATCCTCATGGATGAACCTCAACTCATAAGAAATCCCAACACCAACACCAACATCTAGTCGACAACCTTTTCGTCCATGATCCTCATAGGTGGACCTCAACTCATAAGAAATCCCAACACCAACACCAACATATAGTCGACAACCAACTCTAACAAATTTGCAAATAAAAACAAAAAATCAAAAATCAGCAACAACATATCTATAAACACTAACACTAATATTAACATGAAATAAATTCAACCAATAAATGTGATAACCACAACTAAAATTTCTCATGGCCATTTACACAAGGGCGTAGTCTACATGTGCTATGAATTGGACTTCCCGGTGTCGTTTTTCATTCATCTCAGGCATCACTTTAACTCTCTCTGTGGACCCCAGCCTGTACCGTCTCCTTTTCCTTTTATGTTTCTGTCTTTGTCCCCGTCCAAGACTCTCCGTCTAATGCATGCCGCTAGCACCAAGCTCTCCAACTATAGTCAAAATCCAGTTCTGCAACCTATTCGAACTCTTTTTTGGCACTTTCTCAATTCAAACTCCACTGTAGTGCATTGCGCACAATTCAGCAGAGAAACTAAAACACAGCCCAAGGTCTGAAAATTCTTCACATTGGTCACCTATGGGTTGGAATTAACTGACAATTTCTAGCAGTCTCCAACACGGATTCATTAACATTAATTCATCTGGTGCATATCTCTGGTAATGGGTGCCCTGTCCATAGATGATATCGCATGGTCAACTAATAATGTTATGAACAACGCCCTGAAGCATCTTATCGGAGTAACCATTGATGTTACAGGGCCTCAATGCACAGCATCTGCACCTAACTGCATTAAATATATGGTTGGACAAGTCGTATCCAAAAAAAAAAAAGGGCTCCTACCTTATGAGATTGGCTCTGCTAAGCTGCTAACAGAGTCTTTTTGTCTGCAGTTTCGTTTCTCAGTTGAATTGTGCTCACAATGGAGTTTGAATTGTGGATTGAATTGGGCATACGCCATATTGGAGTTTGAATCACGCTAAAAACGCCGAAAACTGCAATTTGAGTACCACTAAAGTGCGTCGTGGAGGTGACAAGCCTTAACAAAGAACGGCAACGGAGGGAGACGAAGATGGAATAGAAACGGAAATGGCGGAGAAATAGTCAACATGATGCTAGAGAATTAAAATAACGATACCGAAAAGTCCAATTCGTAACATCCATAAACTATGTCTTTCAAGTACCCAATCTCCAACTCGTGAAATTTATAAAAAACACATATAAAAATATATATAAAGCAACCATTTTTCTCATAACGGTTTAAATATCACCAATTTAACAACATATTAAATTGCAAAAATAGAACTTATGATTAACACTCGAGTGAATCTGCCCAAAGTGAAATTTGGGTACCACCTTAAAAAGGAATAAAATTGTTCCATGAATAGTCCAGTTATTAAAATAATTTTATGTCTATGTGACTTTTGAGTATTTAATAAAAATAATATTTTTCCCTGAGATATGTGTTAGTTATAGTTGGTGCACTAAATAAAGTCAAAGTCATTCATTGTTGAAAGAGACCACGTCCGACGTGTCATTAAGTCATGAAATACATTTTTCGTTATTCATTTTAAAACGTGGAAAATCAGAACACCGGCTTCGCAAATCGCGGCGGCCGATGCAAGAAATCGTGCAACACGACTTCTTTGTATTTTGTTTTTCCACGATTATTGGAAATATCTCCTTGTACTTTGTTTTTCCACGATTATTGGAAAGGTGTGTCAATTTGTTTTTTTCCCTGAACTCCCATAAGTTTTCATAAAGTGTTGCAACGATTTTATTTGTAATTTTCATAAAGTGTTGCAGCTATTTTATTTGTAATTATATTCATAGGTATATTTTTTTTGGAAATAGAGTATTATTTATCGATTTATGGGGAATTAGCAATTGGGTTAGTTTTGTACTTGTATGTGATAGTATGATACAAGTTTGATTTCGATTATTATCATTATATTTTGTTGCTTTCAACTTATTCTTCATTCTATATACTAGATTACAAAAGGGATTGAACTTTGGATTTCTTAGTTTTCACGATTTCATATTATTTTGATCACTAATTGAATTACCTCTACACAATTTTTTTAGTATTTTAATTTAATTATCAATAATTAATAAATTGATACATATATTTAATTTTGATAGAACATTATGAAAAAAGAAAAAAAAATTAAAAGGTTAAAATTTATCTCACAAATAGTTGTCATTTTCACCATTCAATTTAATTTTAAAAAATGTTATAAAATTAACTTAAAATAATATATATTAACTTCTTTTTTTCATGTGATAATAATAATCTAGGGTATTAGCCCAAAATATTGTAATCCATGATCTTAACCCAATAACCCAATAATATTGTAACAAAATCTATTTACATGTCTTAACTATAAGTGGGAGTAAATCTCCATTATTATGGATTTTTTTAATATTGGCAATGTGAGATGTATCATGACACAAGTGTTTTGATGTCTATCATGGATTAATGCTTAGCAACTTTTGTCAACTATTTGATTTATATAGTTTCTCTAATATATAAGTTATTGGTAATTGTGAATAAATTTTAATGTTGTAATAAATATTGTTCTTGTTATTTCAGTTTTTTTAATTTTATGTTTTTATTTATTTTAATTTGGAATGGGTAAATTAATTTATTTATTTTTTTGGACGTGATTAGGGATATTATTTAGTTTGAAATCAGTTTTTAATTTTGGGACAAGGCTAAAAATTAAAAAAATAATTTTACTTAAAATTAAAGAAATATGTTAATAACCCAATATCTAAAACTATTTAGTACAACAAGAATTCTCTCATTTTTAATAAATTATTTTCTTTTTCTACTTTTATGTAATATCTATAAAAATAAATTTTTGAATTTGGATTAATTGGTAGGCTTGTAGGTACAAGTGTTTTAACTATACTCTAATGGTAATGTCCCAATTTCTTGTTTTTTTTTTCTTTTTTTCTTTTTTTAACATAAGTAAATATATATATAAATATAATTGCCAACTTTACAATTTTAATACTTAAACACATCATTACTATTAAATTCTACAATAATGTACAAAATAATAATGTATGAAATATAATGAAGAATGATCAAATGTTTTGCTAAATAATCCATAATACAAATTACAAGAGTTATCATTCACTAAATAGAAGATAGAATTCACGCAAGTTGTTACAAACACCACATTCCTTACTCATTGTGGCTTCAATGATCAATCTTCTACAATTCCCACCATGCTTGACCAAAATTGTTGACCCACTCAGTGATCTACCCTACCAATGTCAATGTACTCTTCTTCTTCCCTTGGCCCCTCAATCTATAATGAATTTATAGGCGGGAGGAGAGAATTACACTAGCCAATAAGAACTTGGGTCATAGCCTTGATCTCCCCAAATCAACTTCCTATCCACCACATTATCAACAATGCTCATGATCATTAATTTATAAAAAATCATAGGTTCTCACTAAAAAAAATTAGAGCCATTACTACAAAAAAAAAAAAAAAAAAAAAAAAAAAAAAAAAATTAATCATTACTACACAATGAGCATGATCATTAATTTATAAAAAATCATAGGTTCTCACTAAAAAATTTAGAGAGTCGTTACTACACTCGTCCACTAGAAAATTTAGAGAGACATTACTACACTCGTCCAACACTACGGAGATGAAAGATGACCCCTTCGTATCAATATATTCCTTTTAGTCTTTTTGGTGAGGATTAGATGTGATACTTGTTTTCACATGCAAAATAATTAATTATGAAATTTCAAAATTTGTATTATTCACTTAACCACATGTTCGATCCACCATTTGGATTTCATGTAATTTTCTATTATTTTGTTTACGTTGGTGATTTTCTCTCACTCAAGAGTCACATGTACCTAATTTTACTCCTAAATGTTCCTTAATGTTCTTTTTTTTTCTATAACTTTTGCTATTTGTTTTAAGTAACTTTTTGTTACCTATCAAGAGCCTTAGTTAGTTGTAGTTACTTCCTGTAAGTTCTCTTCAACTTAAGTTATTTTTCTAAGATTTTTTCAATTAGGTAAGATTCTTTTGATTTTAATTTCCTAGAACTACTTATTTAAGTAATTCAAATATTGAACATATCCATTTATATTTTAGTCTACTTATGTCCACATTAAATTAACTTTAGATTATTCTCCCTTTTAAACATGATACCTTGTAAACCATTTGTGCATATATTCTTCACTTAGCTCTCACTTACATTAAACATTTTTTTAGGTATTATTTTACTAACATTAGTTGTGCCAATTCGTTTAGTTATTATGTTTTCATATTTAGTTTAGTTTTCTAGTTTTCACTTATTAAACTTAAGATTAACTTGATATTCAATAACTTTTTTTTTTTTTTTGTAAAGTTTAAGCTATTCTATTATTGTACAAAAAATATATTACAGGTTATGTAACTAGACAATCAGGGGACTTAGAACGACAGTCTACCCCTGACGCAATCAAAATCAAGGTTTGGTTGACCCTGGTGGGCTACCCAATAGAGGGAAACCAAACCACCAGTCACAACATGTTCAAAAGCATGGCTAGAAACCAAACAGACAGATAAAGAGTCTTGTTTAACAGGAAAAAAAAAAAAAAAAACTTGAGATTCTGCCAACTTGGCAGACAGACCCCAGAAAGCATAAAAAATTAGGGAGGTAAATCCTCCAGAATCCAACAAGCATAGGGGCTAGAGGAAGTACACTCGAGTTCCTTGGGTTTGTCCACATACCCAGCCACCCGCCCTGCATGCAGAATATCCATACTTTCTTTGTGCTCCTTTTTTCTGCTAGAGGGAGCACCACTGCTCTCGAGCATAGTTACCACCCTTTCTTCTTCCGCGCCCTTTCCAACCTTGTCGTCGTCTTCCGCAACCGGCCTTCCCGCAGAGGAGGCGGAGGCGTCAGCATATTTCTTGGACATGTCGATGTGCGCTCTTGGACCTGGTCTGGTTCTCCTAGGCTTGGGCCTCACCGACACCAAAGGACTCGGAGGCTTGACGGCGGCGAAAGGCAGGGGGTGGAAGATGTTCGCTGCTTGTTGCCCTCCCACCTTGAACCGGAGCTCACGGTCATAGAAGATGACGTCCATGGCCTCACGAGCTTTGTCCAACGCATGGTTGCCTTGGGTAATTTGGTGTTTTAGCATGTCCGTCGAGAGTTGTCGTTGAATCAATGAGGCAATAAGAAAATTCTTCATGAGCCAATAGCGCTTCGCCAAAGTACTTCAGGATTTCGCAGCTCCAGCCAGGGCTTCCAACTCCAGCGCGTCGACTTGGTATCGTATGTGCACAGGGATGTCGGGCGCGTATTCGGGAGCTTCCCACCTTTCAGGGACCTCATCATCATCATCAGGGACCTGTACCCCCAAGCGTCCCCCATGCATACATCTCATTTTTCACCTCGGCATGAGGGTTGGTCGGATGTCGGAAAGAGACCAGTGCATCCTCCTCTTCCAGACCTCACTACAGGAGACCCTACTATGGAAGCTCACAAGGACGATCAATACAATCGGATGATCCTCCTAATTGAAGGTGACTTGAAGAGTAAGCCTCGTGATCTTCTCGCACATGCGTCTTGTGGCGGTTGACCTCATATTTGTGATCTATGTGATGCCCCTCCTGCAGCTCATTAACTCTTGATACTCCCATCAGTCCGCTAGTGATTTTCCAAACCAAGACAATACTCCTCACATGCTTTGGCATTAATACCTGGAGGAGTGGGGGGGGGGGGGGCAGGAGGTGAGGCAGGTGGCCAACTTATGGGAGCCATCTGTCTCCTCGCATGTGCTTTGTCATCTCGTTTAACACCTGCATCCAAGGTATATTCAATAACTTATTAATCCTTAAGTGCTTATGAATCAACCAAATAATATATTTCCTTATCTTCACTCTGGTGTCAGGGGTGCCAACTCTCGTGCCCTTCAATAATATCTCATTCCAAGTTTTTCATGGGTTGCTCTTCGAGTTGTGATATGAGCAGGGGAAATAAGTACTAGCAGAATGGAAACTCAATAGTCTCCTCATCACCCTTGTTGATAGTTCCATGGCAACTGAGGGTCAAGGCTACCCTTGATGCAGACCCCTCAGTAGTACCTTGTGAGTGACCATATCCATGGTCCAACCCTCACAACACCACGTAACTCCCACGACATCGTGAAACTCCAAGGAAAAGTACCATTGTACTTAATCCTAAGCCACGACTGGAGTTCTAGCAAACATTATCAATGACATTCATCATACCCCTCCAAATATGTTTGGTCTCCTTCTCTGATAATCCCACTACCCATATGTGGGTCATCCGGTCAACACTCATCAGAGCCTGCAAAACTTGTGAGAACATCCTTTAGTGTAATCCATAAATATAAGCATACTCACTATCTACCTCATGGTCAAGTACCTAAAACATAAATATATAAATCATAATGTGACTCAAACCTTCATAGTACGGGTTGTGTTTATAGTCCTCTTTTACTGCCACATTCAAGAAATAGGCAATAAAAGTTGATAAACATGATATAAACACCATCTATTAAGCATCATAATGATTACATTCAAAGGTCATAATCAATACCATCATCGTATAATGAAGGTATAATATCATAACATCATGAATACTTGTCTCCTCAAAATACATAAAAATTTTGGATTATCCTTAGATCGATGTCCTCAAATAATAATGTATAAGTCAAATGAGATCTCAACGTCAAGATAGTGTAAATATCATATCAACTAGAGTGAGGCACTACAACCATCAATAATTTTATAAAACTCATTTATTTGTCTCTCTATGTGGATTACATATTGATCTCACTATCTAAACTAATCCCACTTTGTAATTGTTGCATTTCCCTTAAACTATTTTTAAACTGAAATGAAATTTTTATTTTCAATTTTTTATCATAAATTTTCCGTTCTCCCTTAATCAAGGCTTAAAATACTTCATCCTCCAACCAAGAGGGGTTGAAATTAAAAGGGCTTGGGGTTTTCCTTTCCTTTCTTCCAATTTGAAGTAAAAGAGGGAAGCAATCAGAGTCACCACACTTTTCTTGTTAGGCCCCTATATTACTATTGTAGTCCCTTATTGTTGTTAGTGTAGCCCCCTTATTGTTATTTTTGTACCCTTGTAGCCCCCATATCGTTATTATTGTGCCCCATAAAAAGCCACTATTGTTATTTTTTTGCCCTTACATTACTATTGTTAGGTCGGCTAGGATTATATTGTGACCCCATGGACTCCTATATATAGAAAGGAGGTTTTGTCATTTGTATCATCGAAGAATTTTTCTTTTTATGTAATGTAAAGGAGGTTGCCCCCTCGAAGTGGTTGATTTCTAAGGCATCGATCTCTCTTTTCTTCTATTTTTGGAGCTGGTTTCATAACATTTGGTATCAGAGCTTTGGATTCTAAGGTTTCACTGCTTCAAACAGGTCATTGTGGCATTTTCGCTATAATTTTTTTCTACGAAGATTCAGAAGCTTAAAAAAACCCATTTGCGAAGAAATCCTGATGAACGTCATGTAAAAATTTCAGATCTTGGTTCGCAATATTTTCAGAGATATGATCTGTGGAACTTAGGGTTTTTGCAGGCTCCCAAATTTCATCTCAAAGAGGTGATCTTGGGAAAATCGTCATAACTCTCTCTCTAAGCATCAAATTGGAATTCTGCAAAAAGTGGTTGAAATTGCACGGAATTTAGTTTCATGTGCATCAATTTCAGTCTGAAGGAAAGAGTGTCATTATGGTGGTAGTTGATAGACTTACCAAGTATGCACACTTTTTTGCATTATCTCATCCATTGAAAGCAAGTACAGTTGCTATTTCATTTATGGAAAAAATTCAAAAGCTACATAGAAACCCAAAGATCATTGTAAGTGACAGAGATCCCATTTTTACGGGAAATTTTTGGATGGAATTATTTTCTTGTTTGGGTACTCAACTAGCTCATAGCTCATCTTATCATCCTCAATCTCATGGGAAAACTGAGATAGTGAACAAATGTTTGGAAGGATATCTTCATTGTTTTGTATCTAATAAAAAAAAATAATGGGTCAAGTGGTTACCTCTTGCTGAATGGTGGTATAACACTTCCTTCCATACTGTAGAAAAATTGACCCCATTTATGGCACTTTATGGACATCATCCATCGTCCATCACATCATCTTTAAAATAAAATTATAAGGTTCAAGCAGTGGAAGATCACATCGAACATCAACAAAAATTTCTCCAACTCTTAAAGGATAACCTAAATTTGGCAAAAAATTGAATGGAACAACAGGCAGATCAACATCGCAGCGAGAGAAGTTTTGATGTAGGACACTGGGTATTTTTACGGCTACAATCATACAAACAAATGTCCCTCAAGCAAGCTAATAAGGATAATAAATTATCGCCAAAGTACTATGGTCCTTCCAAGGTGTTGCAAAATATTGATAGTATGGCATACAAATTGGAACTCCCTGCTTCTTCTCAAGTGCACCCAATTTTCCATGTTTCATGCTTAAAGAAGGTTATAGGTGACAAACTTCCAATTCAAACAATATTTCTCGAACTTGATGAGGAAGGAAAAATCATATTGGAACCTGAAGCAATCACGGAAATAAGAACTTGACAGCTATGAAATTGATCAATTTCAAAGTATCTCAGCAAGTGGAAAAACTTACCCACTGAAGATTCCACATGGGAGGATGCGAATTTTATATAGAAGCATCCAAAGCTACTCAAGCATTTAGGTCAACACTTTTTTGAAGGAGAGGGGCATGTTAGGTCCCTATATTACTAGTGTATTCCGTTATTGTTGTTAGTGTAGCCCCTTTATTGTTATTGTTGTACCCATGCAGCTGCCATATTGTTATTATTGTGCCTCATAAAAATCCATTATTTCTATTGTTGTGCCCTTACATTATTATTGTTAGGTCGGCTAGGATTATATTGTGACCCCATGGACTCATGTATATAGAAAGGAGGTTTTTTCATTTGTATCATCGAAGAATTTTTCATTTATGTAATGTAAAGGAGGTTTCCCCCTTAAAGTAGCTAATTTCTAAGGTGTTGATCTCTCTTTTCTTCTATTTTTGGAGTTGGTTTCATAACATTTCCATCCATGACATAATTTTCCCCATGTTTCCATTATACTTTCTATTACCAAAAATATGACCAAACTCATAGCTATTATACCATAAACTAATTTATTATTCCTCTTGATGCAGGAGCATCAAAACACCTTAATTAAAATTAAAATTCAATGCTGCGAAGGGTGAAACGTGGACAACCGTTTGTAAACAGGGGAAAATTTCTGTGAAACAGAGCTTAAATGATGGAAGCGATAAGTCTCTAGAAGACTTGATTGATTGTAATTATCCGCCATGTAATCAAACAAAGAGATTTAGGGGTTTCGTTGAGCAATTGTGGGAGAATAACTCGTGGATCTTAGATGATCCATTCGCTTGTAATTTCCTTATAAATGTGAGACTGTATGTCCAGAGAGGGGTAGAAGAGCACAATGTAGCCGCAAGGAAAATTTGTAATTAAGGACAGAGTGGCCTTAGCCTGTAACTCGAGTTCAGTGTATAAAATAAATTTGTGTGCTATTTGATTTGGACTTCTTAATATATATGTGTGTTATTTCTGTTAATTAATAGACTGTGTGAGTGTGAACAAGGGGACAAAGTTCCTATGAACTTCACATAGATGAAGTATGGCAGAACATGTATTATTGAAACGTGATTCCATTAGCATAGATCAATGAAGGATGAAGAGACGAAGAAGAGTTACATGAAGGAAGTGATTGGACGGCGAGGATCGAATCGTAGAATTGAAGTTTTAGGATTAAACGGCAGAGATCACATTGCAAGGTAAATGATATAACTTGCGATGCAATGGAGGGCGAGAAGTGAGGATCATTAGATCTGGGCGCAGATCAACGGTGGAGGTTAAATCGCGCAGTATTTTATTTGGATTGCGATGCTTTGAGGAGAAGGGCCACGTGTCATCATAGCGCACCAACGCATATCACACATCACATAAATTATGATTTAACTCTTATCGGTATAACCAAAATGTCGATTTACCCACATATGCAGAAACTTTTAATAAGTCTTCCCGTTCCCAAGATCCAATACTCATAAAAGAGTATTCACTTTATATTATGCGTGGAAATAAACTTTATGGGAACCCAAACCAATCCTTTAGTTATGCGCTTTTACCTTTAAAATCATTTAACTTACCTTTATTTCCTTTCTTCGTGTCTGTATGTGATCGCTTCACGTGAACCGAGGAATCCCCTTCAGTTATGAACCCACACAAATGGTGACCAATCACGTTGAATCGCACTTCACACTTCTCATAACTTACCTTCCCACAGATTAACAACTTAACAATCTTCGCGATATTGCGATGTAACTTCCACCATTGATCTACGCCGGATCCAACAGTCTTGTTATACCTCTTCACATGTCACGCCTTTTAACTCCCCCGGTTAACCTTTATACCATATCACGTGCGATATGCAATATTCGCATGGACCCCTCCGACACGTGGGTCCTCTTCATCGCATCGCAACTTTCAATCCTTATTGCATCGCAACTTAAGTCATTTACCTTGCAATGTCCTTAACAATAAACACTAAAACTGTCGATGTGCAATATGCGCTTGAGCGCTAGGGCGACACGTGGCTCTTCCCTTTATCACATCGCAAATTATCTTGTTTAACTTGCAAAGTCCTTAACACATAAACTCAATAATCGCTCGATTTGTGAAATCACTCTAATGCGATTTAATCTCCACCATTGATCTGCACCCTCTAAGGGTTCTACCTTGTCCTTGTTGATCTGCTTCACATCGTAACACAAATAGCTTTCCTGCCAAGTCTTAACGCTAAACCTTAAAATCTCTGATTTGTGATAATTTGTAAAAGTTGCGATGTTGCGATGCAACATCGTCATCGCAACTTCGCATCGGTGATTTCATTGTTTACCATTTAAGCTATTTGTTATAATTTCCGACATGCGATATCAAATAAGTTGCGAAATGTGATTTCTTCTAATTGGTCACTATATTGTGGGACCCTAGAACCCCTGTTCCGCGTGTATGTAAGTGGTTTGAGTTTATATGCGATCTGTTTTGAAGTGATCGTTATTAATTGCATGCATATGTATGTTTAATAAACTCCAATATTGTAATATGTTGCGAGTAAAGCGAGTTTATGTGGGCCATAACCCAAAAGTCCACGGTATTATATGTTAATTGTAGTTTCGTGTTGCATCAAGTGGTATCAGAGCAGGGAAAGATTTCCTCTGAGAAAGAGTTTGTGTGCGAAGGAAGAAGGAGGTACAGTTATGTTGAAGATTGGTGAGTTTGTGGTCTTTATATTGTTGTGCAGGTAGCAGAGGAAGGTGAAAAGATTGTAAAAGCTTAGAGTCAGGAGTGCTCAAATGGTTCTAGAGAAGAAAGAACCAGAGAGATGTCGAAGACTGAGCTCAAAGGAAAGAAGCTTGGTGAAGTATCGTGTAGCAGGGAGGACTTGCTACTACAGATATTTTGTTACAACTCACGGAAAGATCACAAAGGTAATTCCACAGAGGATGTGGGTATAATTTCTAAGAGATGAAGAAGGCATATGACCAAGAAGTCATAAGAATTTTTGTACCTTGGGAGTCTGATGCAGGAGCATCGGAACACCTTAATTAAAATTCAAATTCAATGCTGTGAAGGGTGAAATGTGGACAACCGTTTGTAAACAGGGGAAAATTTCTGTGAAACAAAGCTGAAATGATGGAAGGGATAAGTCTCTAGAAGACTTGATTGATTGCAATTATCTTCCATGTAATCAAACAGAGAGATTTAGGGGTTTAGTTGAGAGATTTTTGGAGAAGAACTCGTGGATCTTATATGATCCACTCGCTTATAATTTCTTTATAAATGTGATTCTGTATGTCCAGAGAGGGGAAGAAGAGCACAATGTAGCCGTAGGGAAAATTTGTAATTCAAGTCAGAGTGGCCTTAGCCTGTAACTCAAGTTTAGTGTATAAATGAAATGTGCGTGTTTTATTTGATTTGGACTTCTTAATATATATGTGTGTTATTTTTGTTAATTAATAGACAGTGTGAGTGTGAGCGAGAGGACAAAGTTCCTATGAAATTTGCATAGATGAAGTATGGTAGAACATGTATTATTGAAACGTGATTCCATTAGCAGATATCAGTGAAGGATGAAGAGATGAAGAAGAGCTGCGTGAAGGAGGCGATTGGACGGCGAGGATCGAATCGCAGAATTGAAGTTTTAAGATTAAACGGCAGAGATCACATCACAAGGTAAATGATATAACTTGTGATGCAATGGAGGGCGAGCAGTGAATATCGTTATATCTGGGCGCAAGTCAACGGTGGTGGTTAAATTCCAAATAGAGCGATTTCGCAAATCACATATTTTAGTGTTTAGTGCTAAGGAATCGCGCAGTATGTTATTTGGATTTCGATGCGATGAGGAGAATGGCCACGTGTCAGCATATCGCACTAGCACATATCGCACATCGCATAAATTATGGTTTAACTCTTATTGGTATAGCCTTAAACTTGCGGGTGGCGATTTGCGATAAGTTGTAAAAGTTGCGATGTTGCGATGCGACATTGTCATCGTAACTTCGCATATGTGATTTCATTGTTTACCATTTAAGCTATTTGTTATAATTGCTGACATGCGATATCAAATAAGTTGCAAAATGTGATTGCTTATGATTGGTCACCGTATTGTGGGACCCTAGAACCCTTGTTTCGCGTGTATGTAAGTGGTTTGAGTTTATATGTGTTTTGTTTTAAAGTGATCGATGTTGATTGCACGCTATGTATGTTTAATAAACTCCATTATTGTAATCCGCTGCGAGTAAAGGGAGTTTATGTGGGCCATAACCCACAGGTCCACGATATTATATGTTAATTGTAGTTCCGTGCTGCATCACGTCTTATTAGGAACAATTTTATAGGATCCACATTTACAAGGCTCACCTTTGCAAATTTGTGCAAAAAAATAATTTCGCTAAGAATCATCCTTTTATACTTCATAAAATCTATGACCAATAAAGTGTCTCAAAACTATATTTTTCTCTCACATTGCCCATTAATGTTATCAATAGCATAGGATTTCCCCCAACTTAAAATAAAAATAAAGGTAAGTATTTGAAATGAGCTTTTCCTCTACCCCATGGTCAACCCTAGAATGACCAACTAGGTTCAATTTAATAAAATCCTAGTATTTTGGTAAATTTTGTAATGCTTCTTCTAATTTCCTACCCCCACCAAGAGTTTTTTAAAGCAATAAACTATAAAGATAATGAAGTTGAATGAACAAATGAAAATCGACTTTTTAAGTCACTTTCTAAACTAGAGATATTATTAGAGAGAAATAACCTAGCAAAACATTACTAGGGGCATGGCTTACTCTAAGTGCTCCACAATAGTTTTTTGTTTTTCACTTTGAATCTCCCTTAAAGCTTTGTCCTTGGCATGAGTTATATACAATTTCCTCCTAATGTTTGAGGGGTCCTTTACTTCCTACGTATGGGATAAGGCCCTTATTACTTTAATCTCTTTGTAAACAATAACCAATTATTTTGATCTAAGTAAATATATGTTAGATATTAAGTAAAAATCCACTTTCTTAAAAAAAATAAAAAAAATTAAACAAAATACCTAGATTATAAAAGGGTTTTGGAGAGAATAACAAAAATACTTAGAAAAAAATACTACTTTATCGAGGCCAAATCCTAATAATGTGATTAATCCGAAAAACATTTATCTAAATTATGGATCATAAAAGTCTTAGATCTAAGGTTTCCAACTTTGATCCACTTTTTAAAGTGTCTCTCACATATACCCTCATTATTGCCCAAACATTTGTAAAAGAGAAGAAAATTTTCCTCAAAGCTAGTGGTTAATCCAATGGAAGATTCAAAAGGTTTTGAATTTTGAAAAAGAATTGGGAAGAAAAAAGAAAGAGCAAGTTGTCCTAAGAAGCAACTCCAATCTAATGAACGTGCATTTCCAATAACAATGGAGATTTCTCCTCCTTATTTGCTTAGTGTGATTCTTTTGAAACTTTGAAACCTTATCTAGCACATAGGTCAAATCTTCTTCACGACCTCTTATACAGATTCATTGACTCGCTTGGCTACCAAAGTCACTTTGATAAAATGTTTCTAGAACATTGGATACGAATGGATGAATATTTGTTCATTTGGTGTTGATGTTCTAACACCAAAATGATGAAGGCATCATCAAAGGTACCTTGTTGTCAAATAATGGTCATAAAGTCAAATAAACATCATACATGTTGACATTATTAACCGTTACCAATGCGAAGCAAGTCTTATCTGTACAAGCACGGCTCAAATTAGCGCGTATATCCCGGGCTCTCTTTCAGGCTGACCAATTTACGTAACCGTGAATCATGGATGAAATTGCCCATCATGATTTGTTAAAAAATTGCCACATGTCAACATTAGTGTTAAAATAATTAAAATAAATACTAACATTGTTGAAATCATTAATTTTGACGATGGGTGCTTTAAATTTGAAATTCCTACCTAACCGTAACTACATAAAAATGGCATACAAAGGTTGGCTAATGCTCTATTTGATAAATAGTTCCAAATACATTAGTCTCGCAAGTTTTATATAATATAAAAAGATATGCATGAGCTAGTTTTCTCACGTGCTCCGACGACCTTTTATACACACCGGAGTGTAATGAGGTCAAAATTTTCTCTGGAAAATACTTTATTAAGTAGAAACTTCTGGAAATTCAAATTGTAATTATTAAATTTTAAAATCTTAAATCAGATTTTTAATAATATTAAATTAAATTTCACTATTAAAAAACAATTCAAACATTTTCAAAATAAAATTTCGAAAAAAATTATCTTTCAACAAAAATTTCTCATCTAACAAAATTACAATCTCATTAACAATTCCTTTATATACAATATTAAATAAGCACAACTTTTTCATCAATATTGTATATTAAAGAAGTACAACTTTTTCATCAATACTATATTGTAAAAATATAATTTTTTCAATTCAATAGAGTAGAAAGGTTGATTCATCGTGTTCTCAATTAAATGATCCCTACTCGATTTATTGAATTTCCAACACTAAGCCTTTATATACAATATTAAATAAGCACAACTTTTTCATCAATATTGTATATTAAAGAAGTACAACTTTTTCATCAATACTGTATTGTAAAAATATAAATTTTTCAATTCAATAGAGTAGAAAGGTTGATTCATCGTGTTCTCAATTAAATGAACCCTACTCGATTTATTGAATTTCTAACACTAAGCCTTTATATACAATATTAAATAATCACAACTTTTTCTTCAATATTGTATATTAAAGAAGTACAACTTTTTCATCAATACTGTATTGTAAAAATATAATTTTTTCAATTCAATAGAGTAGAAAGGTTGATTCATTGTTTTCTCAATTAAATGATCCCTACTCGATTTATTGAATTTCTAACACTAAGCCTTTATATACAATATTAAATAAGCACAACTTTTTCATCAATATTGTATATTAAAGAAGTACAACTTTTTCATCAATATTGTATATTAAAGAAGTACAACTTTTTCATCAATACTGTATTGTAAAAATATAATTTTTTCTATTCAATAGAGTAGAAAGGTTGATTCATCGTGTTCTCAATTAAATGATCCCTACTAGATTTATTGAATTTCTAACACTAAGCCTTTATATACAATATTAAATAAGCACAACTTTTTCATCAATATTGTATATTAAAGAAGTACAAATTTTTCATCAATACTGTATTGTAAAAATATAATTTTTTCAATTCAATAGAGTAGAAAGGTTGATTCATCGTGTTCTCAATTAAATGATCCCTACTCGATTTATTGAATTTCTAACACTAAGCCTTTATATACAATATTAAATAAGCACAACTTTTTCATCAATGTTGTATATTAAAGAAGTACAACTTTTTCATCAATACTGTATTGTAAAAATATAATTTTTCCAATTCAATAGAGTAGAAAGGTTGATTCTTCCTGTTCTCAATTAAATGATCTCTACTGGATTTATCAAATTTCTAACACTAAGCATACGTGCATTTAAAAAAAAAAATTACCCTAAGTTTAAATTGATTTTTTAACACTAAACATACTTGGATTTAAAAAATAAAAAATGAAGTATGCTAAGTTACATTAAGTTTATATTAAGTTAATTTTATATTAAGTTAAGTTGAACTTATGCGGAAATTTGTGTATTTACACATTTTAGAAACCATTAGTTTAGTTTTTTAAAAACTTATGAGGAAATTTGTGTATTTACACATTTTATTTTAGAAGCCATTAGTTTTTTATTTTAGTTTTTTTAAAGTTTTTGTTTTTTAATGAAAATTATTTTTATACATTTTATTTTTGAAATTTTTTTGGGTCTTACTTTTATTTTCACATTGAAAAAATATATACATTTCATTTTAAAATGTTGATTAAAATACTATTTTTTTCCATCTAAAATATTGGTCAAATTATTGTTTTAGTTGTACTAGTGTAGCTTTTGCCTTTTACCAGTTAAGGATAATTGTCTAGCCATTTTGGCTCTAATGTTGTAATGGTTTGGTCATTTTTTTTTCTTTAATGTTGTAATGGTTTGGTCATTTTGGCTTTATTGTTGTCTTTTTTGGTCGAAAAGTGATATTGTGTACGGATAATGGTATGGTCATTTTGGCTTTGCAATGTTTTTTTTTTATTCTCAAAAAGTGATGGTGTTTTATGTGAATGTTTTGGCAAAGGCCATATAATTTGGGTGTATGCATGATGTATCTTTTTTTTTTATTAATAGAGATTTAGAGAAATTTTCTAAATTTTAGAAAATTAATTTTCTCACATTTTCAAGTGGATTTAATATTCTCGTTAAGTCTTTCAAATAATGTGATCCAATCTTTAGAGTATAAGCTTAAACATTTTTTTACATAATGTTATCTATGTGCACAATACCAATTACATGAAATTTTACTCTATAATATTCTAAATTAAGTACAAGAAGATAATTTGTTGATTCAAAATGAATTATTATATAAATTTTGGTGAAATTCTATCTTATTATTTTATGAGTAGAACATTGGAGCTATTGACATGTAAGGCCTAATTTAGGGTAGGTCTTATTTTGGGGACTTGGGATTTTGGAATTTCCAAAGGTTATTTAAAGCATCAAACAATTAATTTTGGATACAAAACTTTAAGGTCATGATTTTTAGCTTTTTTATGATGTTCCACACATAAAGATCACTTCAACTAGAGTTAGAATGAGGAAATTATACCTCCCAAAAATTGATCCATGATGTTAATTTCCATGGTATCAAGTGGACCCATGTCAAACTCCCATTCCTATCACATGTGAATCTAGTCATATGTGGATTTTCAAGAAAAATATATGGAATCTAAAACCACAACCTTAATTAGAAATAAGTTATGAAAAAATAGCAACCCAATTCTAAACAATTGTTCATACAAATTGAATACTACACCTTTAAAAAAGGAAAAAAGAATAATTTGTATTTTGTCAATTTATTATTCCAAAATTTAACAAAGCAAACTACTCAAAACAAACTAGCGAAGAATAATCATGTCCTTGCCAGGGCAATAGCCTCGCATCAAAAATGAGTTGACTTTCCTTGATATTTTAGTGAGTTTTTTGCAATTTTAACCAAAGTTTCTAGAAAATGCTTAATATTCCTATTTTATAGTAAATTTAAAAAAAAAACTAATTTTCTGAAAATCTTATTTCTAATTTTGGGTGCCACCTCTGATGGGACATAATTCCTTGGTGGAGGCGTTTTATTTTGGGTATTTGTTAATGTCTTACAAATAATTTAAAAATCTGAAAAAAAAAAATTAATTTTCAAAAAAAAATGAGACATAATTCCCTCGGTGGAGAACATTTTATTTTAGGTATTTGTTAATGTCTTACCAATAATTTAAAAATCTAAAAAAATCTAATTTTCAAAAAAATATATAATTTTTTAAAAATGTTATTTCTAATTTTTGGTTGACTCAATGACCTCTATAAAATATAATTCCCTTAGCGAAAAACATTTTATTTTTGGTATTTGTTACTACTTTACAAATAATTTAAAAATTTTAAAAAAAAATACAAGTGTTCTCACACTAACCCTAACACTGTTATGTTGTTGCTCTATTAAAATTAACAAGCTTACAAATATTTTGGGCAGATGAGAGGGATAAAATAAAATGAATATCTTGTTAATATTAAGCTCTGCACAGTGCTGGGATTTTCACCATAAAACAATTAGCCATATTTGAGGCATTTCTCTTTGTGTATGTTAAATTTGGTTCAGGCAAGGCCTCCGTCAATTCCTTAAATTGATGATAAAGCAGTGAAATGCTTTATCATCCACATTTCGTAAGGTTGTCCTTATTCAATGGTTTTTTTTTCCTTTGAGATAATTATGTAGTAATACTTTATTTCTTTATATAGTTGGGAAAATTTATAATGCACCGTCCATATTTTCTAAACATACTTCCAATGCTAAAATATTGCTGGTTCCATGCAACACTTGGATGGAACCATTGAGTTGGCATCCAACCAAATTAGCTTTATCCCATTAATAATTATAAGGAGAAGCAGTATTGGATGCAATAGAATAATAACACAAACCAATTGAAAAATTTGATAATCAAGAATTCATAAGCAGGCGGTCATATTTCGTCTAAATCATAACACCCATTTCGCATACATACAAATTTTTTTGAGAAGTACAGGGAGGTGGTGGAATTAACTCACGTTATATTGATGGATGCAGCTATTGTATAGTGAATTGTAGTTACATATAGGTTGGCGTAATGAGTGAAACCGCATATCTGGCTTTCGAGGCCATTTGAGAAACAGTACGGGAACGAATCCGAAATTCAAAGTATATAAAGAGAAATCAAATTTCAAACCTTTATTTACAAGAGGGAGTCATTTTTTTTTTCAGATAGAAAAAAACTGGTGGATATTGTGTAACATTGCATAATATCAGAAAAAGTTTTTAGATCATATATCATATATCTGTAACCAGTCCACATGGTGGAAAATATAAAATATCCCTCGTAGTATTCGAGAGATCCGAATGTGTTTCATTGTCCCCAGTTTCCAAAAAACATGCCAAATAATTGTAAACGGAAGCAATCATTGACAATCATGCCATCAACCAGCAAGTAGAAGAAAAAAACATCCTTAACAACTATAGCGAAATAACCACAAAAAACAATGCCGTAGTCTAACTAGCCAGAGGAATCGCTCTGAAAATCATGAAAATTCCGATAAGATTTTCAGAAAATCCGGCAGGAATTTTTCTAAATCCATGTTATAACTATCAAAGTTTAATATTTTGGGTGTCCTACAGGTTTTTGATGGTGCTGAATCCATTTCCAATGTCAAAATCAGGATTCAAACACTATTTCTGCAAGATTTTTTAAATTTTTTTGGCCCGGATTCCGGCCAATTTTGACCGTCCGGGCAATTCCTCCGGCTCGTTAGACGACTCCAAAAACAATGGGTATCACCTTGCAAGGAAACATCTATACATAATGACGAAACCATCCACCCGTGTCTGCCCAACAAACTGTAACTTGTCGTGTATGTGACCAAATGTGTCAGTGATGCCCCTCTTTGACAGTGCGTCATCAACCCCATCATGCTCGAAATAAATGTGTGAGAAATTTATGGCTCTGAAGGTATCTTTTAGTGCATAAATACGATTCATCCAAGTCATCAGAAGAGGAGGAGAGAAATTCGTCTCCATGTTTATACGTTGTATTATGACTTGAGAATCACCATAAATATATAATGTATCTAATGTCAATTGTTGTACAAACCACAAAAGACTCTATAGCGCTAATACCTTTACCCTTGTGTTTGTACTTGGCTCGCCGTTCCAATGGATTTTATATTGAATGTAGTGGTTTAGCTGTAAGCAAACCCCACAACCACAGATGTGACCCTGTTATGCCCCATCAAAGTAGCATGCCGGGAAAATAGCTTGGTGTACAGTGGATCTATGAGCATGGGTCCGTGGCGGTCTCTGAACCATAGTTGTCCCCTCCATCCATGTAATGATATTTTGTATGATGCAATCAGTATTTATTCGGAGACCATCAAATATAAGAACATTTCATTCTTTCGATATCTCCCATATGGTATAAAATGGGAGTGGTTTAAGTCTTTCCTCCCTCGTCATCCACCATGTGTAGCATTCATGTAAGTGAGTGAAGTCCCTATACGGTAGTAGTGTGTGCTTATAGATACCTTTCCAAACCAGATAAGTAACATGACATGCAATAAAAAGATGGAAATTATTTTCATTTTCAGTACAACACAGTGCACATCGTCCCAGTCCCTGAATTCCCTTCTTGTTTAAATTTTCCCATGAGAGGTTCCTATTGCGCCACACTAGCCAGTTAATAAATTTATCTTGTGAGGAATGTTTAGTGCCCATACCTGTTTGTACTAACAAATTTGCAATCCTTGGGAGTTTTTAATCATGTCCCTGTATAGTTCAGTAACCACAGCTCCTTTCGTGCACAACGTTCCAGCCCATGTAATTCAGTCATTCTCATTGCAAGCACTTAAACCTGCCATTCAGAGTGCCATAATATATTGATTCTATTCATCATGTAGATGCATTTCCTCTGCATCCTTCCATATTGGCATGGTACCTTGCCATGTCCTAATGACCTGATAGAGGTAAATATAACCCCGAGAGTATAGACGGTCCACTAAGTTTTTTGAAAGTTATTGTGGCCCAGCGACTTCCTTTATTCTATCGGCCCCTATGATAATTTGAGTCCCTTTCCCAAGCCTCCATACCAAATTTTGCAAGTAACCCTTTAACCGTTTGCAAATTCCTCCAAATGTACAATCCAAATGAAAAATCAAGTGTACCCCTCCTGTACCAGTATGTGATGTCTCTGCCTCCCAGGCACTTTGTGTATATGATGTCCTGCCACATACCCCTGATATGTATTGCTCACCACATGGATTTTAGGAGCAGTGCCGACCCAGATGTACTGATGTCTAGTATTCCCTTGCCCCCATACCCCTTTCGTACAACAATGCTCTCTAGATTTGTAAGGTGGAATTTCCCTTCTATCTTTATACCCTCCCAAATGAAATTTTCCAATATAGAGTTATATTTTTTAATGATGCCAACAGGTATACGATATAGCATAGCCCAATATGTCCCAACTCGCTGCAATATTTCATGTACCAGGATATATTGACCCCCGAGCGATAGCCATCAATGTGTCCATGACCTAATCCATTTTTTAAAATTGTCCAGCATCCACTGCTAGTCATCATTTTTGTATTTCTTGGTGCCATTTTCAAAACTGGCTTCGAATATGATTAATCAGGTGACAAGGGATATGTATTTCATGTAACAATTTTCTTCCATTAAGTGTTTGCAACAAGTGGTCCAACCCTAAGGAATTCTACCCAAAGATGTATAACCTTATGATAGTCGTAACACCTGAAGGTGAGCTTCTAGTAGTCTATATTCTGAATACATTTGTAGTTTTCCCCTTCAATCTCAATGTTTGTGAGGATCCCCTCCTTGAGGTTGACTTCCACTTGAATCCATTCCTATATGCAGTCTGATTTAATCTCCCACCTTGGCTCGAGACTAATAAAATGACCATTTTCTTCTTGATGATTGTGAGAGATTTCTCTTTCCAGAAGGGAAAGGGAAGCCCAAGAAGAATGGCCCAAACTTTCAAGTAGTCCACGGACTCCCTAAGAGGCTCAAAATTTATAGTTTAGGGCTGAAGAGTAAGCCCTAATTTTCCTCGAAACGAAGAGCCCTCCAAAATAGTTTAGGAGTTAGTCTGAGAGTGGAAAATAAAGGCCAACCACCCCCAATGAATTAGGTGAAAAGTGGGGGAATAACCCAGTGAGGGAGACTAAGAGTGCTCATCTAACCTCCTATACCAACCATTTTGAGAATATTTCCACATAACTGCCCAACGAGGGTTTGGAATGTATCGACCCACAACAAAGATAATAGAACCCTTCATGTGGTGAATGCTTCTTCACTTTCACTTTCCTGAACTACAGGGAGAAAATAAAGTCGAGGCCACACCAGGGAAACCAACTCAACCAAAAGGAGAGGAAGTATTACATTGTGTTCAGCAGGGGAGAGGAGGGGGAGACTCTACTCTCCCACCTGTATCATCGTTATTGTGTTCAGCAGGGGAGAGGAGGGGGCAGAGACAGGAGGAACACAATAGCGATGATACAAGTGGGAGAGTAAAGTCTAACTTTGGTGAGGAGAAAGGAAATCCTCGAGCAAGGCAGCTGGTTCAAAGGAGAAAGGTAAGTCGATAGTTGGTAGCGACGAAAGGGGGATAGAGCATGAAGATTGGCTCAAGGAAAATTCTAGTTGGCTGACGAAAGTTGGCTGAAAGGAGGGGCTAAACAAGTAGTCCACCTCATCAGCCCCACAGTACGTCATGTGGACATTGATTAAGTGAGGCCCAGAGACTACAAGGGATATTTAGTATGTGGATAAAGTTGGTCACCACCATCATATATTACCATGGTAAAATGGTAAGTGACCTCGTTGGAGTAATATAGGCGAGGCCCAAGATCGAATTGGGATTTAAAATTGAGTAAAGGGGATAACATCCCATTGTACCAAACACTTTATCGTCCCATGATAAGACATAATTCAATCATATATTATGTAAGATGCAACAAATCTTTTCAATACATAGTTTTTTCAAATTAATATATATATATATATATATATATATGCAATTACTTAAAGAAATTTTCTCTATTTTTTGCAAATTCATAATTAAAATAAATTTACGATTATTTCAAACACAATCATCTCTTTTATAATTAACTAATTATTGAAATTAAATTATTAAAATATATTAATTGTAAGGAATTTTATGTATTTTACAATAGCGATGTGACACTTATGTATAAATATTATTTTTAAAGAAAACCCAAATTGAAAGGAGAGTATGAATGCCAAATAAACCATATGAAGGAATTAATATATAAGTCGCTATAGAATAAAGTTTACCCATCAAAATAATAACAACGTTCCAAGAAATTTTGGGGAGGGGATTTTCTTTGGTGGACATGAAAAATAAATTGTTAGAAATATTATATAAATATGTGTTTTTTTTTTTTTTAATATAAAAATAATTTACTTTTTAGTAATGTGGTAAGAGACTTTGTAGATTGGTGACCATTATGTCTATGGAATATATTTATATTTGAATGGATCACTTTCTTCACATTCAATTATAGAGCCTTGTCCCAAGATTGTCAAGAGAACTGAACCTATGACTTCTCAATAGAAAAAGTACTTTAACAACGAGAACTTGACCAATTAAACTAACCCTCAAAGTCCTTTTTTTTAATTAATTATTATCATAATCATATAAGATAATTTTATCACATAGTATTTTTAGTAAAATTGTAATTTTTCACTATTTAAATTGTATTTTTAACTACATATAGATTTGATGTTCTAAAAAAACTCTATTCAAACTTGAATTGTTTAGTAGATTCAATATTGTAAAAAACTATAGTGCATTTATATTGGATAATAAGATTGTGCAAATTTAATAACCACTATTTACAATTCCAACAATTTACTTGAATTTTAATTAAAACTTTAAACAATACTATTTGAAAAAATGTAAAAAAAAAGACCTATTAAAAAAAAAATATTAATAATGTGTAGACTACATTTTGTTTTTGGTAAACCTATTTTTAAGAACATTTATTTTATTTCTCCTCATCCCTAAGATAGTATTAAAGTAAATTTAAATTTATTTATAACTTAACATCAACAACTTATAAATAAATTATATATATTTATTTTCAATTGTTAATTCAAAAGCAAGTATATATATATATATATATATATATATATATATATATATTAGCAATGTGAATAACATAATTACATCATAGTTCTATTTCAAAACTTTTAAGTAAAAGATAATGTCAACTGCATATAATAGAGTCTATGTATATATTTACAAAATATTCTAATATTTCTTGACACTATATATTCTGCAATATCAACCTACAATTTTAACAACTATGAAAAACATAAAAATTAATAGAAAGCATGATGACTAGCTATTTTTACTAGACCCACATTAAATGGGATAGAGTCATGGTTTACTATTTCCATGTTTTTAGCAAGCTAGTGCACGATTTCTTATTCCTTTAGCTCCCATTAAGTTGGCTTGGCTTATAATGTTTGGTTATATGCCCCAATTTGATCTCCCTTACTTAGGTTTAGGACCATACTTTTGAGTAGATTAAATTATGCTTCAAGAACAACTATATGTGGCTTTTGTTGAACGAGATACCTTATGATTGTTATTATCTAAGAAGTCACATGGTATACATTCTCATGGACTTTGGAGGTGACCATGGAAATGAAATTCATATTGCACTCCTTGTGGTTTCTAAGAAGATGTCTAATTTCCTAAATCTCTCTATAATCCATTAGAATTTCACATAAATCAATATCCATAATAAATACCAAATTCCCAATGTTACCAAATTTCCAGTCCCCTTGTCACGCATTCAAATTCTAAATTATTTCTATAATGTTTGTGTGTCAAATTGATAGAAGATACTTTCTAGAATTCATTGGTGCAAATTGTTTCTTTGAATTCCAAACTTAAAATAGTCATAAAAACTTAAGACCCCCCTTACACTAGAGTGTCTCAAAGGAGGAGGCTCTTTTATAAAGCTACTGGAAATAGAAATCGACAAGACAAACACAACCCCAATCAAATAAACATGGAAACTTACCAAATTGTGTCACAAATTTAGATTATGGGATTCCCATAGATGTTTCCTATTAGAAACATAAATTGACAAGACAAACACAAACTTAACTAAAAAAACATGGAAACTTACCAAATTTTCATAGAGTTGGAGTATAGGCTCCCCATAGATTCTTTCCTTCCAATTAAACCATAATCCAATGTTAACCAAAGAAATTACCTAACGCTAGTTCAAATTCATGTGTGTTGAAAATTTGGAAGGGCATAGTTTAATTCAATTCTCTTCCTGATAATTACTTGTGAACTTATTTATATTACTTATATCTTCTCTTTATTAGCTTATTATTTCTTTCATAAATTCAATAATCAAAACACAAGAGATACAAGTTTTAGGCTCTTTAAGCCATGCCCAAAACCTCTCCCTCTTGGAGAGGAAAACCCGCAAGTAATTTTTCTTATATACTTTTGGTAGACAAGTACCATGACCATGACATGAACCCTTTACCTTTGTATGCCTCCAATAACTTGTCACTGCTCTTTTCTTGGCTCCTTATGGTGGCCTTCTTCTTTGCACCATTCTACACTAATACTTAGGGAAGCTCGGTCCCTTGCTAACCACTTGCTTCTTTATTGTCCTCCTTCAAAATAGTCTATGCCTCCTTCGTCATGAACCTCTAAGATCCTTGGCACGCTATGATAACACTTCTTCTTACGCTAATTCGATCCCTTCAAAATACTTCAAACATAGATACTTCATTACTAGTTGGAGACTCCTTCACTATATTTCCTTATTGTAATCTGCACTGAGAGTGGTATATGTTTCTTGTTGTAGTATGCTTCAGGTCTGAGGTATGTTAGGCCCGGAAACAGAGGTAAGTATCCTTCTTCTGTTATTTTTTCCAGCCTCCAATTTTTTCACCAAAAAATATCTCAACTTTGCACTCCAATTGTAGACACTTGATCTGAAATCCTTCATTGTCTATACTACACCAAACTGCACTGTATTATTGCCTCAGACATGGCCAAAAATCTCAGAAAATACGAACTCTTCAATATATGTTTTTGCGCAGTCCATAGGGGTATTTATAGTGATTTGACCCTGTAATTAGCTGACCTGTCAGTGTTCTGATGTGACCTATTTTGAGCCGACCTTTCCAGGGGTATTTTGCAGCATATTAAACTGACTTCTTCCAACAATTTCTAGAGCATGATGACAAGGTCTTGGGGCATAGATTTGGACCTTTACACGTGTAAAAATCCTTCAAATACATGAATCTAAATTACACATTTATGAAAAGATGACAACTCCCTAAAATACATCAAGAAGTATTTGACCTATAATAAAAACTCTTAGCTCATGAAACCCATGAAGCAAGCTTTACAAAAAATACATTTTATTATCTCTATCTTCTTCATTACATGAATTCATAATTACATAGTCATTATGAAGACCGAACCTAGTTAAACTTTCCAACACTCCCTCTTAACTAGGGAGCTATTCATAATGGTACATGGTTACCTTCAATATAAAAAATCTCATAAGAAGAATCAGATTGGTAAGCGCATCTGTATAGCATCATATCAACCAACATTGTCATAGTGCAAGGCCTTGACTAACAGCTCCATATCTCAATGAGACAATGAGCTACAATGCTAGCAAGGCCAATGATTTATAGACACCCTCATCATTGTCTATCTTGGATCATACCCTACCTCGGTTTAGGGTATGTCCACCAAGACTATTCTTATCTTGGATTCTCAGTCCTCAAAGAATATCGGTCCTCAACTACTTTTATCTTGGATTACCTATCACATCCTCAAAGAGTATCAAATGCTAGATGATTACCCAATCGTCCATTACGTCTTCCCAGGTGAAGACCAGAATGATGTGTCTATCCATTCTCTCCTCATGGCCTTCACTAGGACTTATGGTTGTTAGTCCTGGTCTAGTGCATAACACATGAATTTAGAGAATCATATTTGTTTCCTCCATTTAATTCAGGAAGGACATACTTCAAGTTTCTTCTAATAAGAAACTCATTACGAAGCTCCCTCTTAACCAAGTACCTGCAGCAGCAATGATGAAAACACCAAACTGCTCATGAAAAACTCCCTTCGATGTCATGAATTTCTTCGATGTTGAGGAGCATTCAACTTTGGGATAGCTTCATAGGGCACATATCATCCATCACTTTCATCCATGAGTCATGTCATCTATTAGAAAGTGATTCATCGATCTTTCTCATATGGTCCATATTCATGCCATGTTGCTTTCCTTCGAACCATATTTCTTCCAATGATATTTCATCCTTCCTTATGGTTGGCAGCCCTGCATAAAATTATCTAGATAAAAACATATACATATGAAATTTTAAATCAAAAGTTACCTTAGTGATTATCTTTCTCCATGAAATATTCTTGTAGGCATAGACATCATTTCTTCAGCTTGACACATCTCCTAAAGATATGTATTGTCAAGGGCCTTCAACTTTACCAGACTCCTATCAGAGTCTACATACCTTCCCAGGATATCTCCCAGTCAAATCTTCTTGGCTTCCATATGGTAACAACCTCTTATCATGGTTGCACTTCATGATCTCATATTTTCTTTCTCCACACAGTTTTTACTTTATTCCTAGGAACTTCCAGTATACAATTCCTTGTTTGTATAGAACCACCTCATCTTCCATATGAGGACATATTATGTTGATTTCATATGTTATCGACAACATGTGTATCGGAAGAGATTCTCCTTTCTTTGATCATACTTCTAAAGGTAGAAGTCCATCACCTGCAACCATATGACATGACTTCATAGCATACAGTATTAGCATATAAATATATGTATCTCTTCCTTTATTTTCAGTCATCCTACAACAATTTTCCCTAGAATGAATAATTCCATTCCCTGGACCTACTTCATTAGTATGCCATCATATCCCAAAATTCTGCAATATATAATTCTCGATTAAACATTTTTATTTCTTCCTAACGAGTGAATCAAAGGAGGACTCTATTAGATAATTTCAGAACCTGTTTCATAGATGACCCTTGATCTAGAAGAATACCTTCCATCAATGTTGTTATCAGTGAGGTTCCCAGGAGCCACTTCTTTCATATCATAGTTGTATTGTGTACATCCTCCTATAACAAGTGCTCCTTCCATTCTTCTATCATGATGATTTTTCTAGAGTTATGCATTGATGTACAATGCTTCCTGACATAATAATTTACAGTTGATAGAAACCTCTTAAAGAGGAAGATGATCTCAATCATAGTAGAGATATTTCACTTCTTCTTTCTTAGATTTCTTTGCACCATGTTCTCCCCTTTCTTCTATGACATGGGCTTCTAATTCCTTTTTCCTCTTATCCTTTCTAGATTTAGAACAATATATTTTGTAATTCCCAAGTTCATTACATGCAAAGCATTATACTTTGTCCATATTTCTCCTTTTATTCTGAGGACCAAATTTACCAAATATTCCTTTATTCCTGGACATGGATGTGAAGGCTTTATTTCCTTCACCTGGTCATATATCAAGTTTTTCTTTTAACCTAGTCTCCTCTATTTTACATAGATACCACAGATTCTGGAATGGTGTTGTTTGTTTCTTCCCATATATGCTTCAAATTAAGTTTCCCCATTCTCCTCGTAGAGCATTCAACACCACTGTATTCATTTCACTATCAGACATTACTTCTCCTAATTCTTGTAATTGATCTCGTATTTTAGAAATCCTCATAAAATATGAAGTGATTACTTCCTCTCTTGAAAATTTCATCTTGTATATTTTTTTGTCTCAGAGAGATTACTTCTCCTACAATACTTATAGAGAATAGCTCCACCAACTTTTCATATATTTATTTTGTAGTTTCTAGTTTTAATACATAGGGTATGAGTGAGTCCTTAATGGATTCTATGAGAATCCTATGGGCTCTTACTTCTCCCTTCATGTACTTGGCATCAACTGGAGTATATTCTTTTGAAGGTTGAGCTGTAGATCCTTTGATGTAGCCCATAACTTCATTTTCAATTAGATTCAAATCTGTCCTTTTCTCCCATGCACGAAAGTTTGATGACCCAACTAATTTGTTGCTTTCTTTGCAACAAGTCATTTTGACAGATTCAAACGAGGTTATAGAAATACTTACTTGTGAGGATTGATTTCTTCCTTCTATCAGCTTCCTGGATGATGATGGCAGGAACTCCTTAGATTGATTTTTTCAAAGGAGGTAGGTGTTCTTGGATCCTTGATGATTAAGGATGACTTGATGATTACTTCATAATGATGATTTCTTCAATAGTGTTAGATGGTGCTTGATGATGTGTCTTCCAACAATGTTGATTAGGCTTCAATATCAAGAATCTTTGATGACAAATATTATCTCCTCGATGTGTGGATCCTTTGAATAAGGTTGAAGGTCTCCTTGAGATGGCTTTGAAAAATGATTTGATTTTTCTATGTATACTTTTACTTTTTATTTGATGCTTTCTAGAAAAAATATTTTTTCTCTTTGGTCCTTGAGTATCTCCTTGTCAAGTACCCCTTTTTCTTTAGCACCTTATCTCTAATACCATGTTGAGCATTTGGAAGGGCATAATTTAATTCAATTCTCTTCCTGATAATTACTTGTGAACTTATTTCTCTTACATATATCTTCTCTTTATTAGCTTATTATGTATTTCATCAAGTCAATTATCAAAACACAAGAGACACAAATTTTAGACTCTTCAAGCCAGGGCCAAAACCTCTCCCTCTTGGAGAGGAAAACCCACAAGTAATTCTTCTTATAGACTTTCAGTTGACAAGTACCATGACCATGACACAAACCCCTGACATTTGTATGCCTCCAAGGCCTTGTCACTTCTCTTTTATTAGTTCCTTATGGCTGTCTTCTTCTCTACACCGTTCTACACCAATACTTAGGGAAGCTCAGTCCCTTTCTAACCACTTGCTTCTTTTCTATCCTACTTCAAACTAGTCTCAACCTCCTTCATCCTGCACCTCTGATATCCTTGGCACGTTGTGATAACAATTCTTCTTATGCTACTTCGATCCCTTCAAAATACTTCAGACATAGATACTGCATTACTAGTTGCAGGCTCCTTCTTCTCTATATTTACTTACTGTAAGCCGCACTCAGAGTAGTATTTGTTTCTTGCTGTAGTATGCTTTAGGTCTGAGGTATATTAGGCCCAGGAAAAAATTTTAAGTATCCTTCTCCTATTATGTTGTCTACCCTCCAATTTTTTCACCAAAACAGACCTCAACTTCGCACTCCAATTGCAGACACTTGATCTGAACTCCTTCACTGTCTATATTGCACCAAACTGCATGGTATTATTTCCTCATATATGTCCGAAAATATGAGACCAATCTGAAATATTCTATTTTTGTTTTCTGCGCAGTCAACTGGGGTATTTATAGTGGTTTGACCCTGTAATTATCCGACCTGTTAGTGAACTGATGTGACCTATTTTGAGCCAACCTTTCAAGGGGTATTCTTCAGCATCTTCAAGCCGACTTCTTCTACAAATTTCTAGAGCATGATGACAAGGTCTTGAAGCATAATTTTTGACCTTTACAAGTGTAAAAATCCTTGAAATACGTGACTCTAAATTATAAATTTATGACAAGATGAAAAATCCCTAAAATACATCAAGAAGAAGTCTTTGACCTATAATAAAAACTCCTTGCTCATGAAACCCATGAAACAAGCTTTACAAAATAAATTTTATTATCTTTTTCTTCTTCATTACATAAATTCATAATTACATAGTCATTATGAAGACTAAACCTAGTTACAATTTCCAACAGTATGTTTGTGTCTCAAAGCATGCGATGGGGGAACTCAAGTTTCATCTCATAACTAGCCCAATGATAAGTTTGAAGCTCAATTTTTTGTGCATTAATGACATGAGTCATGAATTTGTACTCATGCTTAAGGATTAAGGAACTAGTTGTTGATCAGTGATGTCATTAATACTAAGGATGCCCACTTATAAAGTTATGGAATTCTCAATTTGGTTTCCTTAATGGTTGTTCTCCTACAAAACATCATAATATGTGATTTGGTGAATTTAATAGTCTTTTTTAACTTAAGCTATCATTAATGACAAGACGTTACCAATGAGGATGGCGTTGGATATCATATGACTCATGATTGATTTTGAATATCCTACCACGACTAATGATTGGATACAGGAGTCATTTTTTATCTTGGGGCCTACAAGAGGGTGTAATCTTTTGCGTGATTATTAAAAGAGACCCAAACCCCATGCAAAAAAATATTTTAATTGTTCCTTTGGGTTTGTGATGAGCCCCTGCACTTATCACCTCAATTAAGAATGTGCACACGCGCACACACACACACACACACATAATTATGATTATGATGATTAACATCTACTAATACCAAAATGGTATACCAAACCTTAAGGTAAGAGATTATTCAGAATTATTTAGCATTTTATTTTTATGCTCAAAATGCATTCAAAGAAGCATTCCACGATCACCATAGTTTAATTGAATTAAAAGGTCAAAAGGGTTGGCAATGTGACATATATTTTGAAATTTAGATCAAATGTGAATATACGTTGGACAATCTAAGATAAAATTCCTTTCATCTTCAATCCTCTCAGTATCGTAAAGGTGACAAACTCTTTCATCCTATGGTGTTTCAGGAATCAACCACCATCTAGTTTCACTATGAAGTTCATGTGAATTTGTTTATTTTAGTCATTTTTATTTTCTTCTTTACACTAGCCAAGGCAAAGAGATATTTTTTATTTTTAAGATTGGGGTTGATCACCTCCTTATAATATCTTAGTTTTTTTTCCCTCTAACTCTTTATCATCCCCACTATTTATCCTTAAATTTTGATGTAATAATGTTTTTAATATAAACCTTATTTTTCAAATGATCTCCTTCTTTACATCGAAATGGTCTAGCCAAGATTGGGCATCCTTAGGCCACCCCACTTGAGACAAAGGTGGTGGTTTTGGCAAGGGCTAGAAGCAATTCTAGGAAACCTCTTGTCTTCCATGTTGTTTAAATTCTTCTTATACATAAGATAGCTAGTCATTGGCATGATTTCAATGGGGGAAAGGCTTGCTTCAATTAGGAAGATAGGATAGGAGATATTTCATTTAATCTTGATATTGTACATTATAAACTAGTTTTGGATTTGTTCTATCTTCCACTGCAACTCTCTAGAGATACTGCAACCCCAAACCTCACATGCATGTAAAATAACAAGAGTAATGAGAGTATCAAAGATAAGTTTTTTTTTAATACCATATCCAAAGTTATATTAACTTAAAATTGTTTTCAAGCCTGTAATAGGCTTTCCATACTCCATCTATCATTTTCGCAATGTATAATTCTAGTTGACCTTGTGATGGATATTGATTCCAAGTTATTGGTATGAAGGAACTTCCTCCAAGTTGTTGTTGTCATGTATGAAAGTATCATATATGATCTTTCTAGATTTACTTCTCATGACTTTAGTTTTTCTAATGTTTTTTTTTTTTTTTGTAGGAAAGCAGAGAACATTATATTAGCAAAAAAATTATATAGAGTACATCCAAATAATTGTTTCGGTTCTAGATGACTAAACCCTACCATCTGCCTCTATAGGAGAAATCAGATAGGCTATTAAGAAAAATAATAGTATGATTATGAGTCATAGTAAGAGAAAAAAAGATAAATTCAGACAATTTACAATCGTATATGGTCCAAAAATCTTGCATTTGAGAATGGAAGAGATGAGAGCAGAGAGAAAAGAGAGGCAAGAGTGAGAGAATCAAGGTGAATGACCTGATCATGTTGGTTGCTTTCCTTTGAGCTCAAAATATGTTGGTTGAGCCTAAGTGTGATCAACAATGTCTCCTTCCAGGTTGCCTCGATGGTCCATGTTTGGAATTTCCTCGACAATAAGGAATCCATACATGTTTTTGTTTTCGGGAGAGAGATTCCTATCAACAGGCTAAGCGTCAGTGGTTGGATACCTCTTATAGATACCTTCCCCTGCCACTGAATACTCTTGTCCTAGTTTTCCTATGTCTCATCCAGAGCCTGCCAAGATAATGGAAGGGGAGTAAGAGTGGATTTGATGAGAGAGAAATTCTTCTAGTTGTTGCTTTGTATATATGCCCAAAGCACTAGAGGAAGTAGAGGATAACATGTTGGGAGAAAAATCGATACCAATGTTTCGTGAGAGTCGACGAAGCTTTTTTCTTATGTGGTTGGCATAGACATTGGATTCGACCACTTGAAATTCGACACGGGTGTGAGCTAACTCCTACTCCAAAATATTCCTTGCCAATAAATTGTGAATAGCCCAAAGCTCATCACCAATTCTTTTCTCTCAGCGGTTTCCAAGATGGAAAAATTGTGTACTGTATGTTAAAGAATGTCAGGGTTGAAGAGAACCATGTGGTAATCGCGTCATGGAGAGTTAGGAGGGCGTCCTCTCCCCCAATCACTATGATGAACACAACCACATTTTCTCACCATGGCAGTGTGCTTGAATACATAGATGATGGAGAGATGGTTGTGCATGACAACACCAATGGGAGCAAGGTAAGGACAACACTTTTGGCTTCAAAGGGTTGCGAGGAGGAATGAGGAATATGGTGATGGAGAAGAGGAATTAACATGGCAATGAGTATTAAGTTGTGCGTGAGGCTGAAAAGGAGAGTTAACATCGAGAGGGTGAAAATGAGGAGGGCAAGATTAATCGTCTAAGCATATGATTGCTCACATGCTTATGATCAAGTGGAGCAATGTCGTATGGCTACAAGTTTTTGGTGGTAGTTATGTCATCAATAAATGGATTTATGAGAGGAAGTTGGCAAGTGAACACCCAAATTTGGTTGTAGTTTTGTCAATGTTAACAGTCATACCCATATTCAAATAGAATTATCAAAGGATTCTTAGTTTCTTTCCAAGATTATATTGAGTCCTCCCCAAAAGAAAAATATCATCAGCATAAAAGAGAAGAGTTATGAGTATACCAATGAGCATGGGGTCAGAACAACCTACATCTTCTAAACACTCTTTTAGCTTATAAATTTATATGCCAAAAAGGGTAGGGAATAAGGGACACCCTTGCTTGACTATGATATTGCAGTTAACTCCCTATGAAAAACCCTAATGTTCCTAACCATGGAAATAACATTCTCATACAATTGTATCCCAACAACCCTCCACTCTAGAGAAACCATTATCGTGTCTAGCCTCTTCCACCGTCTTCTACCAAGAATAATGCCAAAATAATTTTCTAAAGTCAATGAAACAAGAGAAGAAATTAGTAACAAAGTTATTGATCAAACAAGAACTATTACCTCAAAACGAGAACTCTAGCAAAAAAAACCCCAAAAAAACGTGAAAAAACAGCCTGAAAATCAAAAGTGTTGATGTTGCATCACCACTTTATTTTTCGAGGTAAATTTGCAACATTTTTTAAAAATGACAGTAAAAGCCAATTATTTTGGTGCAAAAAGCACCTTGAAAATGAAAAGTGTTGATGTTGGAACAACGTCTTCTTTTTTTTGGGTAAATTTTCAATATTTTTTAGCAATGGCGTTAAAGTTAAAATATTATGATTCCGAAAAACCTTAAAATTACAACAATTTTCAACCATGGCATTAAAGATAAAATATCATGTCTCTAAAAAGCCTTAAAATTCCAACAATTTTCAACCATGACGTTAAATATCAAATACTTATAATTGTTTTCAACCATAACATTAAGGGTAAAATATCGTAACTCAGAAAGCCTTAAAATTTTGACAATTTTTCAACCATGGAATTAAAGCAAAATATCACGACTACAAAAAAACTCAAGTTATCAATATATTTCAACCATGACATTATGAAAAAATTATATGACTTCAAAGTTTAAAAATGAACACCTGAATGAAAGAGTCATTATACCAAGAGTAATTTCTTTTTTAAATGTTAAAAGTATAGTTATTTTAAAATCTTAGCCTAAGACAACTTGACACATTACAACGAAAATTTAAAAATCAACTATCAAATTGACATGCGTGTAGGCAAACTCGACCTATTGCAATGAAATCTTAAAAATAAACCATGAAATTAGCACACTGTGGAGCCAGACTTGATCCATTATAATAAAAACTTTAAAATCATCTATCAAATTGACACATAATGGTGTTGGGTTGCTAGTCGATGATCGACCTTACAAAATAATAATAATAAAAATGCAAAACAAAACAACAATTAAAAGATTGAAAAAAATTAAAAGTACAACAAAAACAAAAACAAAAATTTTAAAAAATAATAACTAATAAATAAAATATATACATTATAAAATCAAAAATAAAAAATATATTCTGGAGAAATCACCATTTCAAACTACTTGCTATGGTTCATCTTTAAAAAAAAAATCAGACAGAAAAAATGTTAAATAAAAAAAATAGAAAATTTAAAAATAACAAATAACAAATAAGAAAAAAAAATCAAATATAAAAAATTTCACACTAAAAAAAATAAATTAAAAGCAAATTGGATAAGTAAAAAAAAAAAAAAAAATATATATATATATATATATATATAATTTGTATATTTTTTACTTATCCAATATATATATATATATATATATATATATATATATATATATATATATATATATATATAGTAAAGTTAAAAATTAATTAATTACAAAATAAAAATTACAAAATTAAAAAAAAAAAAAAAAAAAAAAAAAAAACATTTAAAGAATTAAAATTAAATTTTTAAAAAAAAACTTATAACATATATATATATACTTGGGTTTCTCGAGTAATACTTTGGTCTGCGGTGAATTTTCTGGATTAATACTTGGGTCTGCGGTGAATTTTTTCCATTAATACTTGGGTTTTTGGATTAATACTTGCGTTTGCAGTGAATTTTCTGGATTAATACTTGGGTCTGCGGTGAATTTTCTCCATTAATACTTGGGTCTGCGGTGAATTTTCTAGATTAATACTTGGGTCTGCGGTGAATTTTCTCCATTACTACTTGGGTCTGCTGTGATTTTTTCTCGATAAATTTTCGGACCTGGGCACTTGAGGTCTACTATCCGGTTTGCTGATATTCAGGTGCACACTTTCCTTATATTTTTCTAATACATATCTGCTCATATATTCTCAAGTATGAATAATTCACCACAACTACCAAAGATTACCAAAGGTAGACCTAGCACAGTTACTCTACAGAGCCTTTATGAGTATATAGAGTCTTTAGAGAAACGTAGAGAAGAAAGAGAAGTCAAACTACAAATCGAGTTAGAAGCCATGCTAGAAAACAAATTCACATCTCTTGAAGACAAGATCCAAAAACAAATAGAAAATAAAATAGAACTATTGGAGAATAAAATGGAGGCAATGGAAACTAGGTTACAGGTCATAGAAAAACAAAACCAAGATACGAACCAAACATCCCAGCAAGGAGATGTTGATAATATAGAGAGTCTTAAAATGAAGGACATGATTAAAGAACTAGAAGAAAAATTTAACAACAATCTCACCCTATATAGTGGGGCAGGTAAATTAGATATCAAACCAATTAAAGATGAAATAAAAAAATTGATCGAATTAGACCATGAGCGTAATAAAAGAGCCTTGAACCTTATAATCTTCGGTTTGAAATAGGAGGTAGACGAGGATACTTTAGCCATAGCCCAGACAGAATTACATAATAGATTACAAATTGAAACCACGTGTCTCACAAAAGCAACAAGGTTAGGGAAATTAACTGAGAATAAAGGAAGGTTGATCCGAATAAAGGTGAGCTCTACTGACCATAAGTATGACATACTTAGTAAAACCTCAAGTCTAAAAGGAACAGGAATATTTATAAATGAAGATCTCATTCCAGAAGATCAAGCAAAATTAAGAAAGGAGATTCAAAAGGTAAAAGAAGCTATGAAGGAAGGAAAATGGGAAATAATCAGAAATAGAAAAGTCGTTATTCAAGATAGAAACCAAAAATATAGTAATAAATAGAAATTCAACATGCTCCGAATTATTTCTTGGGACTGTCAAGGCTTTCCATGGAACAAAGGCCCCAAGCTAAGTTGGATCTCAAATGATGTTGATATTATATTGCTTGTTGAAACTTGGGAGCACGAAGAATCTAAGGTCCCTAACATAGATGGATTTGCACTATGGTCTACTTCGAACAAGTGATCCTCCAGTAGAGGCATTGGGGGCATAGCTTGCTACATTAAGAAGAACATCTCCCCCCATGCTAGAATTTATAAAAACGACTTTTACAACCAATATAGTTGGATTGAGATTACTGACATTAATTATAAAAAGACCTACATAGCAATCTTTTATTTTCCCCCCATTAATTCTAACTTCTATAAGAAAAAGAATCTAGATAAAAATAGTTCTTACAATGTCTTAGAGAATGATATTTCTAGCCTAAGGAATGAAGGTAATATCCTTTTAATGGGTAACTTTAATGCTCGAACTTCAAGCAACCAAGCTATTATTCTAAGCAATCATTCCAACCCCAATCCTCTTTGGTTAGACAAAGACCTTACTCTAGCTAGCCGGTACAAAAGGAGCTCTGAAGACCTCGAGGATAATTTGTTTGGGTTAGAGCTAGTCAAGCTCTGTAGTGCTCAGGATCTCATAATTTGCAACGGTCTAAAGAAGTGGCCCAATTCTAGCAAGATGACCTGCATCCATGGGCTTGGCAGGAGTGTGGTAGACTATGTTATTTCCGATCTCCCTTTATACAACGAAATAATAAATTTTGACATCTCAGATGACCACGAGCCTAACTCTGATCATAGGCCTTTACTCATAACTCTCAATTTTGTCATGCATAAAGATCCCATAGAAGATAATCCTTATAGTCAAAAGAACTTAATCTTTGATAGAAATAAAAAGGATCTCTTTCTAAATGAATTAAAAACTAATTTGCTCCCTTTATCTAGTATAGACAACATAGATGACCTCTATCATAATTTTACTACGACCCTCTCATATTCTATTAACAAGTTCTCAATTGAAGTCTCAAGTAATAAAAGAAATAGCAAAACCAACCCATGGTATGACAAAGATTTTAAAAGTGCGAGGAGAGCAATTAAGGAAGTTGTTGATGAATCTCTCAAAATTAACAAGATAAAAATCTACAAAGCCCTAACTAAAAGGAAAAAAAGGCAATATATTCGTAAAAGACAAGAGAATCTCTTACACCTCTCTAAGGTGGCTCCTAAGAAATTCTGGAGGCAAATTCTAACTAGGAAAACTAAAGTTAATAATAAAATTGCTTTACACGACTAAAATTCCTATCTTAAAAAGCTTTATGAATCTCCAAATGCCAGGGATTTTGAAACCCTGCTCACAACGAAAGAATTTTTCTCATTAGAAGACATTGATTTTGGGGTTAAACGCCTGAAAAATGGGAAAGCTAAAGACATTGAAGGTTACCAGGCGGAAATCTTAAAAATTGGAGGTTTTGTCCTCATCCCCCACATCCAAAAGCTTTTCAACCAAGAGGTCAACAAAGGGTCCCCTAAACCTTGGACTCAGAACCTCATTATCCCTATTTTTAAAAGTGGGGATACAAATAACCCCTCTAATTATCGAAAAATTATGATCAGCCCTCTCTTAGCCAAGTTATATGGTATTATTTTGGAAAAGAAGTTGAGCGTTTCGCTTGAAAGTGAAGGTAAGCAGGCTAAAGTCCAAGCAAGTTTTAGAAGGCAGCACTCAACAATGGACCACCTCGTTACGCTTAGGATCATTGTGGAAGAATTCCGCAATGATAAATCTAATCTCTTCTGTTGCTTTGTGGACTTTAGAAAGTGTTTCAATACGGTTCCTATAAATAACCTATGGAATAGATTAGAAGAGCTAAATTTTCCTTTCGAGCTAAGAGCAACCGCTATAAGGTTATACGAGAATGTAATTGCCAAGTTAAAGAGCAATGAGGGGTGGTCGAAAGATATTAAGTGTAATATCGGAGTTAAACAAGGTTTCCCCCTCTCCCCTACCCTATTTGGTATTTACATCGACAAGCTAGAAGGTTGTTTAGAGGAAGCAGGATGTGTTGGCACGATCTTAGCTAGGATAGTCATCACCCTTCTTCTCTATGCTAACGATATTGTTCTTCTTGCAAGGTGCACATCTGATCTTGATAAGCAACTTAGACTTCTTAAGGATTTCTGCTCTACCATGGGTATGTTTGTTAACACTGACAAAACAAAAGTTATGATTATCAAATCCAAGAAGGACACTTACGCTAATTTTATGTATGACAATAATAACTTGGAGGAAGTGTCTTCTTACAAGTACCTAGGAATTGATATTCATCACAAGCTCAACTGGAACTATAACATTCAGAAAAGGATTAATGGGTGGTGGAAAGCTTATTTTGGTCTTGAAAATAATTGTAAAATGGAAAACCTCGTAATGTGGGATAGAAAGAAGTTCCTCTTTGAAACTTTAGTCACTCCTGTTATCTTATATGGATGTGAGGTTTGGGGTTGCAGCCTCTCTAGAGAATCTTGGAGAAATATTGAGCAAATCCAGAAGAGTTTTATAACGTATAACCTTAAAATTAAAAGCAATACACCCTATCCTATTCTCTTTATAGAAGTGGGTCTTTTCCCTATCGAGAGCCTAGCTATGACTAGGCTTCTATTGTACAAGCACAAGCTCAATAGCATAGGAGACCATAGACTTCCTAAGCTAACTTTAAATTCCAGCCAAAATCACCTAAGGCTTAAACGGGGTTGGTATAAAGACACTAGGGCCTGGTTAAACCATTGGGAGATCGACGATAATGTTGCATTGCAAAGCATCAATAACATTAAAAAAATTGTTACTTCTAAGTTCAAAGAAAAAATGTGGTGCGAGAAAGATCTAGCAGCTAAAAGAAAATTAAAGTATTATAAGGAGGTCATCAACCCCACCTTAGAAGATCAAAAGTATCTCTCTTTTTTAACTAGCTCAAAGAAGAAAATTAATATAGCCAAGATTAGAATGAACTCTCATGAGCTCCATAGTGAAACAGGTTGTTGGACAGTTCCTAAAACACCATGGATGAAAAGGATCTACCATCTCTGTGAGAATATGAACATCCAGGATGAAAATCACTTCCTCTTAGAGTGCCCCGTGTACAACCACATTAGAGCTTAATTTCATAATCTTTGTTGCAATACTGACCTTCCTAGCCTTTTAAGATGTCAAAATTATAGTGAGCTCGGGAGACTTCTCTCCAACCATTTTGAGCATAGGAATAAAATCTTAAATCAAATTAAATAACTCTTTTCTTTAGGTCCGATAGACCAAATATTGGTCTCAGTGGACGTTAACCACCACCATCATCATCATCATCATATCAATTAAAATTTAAAAAAAATGAAATAAAAAACACTCAAAAAAAATTAAACAAAAACATTATACAAATTTTAAAAAACACTTCACATATATATATATGAACAAGACAAAAACATTATAAAAAATTTAAAACAAGGTTACATGGCCATGGCAGAAATTTTAATTAAATTATTATATGTGTGTGTGCGCGTGTGTGTGTGTGTGTGTGTGTTTTCTTCATTTATTTTTGGTAAGAAGTCTTTTTTTAGGTTTTATTATTTTTTATTTTTTATTCTTAATTGTATTTTTTATTTTTAAGGATTTGTTTTTTTAATTGTATAGTTTATTTTATTTTTAACATTTTGTTATTTTTTTATTTTTACTTAAAACTTTATCTAAATTATTTTTTGGGAAAAAAAAAATCTTCAAATGTTATAAAATTTGTTATTTTTCCAATTTTTTTATTTAATTTTTTCATAAAAATCTTTGATTTAACATGTCATTTTTAGTGAAAAGTGTCCTAAAATACGTATTTTTTTAATTATAACTATATGAAAAATGTATATTTTTTATCGATTGTTTAAATTTATTATTTTTTAGTGACAATTATTTTATGTGTATTGAAATATTAATTAACGATATATAAATTTATAAAAAACCCTAACCTCAAAATATTAATGTTATTATTTTTTTAACTTTGAAACAAAAAAACATTATAATAAAACATTGCAAAGAAAAACAAAAAACACATGTTCGGAAAACTCTTAAAAAACAAACATCTTAGGATGAAAAACAAGAAGAGGAATAAGACAATTTGAAAAATGATTAAATAATCAACATTTTAAAAAAAATTACATAATTAAGACATCATAAAATTTAAAGTGTCAAAAATATGTCTTAGAAAAAATGTTGATGTTTTTTAAAATTCGCATGAAAATCACCAATTAAAAAATTATCCACACTTAATATATTAGAAAATTTAAAGTGTAAAAAATAAGTCCTCTAAAAAAAAGGTTGATGTTGCATCAACACTTTCTAAAATCAGCATGGAAATCATTAACATTTAAAAAAAAAGGTCTGTAATTGATACATAAGAAAATTTAAAGTGTCGAAAATATGCTCCAAAAAAAAAAGGTGTATTTTGAATCATCACTTTTCAAAATCGGATGATTTTTTTGCTACCTCAAAAAAACGGGTAATCGGTAAAGTTCTTATTTGATTGGTAACTATGTCCAGTTTTATCTTTGTGACATTTCTCTACAATGATGTTATAAGAAATACAAGGTGGTCCACAATGGAATGATATATCTTAAACCTAGGTTGGCCTGCGATTCTTTTACCACGGATTTATAACCACAGGATAATCTTATTTTCTAGAATAATTCCGTACAATTTGGCTAAAATGTGGCTAACCATAATGGTCCTATAAATAAAGGGATGTTTTTATCCACACTTTTAAAGATAGGTATAATGAGGCTCTACGTCCAAGGCTTCGGTGATCCTTATTTCACTACCAAATTGAAGAGCTTATGTATGTGAGTGATGAGGATAGTGATTGGGAGAAATTTGTATTAATTAAAAATATGCAACAAATTCCGGTAGCAAGGTTACACCAAGAAGAGTTTCTATTGTAGTTACATTCAAACTTAATGTTGATTTCCAACCACCTTTCAAAAAACAAGGGAGAAAAAGAGCATATATTTCTACTACTTTCATTATTAGTTTCCTATATACCTGAATAATTTCTCACAAATTAATCACATAGAATAACACTAAAGTACATCATAAATAGAGGATAAGGTGGTCAAATGTTGGTTGAGACCCTTAATGAATACTCATTTATGCCCCGTGAATAATCCATTTCCCTATTGGATTTTCTACCTGTTGTAAGGGGGGATGAAGGGTTTGAGGCCTTTTTTAGAACTCCGACAAATGATTTTTAGGCTTGGGTTGACCTTGCATTTATGGTTTTACCTTTATTTCCTCTTCCTAACCTAAAACCACATCTTCTTCCTATGGTTCTTTTGCATCCTCATTTTCTTTTTCTAACTCTTCCAAGTCTTCTTTTTTTCATCTTTCTATTCATTTCTACATTGGATATTTGAATTTGCTCATAATCTAATGGCTATTGATGACTTTACCCATCAAGACTGATTTGTAGGGTTTCAAGAAGTCCCTTCTCCAAATCAACCTCAACACATACTCTCGTACAATAATACATATTCTCTTTTGGTTTTGCATAATCAATAACTGACATAATTTATTCCCAATTTCTCTTACTGAATAGTGATTCTATAAGATTAATGGACGATGGGGAAGTTTTAAACCAAAAAAAGGTTGAAGTGAATTCCTCTTTAGAATTAAAATCTAGTGTCCATGGAGACATGCACATTCCTCTCGAACACATGAAGGCCTAGATATGAATATTAAATCATGCACTTCCTTGCTTAAGAAAAAAGAGATGAAATACTCTTAGCCTAAAGAAAAGGCAAATACCCAACCATTGATTTTTGGTGCCCAATACTCTACTACCCATATGTCCACTACTTTTAGATTAAGCCACAAGCTTGTAAACTATCCAACTTGAGCCCTCTCAAACAAAGTAAGGAATTTTCTTCTTGCCTTTAAAGATGAGAGATCCAAATGGAGAATACCATTCAACTTTTAACACAATGGAGCTATGAAAGCTTAAGCGAGGTTAAGACCTAAACAAACACTTTAAATGTGCAAATCAAATATCTTTGTTATTATCTTATATGAGTGAACTTCAACTCATAAAAATAACCAACGGCAGCTCCAAGTCGACAGCCAACTCTAACCAAATTAGAGATGTAAAAAAAAATTCAAAAACCAGCAACAACCCATCATAAACTCCAATATCAAATGGATATAGCATAATAAATTCAACAAACAAGTAGGAGAACAATAACTCAGATTTCCCCTAACCACTTGATGATCTCCAACTTATATGACAGTTATAAAAGAACAAATATATTAAAAAATAATTAAAGCCACCATATTTCTTATAATCATTTAAATAACACCAATTTAACGAATATACTAAATTTTAAAAACAGAACTTGTACAATGTCGTGAAATCTGCCGAAAGTGAGATGTGAGATTTGTTTTAAGAAAAAAACTGGGTCATGAATACTCTCATCATTAAATTTTACTTGTATATATATGATTTGAGTAGTTAATAAAAATTTTATTTTATTTTATTGGGATTTGGGTTGGTTATCACGGTTATATTAAATTAGGGAGTTGTTTTTAGTGTGATTTTTTAGAGTTTTTGGTGTTGAAATTCGGCGAAATAATTTGAGGTTGAATCTTGATTTTTGTTATTTAAACTAATTTTTTTTACTCTATATATGGATTCAACGCCCTAAAAAACCCTAGGACACTTCGATTGTGCAAGATTATTCATCAAACTTCTGTTTTCAATGAATTCATGTCAGATTTTGAGAAATTAAATCAGAAAAATCCACCAGAAAAGCCTTCAAAAAGTCACACTAAGAGCTACTCCCTAAATTAAAGTCAAGTCATTAATGGTCCAAAAGACCACGTGCGACGTGTGAAGTCAGGAAATACAGTTTTCATTTTTCCTCTAAATACACAGAAAATTGAAACACCAACCTCCCGAATCGTAGAGCGCAATGGCAAGAATTGGTGGCCCACCATTAAAAGGTATGCATGACGATTTCCTTGTCCTTTCTTCTTCCACGATATGGGAAAGATGTTTCAATCAGATTTTCCATGTTGCAACTATTTTATGTCGTAGTCACAATTTCATCCTAGAACAATGGAAATTTTTTTTCAATAAATGAGAGATATTTTTGGAAATTTAAGTTATAGTTATTAAGTTTTAGAATTTGGGTGTTTTAATGGTGCTGAATTTATTTCTACTACAAAAAAATGATTCAATTAATTTTAGCAAGAATTTCGCCATTCAAGTGAAATTATGAGTAGACAACACCCTATTTTATTTAAAATTAGAATTTTAATTTAATTTTAATAATTAATAAATAGATAGTAATAATTTAATTTAAATAGCGATAATACTTTTAAAAGATAAAGGGTTAAAGCCTTGAGATAAAGAATTTGTAATTATAAAATTAAAAGTGCAATTCCTTATGCTATCTTGTTAAGTGAAATAGTCGCTGCTCCTATTGAAGCAATTGCTAGGTGTGAGTCATAAGATATTTAAAAAAAAATTGAGCAAATGGAAGAGGGTAGATGGCCTAAGGTTGTGTTTAATGATAGATTGTGCAAAAAAAAGAAGACTTGGATGCGGCAAAATAACAAATGGTTTAGTAAATGGGGTATTTGCTTGAGCATGTGTCTCACAAATAGTAAGGAGATAAAAAAAATTGTTATGGATAAGTTCCAAAAACGTACTTGGGAGAAAGAGCTAGGGAGAAAGAAGAGGTACTACATTGAAGAGTTTAACCCCACTCACAATCATCAACAAAAAGCATACATAGGGGCCAATATTTTTTGGAGATCCAAAATTTTTATTGCTCAATAACTGGGTGTTGGAAAAGGCCAAAAGCAATGTGGGAGGAAAGAGTATGTATTTTTTTCTTTTCTGGAAAAGTGGAAACTGAAAAGCATTTCATTTTAGAATGTGAGGGCTTCAAAAACAGTGTATTCAACGAAGTTTTTGTCAAGAAGTTGGGAGGGTTTATTGTAAAACTCCACAGGAAAAGGGTCAAATACAGGAAGTACAAGAGGAACTAGATGGAGAAGCAATTTTTCCCATTGGTTATTTTTAGCCTCATGGACATTAAAAATACTTTCTTTCTTTACTTATTTCTTTCTTTCTATATATTTTTTAATGGAGTAGTCTTAAAAACCCACAAAATAACTAGGAAATTCTGACAAGATTATGAAAAAAATATTTCAAAAAATCTAGGTTATTATTGTCAAACTTCAAGATTTTGGGAGCCCAGGGGTTTTTGATGGTGCTGAACCGATTTCCACCATAAAAAAAAATAAAAAAAACTATTCAAACACTTTGATGGTGTTGAATTCATTTCCACTATAAAAAAAAAAAAACTATTCAAACACTCCAACTACCTAATTTTTTTTTTTTTTTTAATTACTCAATTCCGCAAAAAACTGTGGTCCTAGCTATTTGGTTATTTTGTTGGATCGGTAGACATTCCTTTTTTAAATAGCCTAGTAGAAGTAGTTTATTTCACTAAGTAGAATATGTCTGTGACATTTGAACCCGCAACAGGTAACACAAACATAGGTCCACAACTTGAGCTAAACTCCTTTGACCTAATTTTAATTTAATTATTAATAATTAATAAATTAATAGTAATAATTTAATTTAAATGGTATATTTACATAATAATTTAAAAGGTTTAGATTTACTTTAAAATTGATTTGTTTTTTTTATTTAATCTACAAAATATCATAAAATTAAATTAAAATAAAAATTATTTTTAATCGTGTAATATTAATAAGCTATGATATTGTAATAAAGTTTATTTACAAATGAAAAATATAATAAAGTGGGGATGAATCTCCATGATTATGATTCTTTTTAATATTAACAATGTGAAATGTATTATGAAATAAGTGTTTTGATGTGTCTCATATATTGATACTTATTGATTTTTAAAAATTATTTGATTTATATAATTACTCTAATATATATAAGTTACTTTTACTTGTATATAAATTTTAATATTGTAACAAATTTTATTATTGTTATAAATTTTAATATTGTAATAAATATTATTGGTTTTTTAAACAAATTTATTCATTTATTTTGTTTTGATTATGATTATAAGTTTTATTTGTTTATGAAACTTTTAAAAATAAATTATATATATATATATATATATATATATATATATATTATAGTTAATTAATTCTTAGGAAATAAATTAATATTATTTTATTGAAGTTATTTTTTTGTTTGAAAAACAGTGGAAATTCAGGTAAGATTTTGATAAAATCTAGGAAAAAATTTGGGAAACCCAATTTAGAGTTGTCTTCAACATTTTGGGTGCCCCAAGGGTTTTTATGGTGTTGAATTCATTTCCACAATCAAAAAGTCAATTCAAACATTCCAATTATCAAGTTTTTTGAAAAAACAAATGGCTAGATTAATGTTGTCAAGGCAAAAGCAAAATTGTGACCTCAATAAGCAAAGCCAAAAACCCATATCTAAAAATTAAATAACATCAAACAAACAACCTATAAATTAAAATTTTGAAGATTACTGGCTAAAAAGTAAAATATTATAACGGTTAACGAGTAATAATAAAAAAATTAATATTAAGATGGTTAAGAATTTTTCACTACTTTATATTGTTTTTTATTTTGGTCCCAAAAAAAATGAAAATTTTAAATACATTTTAGGAAGTTTATTAAAGTTTTGGAAAAAAAAATATACTAAATTGAACATTTTGAAAATTAAAAAATAATTTGTAATTATTTAAAATGTAATTTTTTTTTCTAATTAGTTGATGGCTATTTTTTTGTGGTTTTAAATTGAATTGTGAAATATACAAATTATATTAAAAATTAAAAAATCTAAAAAAAAAAATTACTCGCAAATTATCGTAACTTTGCACAACAAAATTCCATGTGGATAGCTTCTCACTATGCCATAATTTAAACAACTATTTTCATAAAAAATGGTGGGAAACTATTCACATAACATTCAGTAGTAAAAAAGGGGAGGCTGGAGCGGGAGGGGTATTTTTAAACCTCGAAGAAAATACTGAATCAAAGTTTGCATAGGGACTTGGCAAAGCCATGAAAAACCAAGCTAGAGTGCTTTCTCTCTGGAAAGGTTTGAAAATAAGTGTATCCAAAGGTATCACAAATCTGATCATTGTTGGTGATTCAATGGTGGTTATACAAAAATGTCTAAAACTTTCCAAACATGAGAACCTCACCGAGATTGAAACTTCTCCAACTCTCATAAGGATAATGCATCTCCTTAGAAAATTTGAAAAATTTAAATTTTTCTATGGTAAAAGAGCCAACAATCAATTGGCAGGCGCTCAATCCAACATTGGGGTGGAGCTAGACCAAGGAGCCATAAGAATATAAGTGATATATGTCACATCCGATAATGTTGTTATATAATGTAATCTATCTATAGTACAGCTAGAGTACGTGACCTCTAGAGAACATGCAAGCATTGAAGAATGACAACATCCTGAGGACGCGATGGAGAGATTCGGGAGAAGGGAAGGTTGGTTGGAAGTTAATGCAAAGGTGGGAACGAAGTAGAAAGGTGGCCATGAACATCGATAGGTGGGCATTCGACCTTTGGTTATTCTATTAGTTAATAAATATGACTTCAGTCAAGGACAAGGATGGTACCATCACATTTCGATTCAAGCAGGATTTAGTAATGATGGAGAGGGAGGGAAATGGCATCGCAATGTTGCGGAAACAAAATTCAATTAAGGTCTCTAATGACTAAACTTGCAGAGACTGATCCATCCTCTTTCGAGGAAGAAGTAGAGAAACTTGTATGGTTTGATGAAATGGTGGAGGAATATGAATCCATTGTAAATAATAGTGTTTTGGAAGTGGTCCTAAGAACAGCAGATAAATCATTTGTGGTTTTAAGATGGATATTCAAGGTTAAGCATCTAGCAGACGGAAGCATAGAGAATTATAAGGCCATATTTGTGGTCAAGGGGTACTCTCAAGTTGAGGGAATTGACTATGAGGAGACCTTTTATCCTGTAGCAAGGTGTTGATTCATTAGATCAATTCTTGCACTAGTTGTGTAGATGGGGTGGAAGATCCACCAAATGGATGTAAGAACAACATTCCTCAGTGGGGTTATTGAGGAGGAGGTGTACATCAAACAACTAGAAGGCTTTGAGACATTTGATCGGGAGTGTCATACATGCAGACTCAAGTGAGTGTTGTACAATCTCAAACAAGCACCCCGTGTTTGGTACACCAGGATCGACAACTATCTCACTAATTTTGGATTCACCAAAAGTGAAGCGGATGCAAACCTCTATTATATCTTGGTAGAAGGTAAATTGCTTATTATTGTCTTATATGTTGACGATTTAATTATTTGATTTTAACTAGTGATGAGCAATTGATCAGATTTTGCAAGGAGGACTTTGCAAGGGAATTTGAAATGAAGGACATGGGCCGCCTGCACTACTTTATTGGATTGGAAGTATGGCAAGGAGATGGGTAATTATTTGTGTCTCAATAAAAGTATGAAAATGAGATACTACAAATATTTCGAATGGAGAGTTATAAACGCATGGAGACACCTCTAGCGGCCAACTGGAGGAAAGAGGATGCCAATTCATGTGAATAAGTGGATGCTGCCATTTATCTACAGCTAGTGGGTTCACTGATGTATCTTGTGAACACATGACCATATATGTGTTATGCAGTCAACCAGCTAAGCCAAGCTATGGTTAGTCCAACCAAAATATTTTTGAAAGCAGCTAAGCACGTTTTACGGTACCTTAGAGGAACTACCCAGTTTGGACTATGGTACAGACGAACAGAGGGAGTGAAGTTGTGTGGCTTCACAGATGTATAATGGGCGGGATTCCATCAGACCGAACAAGCACATCAGGTGGAATTTTCAGTGTTAGGTCTGCAGTTGTTTCTTGCTATAGCAGGAATCAAATATTTGTGCCACTTGGCTTAGCAGAAGCAGAATACATGGTTGCAAGTCAAGCAGCATGTGAGGCGATCTAGATGATAAAGATACTTATGATGGATCCAATTGTGATCTACTATGATAATCGGAGTTGAATGAAGCTCTCTAAGAATCTTATATTTCACGATCGATCCAAGCATATAGATATATTTGGTATCGCCATTTACATGACTATGTGTAGAGGTGGATGATGTTGATATAATACATTCCGGAAGGGGAAAAAGATGTTGACATTTTGACAAAGGCCTTTCCAAGAGGGAATTTTGAGTTCCACAGGTGCAAGATAGGGGTGGTTGATAATACTTTTCTTACTGAGAGGGAGTGTTGAAAAATGCACCAAGAAAAATTCAGTTTGACTTTGCCTTGGTCAAACTAAAGATAATTTGAATTTCCACATCAGTAGAAATCTTTGAGGTATTTAACTAAGGTGACGTGGCTCTTGTCACTTTGTTAACTCAATTAATTTGAGTTGGAGGGCTTGAGTTCAGTTAAGCATGAGTGATTTCTAATTTGTAGCAATCTAATTCAATTATATTAAGTTGTGTTTAGTTAAACCAGTTCAACCTGTTGGAGGAACTAGTGGAAGGTCAGTTGTGTTGTGCGACTTCAGTGTAACTCAATGATCATCTAGTTAACTGATCACTCAACCCAAAATATTTAATTCATGCAGATAATTCAATTTACTCAGTTGAGGTGGAGATTCCAAGGCAGTGTAACATTATTTGTAAACTAGTCTTGAGTGAACAGGTGTTGCATGCAGCCAGATGATCAACCTTGGGAGTTGCGCAATCCATTTTGGAGAAATTCCTAAATATTAGAGGCCTAATTTCTCAAGTAATTGCGCAAGGAAATAGGGGCTCAATCAGAGGCATAAATTGACTAAGTTTGGGTCATAACCTCTTAGTGAGAAGGGAGATAAGTTATTCACTTGCAGGTTGTGCTCAATTGAGAAAATCAATTGTAATAAATATATATTCATCATATTAATGCAAGCAAACATTGGGGTTTTTAGCAGATTGATTTCCCTCAGAAAATAATGTGTGCATGTGTGTTATTTCTCATTACATCTTTGTGATTGATGTTATAAATTGTGAATTGATTTCCGCATCTCAAAAGTACAATAGATTTGTGTCTTGTGATTTTGATTAAAACTTCATGAGCAATTTCAAATCTACGTCATAATTTGTGCAATCATGATCTTTTGATAAATCAATTTTTATCACAACCCCTTTGAGATTCATCATTTTTAAGCTATGTAAACCTTCTTGGGCCACCCCAATATCTTCACAGATCTTACGACCTTCAAAAAACTCAAATTGTCCCTTAGATATTTATGAGGAGAGGAATGACTTGAATCTTAGAGAAATCACCTTAGCAATGACATTATAGATAGAATTGCACAAATAACTAGGTTTGAATTCTTTAAAAGAGGAAAGGGTGTCCACCTTTGGAATCAAAGAAAAGTAGAATTAAAATTTGATAGCATTCTGCGAGCACGTCAAGATTCTTCAACCATTACTAAAATATCAGACACAAAAATATCAAATAGACCTAGAATAAATTCCACACCCCAACCATCAGGCCTTGGGCTCTTATCATTTTGAAATTTATTCAGGAATTTCATTAATTCATCTTTTTTTACTCCAAACATAAGATATATATTTCCTTCCTCATCAGGAAAGCTGGGGAAAGGAAGGGAATTGTGAATTACTTCTAGAATGGTGACTTTTTCATGGGCTTTAAAAATATTTTCAAAATGTCTCTTCCCCATGTCTGATAAAGCATTGTAAGAGGAAGCCTCCTTACCATATGACTCTTTTAAATACCAAGTTGTATTTCCCATTTTACAACCTTTAGCATAAGCCTAGAAGAATTTTTTATTATTGTCCCCACATTCAAGCCAAATGGCTTTGCTTTTCAGCCTCCATTTAACCTCGCGGTCTTTTAAAATTATTTTCTTCCTCTTCTCCAAACAAAAAAATAAAATCTATGGATTCCACTAAGCCATATCCTTCATATTCTTGGACTGCAATAGCTTGAAGTTGGCTTTCAATCTCTCTTAGTTCCAATGTTTCGACCTTTTTTTTTCATGGCCCACTCTTTGGTTTTATGCTTGATACACCACACATTTTTTACAAAAAAATTCTAGCTGAAGCACTCTCCAGTGGATCAAGTGGGATCTAATGTTCTTGAACCAACTCTACAAATTCTTAACCCTTGAGTCAGTTAGAGTTCATTTCGAAAGGACAAGCAGGTTTACGTGTGGCACCTTTTAATTCAGGAAATATAGGCGAATGATCCAAGGCACCACCCACCCCAACCCATTGTATGATGAAGACAAATTCATCCATTAGCACCTCAGACACCAAAAATCGATCAAGTGCCTTGGCCACGTAGTCAGGACTTGATCGTTTTTTCCTCCATGTAGGTCAAAGCTCTACCAGATCCACGTCAATAAACAACCAACTAGTAATCTGATCAAAGAAGAAGTCAAAAAAACCATCATTTGCATCCCAACTGCCCCAATATTTAGGACCCAAGGAGAAATTTAAATCGCCTCTAATGATTAGAAAAGGACAATTTATAAAATATTTATCGAAGAAAGTGTCCCTAAAATATTTTCAATTTTAGGTATAGAAAGGTCCATAAACATTAAGTAGGATGAGGAGCCTCCACTCGAGGAGCAAGAGCAGGAATTGGAGGGAGAAGTGATCGGAGAGGAGAAATTTCCTAGAGCCCGAGAAAAAATAATAGGGAACTTGACGGGGAATGTGGGAAGGGCCTTACAACATGAAAAGTGTGTTGGAATGCATAAAAAGGGTTGAATCTCCAAGAGAGCAAGAATTAGGACATTCCATGCTTTAATAAAGAAAATGATACTTGCGGGAGGAAGAAAGGGGAAGAGTATCTAAAATAGATTGCTCCATGTTGAGTGTGGAGCTTGATTCTCTTCCTTATTCATAGATATTGTTTTAGCCATGTTTATATCCCAGTCCCTAACAAGGGGGTGTAGGGGGGCTCCGCACACCCCCCCCCCCACAACTAGGAGCGTCGGCAGGGAGGCAATAATGATTCTTTGGAGGCCCCCACCGCTCCCCCTAGCAAGGGTTTGGGGGCAGCACCCTCGAAGCAAAAAATTAGAGAAATTTTTCCTTCTAAAATATTGTAATTTTGTAGTCAATATGGGTCATTCATTAGGTGAAATCTCTTATGGTAGAAGTTATGTTAATTTAGGGATTTTTTTCCCTAGAAGGCAACCCTTGGTTTATATGAGGGAATTGTATTACGGCTATGTATTATTCAGTGTGAGAAGAAGAGAGATTGTGTGAGAGCGAAAAGGAAGTTACAACAAAAATTTTGTAGGTTGTATCCCTTCATTTTGCTGGATAATATAAAAATAAGAATTGGTTGTTTCACAGTGAACGTAGCCCAAATTGGGTGAACCGCGTATATTTGTGTCTCTCTTATTTATGCTTTTCTGTGTTTGTTTTTCGATAATATTTCGTGTTTCATTGCTTTGTTATTTAATTTTTAACACTCCATGGGGTCTTGAAAGCCACCATCCACATTCATAGGGTCCAAAAGAGGTGCATCTACAGTCGAAACCAACTCCTTAGACCCGCTAGTAATACCACCCGTCTCCCCACATGAGGATGACATCCTATTTTGAGGAACTTTGTCCTCCGAGAAAAAATCCTCCTCCTCATTTTTTGCTAAAGGAAAAACAATACAACGTTTGATAAGGTGACCATATATATGGCAACGATGAAATTTAAATGGGACACCTTCATATTCCAGGTTTTAAATAAAGCCTTGAGTGATCAGAATTTGGATCAGGGTTTAAAATTAGCTAAAAATTAAAAGTTCTCAAAATTATTTCAAACTTGAATGATCGGATAGAGTTCATCGCCAGGATTCTGGTGCAACTTGTTTCATCAAATTTTGAGTTCGTATGAGTGAGTTATGGTATGTTGTTCGCTTTCCAAAACATGTAAAAAAATGGGCAAAACAAGTATAGGGATGAAGTGGCAACCCAGTCAGCAAAAAAGAATATCTTGGGAATATTCTACAGGATTCTGCTAATAAGATTGTGACAAGTGGCATTTTTGGATTTGCTTGTTTGATCTATGTGGGGGTAAATTTCCTAATGTTTTTAAGGTTGGAAATTGTGTTTTTTTTTTTTAATTAAATAATTAATTATTTAGGATTTTAATATATATATAATTATATATATTATATGGTTTAACATATATATATATATATATATGTATATATATATATATATATATATATATAATTATTAAATTTTAATTAAACCATACTAATTTCAATCTATGTGAAGGTTTGATGTTTTAAATTAATGCCAAGGTGGTAAAAGGTTTGTTTAGGAGCGAGGTTGGGGTTTGAAGCCCAAACCTCGGCCCCACCATGGCTGCACCCTACTAATGGGCTGCGAGTCTTAATTGTTAAACATTGCCGCCAAACATTCTTTTAAACCTTCTCATGGGACTGGCGAAGTTTAATACGGTTAAGCCACGATTACCACATCAATCCGTAGTTAAATTATCTTAACTTGCAATTAGCGCTAACAGCGCTTAACTTTAAAAATTGTGCTTATCTTATGTTAATTGCGCTTATCCTCTAATTAATACACGTTTAGTTTGGCGGAAATTTAGGGGAGCACACCAAAACTGGTGGCTTTGCTATTTCTGGAATGTTAACTGGAGGTCTCCCCAAATTTAGTGGAGGAAATTGGGGAAAAAATAAATGTGCTCTATTGGAGCATCTTTCAACCAAATTTCGAAAATGAATTGTCAATTTTGAATGTATTGGACCTTCTAAAGCTAATGGAGTAGCTTTCAAAGGCATTTGGAGACTTCTAGGTGCGAAAATTCTATAGGGAAGTTTCATGGAGCCTAGAGCCCGTGTTGGAGGCATAACCAAAGGAGCGAGAGGCCATACTGAGAGAATGAATAGAGAATTTTGGATTATTGACATTTTTGGAAATAGTGAGATAGGTTTCAGGAGCAGATGAAGATTTATACAGGTGTTTTTTCCACAGGATAGCTGCGGGAAGCTCAAGGCCACCAGCAAAAGAGATCATGCCCAAGGGAGCCATGGTCCATTTCCAGTGATTGAACAATCAATCTATGGGTATTTGGGCATTCTGAGCCCATTGGTACAGTCTAAAACACCAATGGAGTTGAGCATTAGCTTGTAAAACAATTTGACCATTTTAATCCCAGAGAGCCTAGTCCATTAATGGAGGCTCAAGGAGATGTAGCCCAATGAGGGTGAACTCCTTTATTATTTTGTTGTTATGATTTGCTGGTTATTTTTTTTGCAAATTATGTTTGTTGATCATGCCTTTAATTAGCTTAAATAATTGTTAAATTTCTCACACATAAAGCACTTTAAAAACACATAAACTTGACACAAAAATTATGTTAGACAATTGGATGTATGAGAACGATCCTTAAGTTGTTTAAATGGAATATAAGGTGCTTGCATAGAAAAACAAGTCAGCCACCTATTTCAGATCATTGAGTCCCCTTCGAGGTCAATTTCATCAGGGAGACTATTCCTTAGGTCAACCTTGATTAAGATTATAGTCATGGACATTTTCCCCAAGGAAAGATAGGATGTGTCATGTGAAATATAGGAGCCAATAGAATTCCCAATGTCTTGAAAAATTTTGTCGGCCCAGAAAGCTAAAGCTAAACCAGGGAGACGAACCCACAGAGGGCCCATATCTGATCACTCCAAATGGGCATTAAAAAAGAATGTCCAAAATTTAAATAAGATAGGAGAGGAATCAATATGCCAGACCTGGTACAATAGGAAGGAATAACCCTAAAGAAATATTTATTGAAGTACACAATGGGCTTATCAACTTTTTGAACAAGATAAACATAGTAGTAAGTAAGATCGTGCATCGGTTCCAAAATAGAAAAGAAGAATTTGAAATGGCTAAATATCCTCCCATTAAAGGATAATCGTATCAATGTGAAACTTCAAAGAGACCACACCCCAATAGCCCTTGGACACTTGCAATTTACCTTCGAGTCTATGATTTGACTATTTTTACATCTACCACTTTTGCAAACTTCAAGTGAATCCAACATTTAGCTAATAAGTTGACACCTATCAGAACTTGTACCAGAGGATAAATTTCGCTTTTAACCCATGATTTTATGGTTTTAATGGAGAAACAACAACCATGAACCTATCACACCAAGTATTTTTCATCCAATGAAGAAACCCAAATTCATCTTAATGTCTCTAGCCAGAACCAGAGAAAGCTTGGGACGACTAGGATTTCTAATATAGAGAGGTTTCTTTATTGAACTAAACTTGATGAAATTTGAGTTTTTTCTTAGTCTTTCCTTTAAGAAATTTTTCAAATAACCCTCAGACTATGCCAGCCTAATTGAAGGGCCATATCCTTGCAAGTCAGCGTGATTGCAAGAAGCAAATCCATGGGAATTTAGAAATTGAAAGGAATTAATATCCAGAAGCAAAATTGAATTACACAGTTCATAAGCAGGATAAAAACCTTTCAAAAACCCCAAATCATCTGGAAATTATAATGCCATTGACTGGCTAGGGACGACCAAAAGGGAATTGTTTAAAAGAAATTCTAATAGTGATACATGTCTAGAGAGGCCTGGATCCCATACCAGCCCAAAGAACCAAGACTCCAACCCTCTAAGAACTGTCAGGTGTCCTCTCCGAAGCAAGAATTATTTTTTATCATTGGATGTATCATTCAACTACGGATTAACCACCTTATCTCGTGCCTCCCTCATCGCTGAAACAAAGAGACAATGGCCACCTAGAGAAACCGATTATAAAACTGTTGGGAAAGAAGAGGTTTTTAGATCTCCTACAAAATTGATGAAAATACGAGTACATGGTTATCCACACAGACCATCGAACCCTGTAGTTCATGCAGACACAAGGGAAGTTTTTGAAATATCGCCATCAAAAGTGGTCCACATATCTGCAAAAATTTCATTTGAACATCAAGTACAAGAAGGGAAGGAAAAATAATGTTGCAGATTGCCTTAGCCGACCATCGATCGTGGCGCTAACCGTCATGCTCAACTCTTGTGGGCACAATAATTCTGATTGGCCGCTTCTCTACGAGAGTGATCCAGAATTCGGCCACACGTACAAGATGCTCTTGGAGGATAAGCAAGTTCAAAATTTTCACCTCCAGGATGCATTTCTATGTCACCTGGGACACCTTTGTATTCCTTCAAGCGAGCGTGCCAAGATGATTTGGGAAGCACACTACAATCGGGTCATTGGGAATTTCGAGGTCGAGAAAACAATGGAACTAATACATAAGTATTTCTATTGGTTGAACCTTCGAAGGGATTTCGAGAAGTACATCAGATCTTGCATTGCCTGCGCCATTGCCAAACCGACCATCAAGAAGCAAGGCCTCTATACTTCATTGCCTACCCCTAGTCGACCTTGGGAATCCATCTACATGGATTAAATTTTAGGCCTTCCTTCTACTAAGCATGGAAACAACTGTGTTTTCATGGTTGTCAACAGATTCTCGAAGATGGCCATCATGGCAACCTGCAAAAAGAATATCACAGCAGAAACCACTACTAAACTCTTCTCTGAACAAGTGTGGGTACACTTTGGGACCCCACAGTTTATCATCTCAAATCGGGATAGCAGGTTCCTCTGTACATTTTGGTCCAGCCTCTGGTCAATGCTAGACATCAAGCTCACCAAGTCCACATCTTTCCATTCCCAAACAGATGGCCAGACAGAAGTCGTCAACACGATGATCGTACACATTCTTCGCATGTACAACTCAAAGCATCCACACACATGGGATGAGAGCCTCACCTATGTACACCACAGCTATAGCCAGGCTCTCCACATCTCAACTGGTCACAGCCCCTTTTAGGTGGGCTTGGGATTCCAACCACTATGTCACATTGACGTAGCCATGCCATTTACGGCTACTCAAGGCGATTCAACTCATGTCCAATCTGAAGCTGACAAGGCGAACAGATTCACTGAGTGCATTAAATGCATCCACAAACAGGTTCATGACATATTGGACAGAGCCAATGCTAAGTACAAGTAGTGACATGATCAGCATCGGGTGCCACACAACTTCCAGGTGGGCGACAAAGTGTGGCTACATTTGCAGAAGGAGCGCCTCACTGGACCCCGCTCTGATATGGGTCATACACCATCACCAAGGTTGTAGGATATAATGCCTTCGAGTTCAGTATTCCACCATTCTTTGGTCTACACCTAGTGTTCAATGTGGACCGCCTTTGAACTTACTTCCCACCTCTACTGGACACCTCTGACATTGCAGAACAACTCACACCAACAAAGTCAAACCCAATTGCATGGAGTAGGCAACCACAGATCATATCATGAACACGCAAATTAATAACACTCGCCAGCAGAAGATCCAACTGTATCGGATTTTCAAATATGGCCAACTCTTGCACCAAGGCAAGTGGCTCATCGGGGACCAAGTTCAACAGAAGTTTCCTCATCTCATGGAGGAACTCAACGCAATGGGGACCATTGCATACTAAGGGGGGAGGAATGATCCAGGTGGATATTGGTGGCCACCCACCTATTCCACTTGGGGCCCCACCATTGTTTCTTTCAGTTTTTTAGTTTCCTTAATTCTAGCACAGTTTACTATTTTTAGCACTTTTTTCGAGTCCTGAACTTCCGGAGCTATTTCGAGGCCCTAAATAACATTTTTTTGGAAAACCGGGAGCAACATGGGTCTTCGACCGATGTTTCTCACCTCAAAAGTTGTAGTTATTAGATAGATATTTGAACAAGGTATTGTGCGCATCAAACGAAGATCGTATGCCAAAGTTACGTCTCTAGGAAGTTGATGTACCAATTTACCCAAACGAGACCCATAGTTTTGGTGCTCCATCTCCTAGGGCTAGGTTTTTAGATGTTTCAAGTTTTCCATTGTTTCTCAATAATAAATAGGCCATCAAGCCTCATTGTAACATATTTCAGAGGCCTGTAGCCGATACATCTCTTCTTAGAGATAAGCTACCATCGCCTTAGCTAGTTTATTTCCATCCTTTCTATAAGCATATTTTAGTTAAGTGATATTAATTATTTATGTTGCATCTCTGCGTTTATGTGTATTTCTGTATTTTATTACGTTCCTGCATAAGTCTGGATCAGAAAATGTAGAGAAACATGCATTGAAGAATTGATTTAAAAAGAGTAAGTTTTCTTAAAATGTTAAGGGATTTGAAGGTCCAAAAGTTAAGTTTGAAATCAATCCTAACAAGGAGGTCTTCTAATGAGATGATTCTTAGAAATTTCTCAAAGATAAGAGATCTTATGTATTTTAAAGGAAGAGCACCTTTCTAAAACCTAGAATACATACTATGTTGCATTGTGTAATCGAAATGGTGTTAAAGAACATGATGAGATATTTGTCTTGATTAATCATAGTTTTAGAAGCTAGTAGGAAGGAGGCTATGCTTAATTTTATAGATGTTGTTGCCTTGGTCAAAGGATGTCACCTAATCACAACATCATCTACAAATTTGAATTGGGAAAATGGGTCAACATCTATGAAGTTTGAGGTCCTTTAAGGTTCTTGAAGCAATGTTATTCTAGATATTTCTTCCTAATACTTATCAAATAGGAATGGAGAGAGGGGATCCCCTTGTTTATTGTAGTGAGAAGGATTGAATGGATAGAAGAGGGACCATTAAAAAGGATCAAGAAGAACATAAATGAGATTTAACTTTTTAAACCCAATTGAGCCAAGTTTGACTAAAACCAAAAGTTATTAACATTTGAGTTATAAAATCCCAATTTAATTGATCAAAATGTTTGAACGTGTCTAGATTAATAAGCATGCCTAGTTTTTTATTTAATTTAAAGGAGTGGATGGTTTCATGATCTATTATGATTCCAATAAGAATTTGTTACCCCTCAATGTACCTACCTTGCTATTGTGAAATTCTATGGGGTATGACCTTATATATTACATTTCATAACAACCTGGGTTTGTTTAGGGAACTGGCCTTGTCTTCCTTGGGTATGAGAGTGATAAATGTAGAGTTAAATGCTTCAATAATCTCTTGCGAGGCTCTTGCATCTTCCACCATTCTCCAAACATATGTACCAACAACAACACAACATTTGTGGAAGAATTATGTAGTAAACCCATCTAGGAAAGGAGACTTGCTTATTTTTATTTACATTTTTATTATTTCCACTTATTTTAGGGTGGCCTCCCCCATGGAGCTTGTATTTTTTTCTAGATATGTTAGTTGAGGGAAGTGGTTAAGATGGAATTTATTGTTTGATACCTGTCAATTGCTAGCTTGGAGTTTTTATCCATTGATCTTTTTGAAGGGAGACAATTTTATTGTGATATCTATGATCATTCATTGAGTTATGAGATTTTATAGTATTTATTTCTCCATCCTCCATCCATATAATTATTGGTTTTTTCCTCCAAAGGATTTCTTTTTTCTTCGCCCTTATTTCAATTTTCTCCCTCAACGTTTCTTCCTTTTTTACAAGATTCTCACTTCTTCCTTCATTTATGATGGTGGTTTGAACCTCCTCCTATTTGGACTCCAACTTTCTCTATGTTTTAGAAATTTCCCCAAACAACATTTATTCAAGGGATTTAATTTTCCATTACTAGTGTCTCACCAACATTGTCGCTTCTTAGCTTATTCCTTCACTAATATCTCACTAATGTTGTCAACTCTTAAATTTGATACATGGATGATCCCTTCAGTGGATTTTCCTCATTACACCATAGTTTGATATTAACTATGATGTTAGGGTGATCAAGTCAAAACATTTCAAATTATAAGGGATTTGATTTTGGTGGTTCCAGGATATCCCAAATGAAGCATGTGGGATAGTGATCCAACCCCTATCTTGGTAAAATATTTGCTTCGAATGCCACTCTTATTTGAATGAGGGATTTCGATTTGAGGAAGCAATATAACCTTACCACTATTTTTTTCTTGCCCCTCTATTTTTTTATTTTAGGTATGACAACCATTGATGGTTGCTATGTCTACCAGTTGTAGCTCTGAAATGGTATTTTTGAAAGTAACATTAACCTCATCTAGTTTCCTTGTTTCTCCCCTTAAGCTCATTTTTAAATGTTATCATACCAAATTCCCCTTTAATGACTTATTTATTTCCCCCTGTGGTTGCACCTCTATTCGACCTCATCTCTATAAAATTTAGTTTTATGAGCATTGTACTAGAGTCATAAACATTAGTGATTATGCCTCCCAAATTTGACAAGCTCCTTGAAACTTGTAGAGATTTTTTTCCTTACTGTTATTAAATTTTCCAACACAATCATAACAAGGTTTCCAAATGATGACCAATCCATCCAAGAAACTATATTGGTAATATATACTAAATCAAAACCCTTCTAACATTTGCCATTTTTTTCCATAACTTCCCATCACACTTACTTTCTTGGACAATAAAGATTGTGAGTTTTTCTTTCATGGCATTTCTTTTGATAGGCCTTTTCTTACCCTTATTGTTAGCACCTCTAATGTTCCATGATGTGATCCTCATATTTTAAACTTTAGGTTGAGTGATGGAGTACTTATTTAGTATGTTTGAGACCTATCTAGTTGTTGGGCCTCCTCCTCTTGGGTTTTTTTTCTTGAGTTTTCTACACCCCTTTTTTCTTCCACTCCTAATTTTTTCTAAAGTCTCAGTTGTGTTTTTTCTACCACCCCTAATCCTAATGATGTCCCTTTATCTTGTGAGGATGAGCCAAATTTGGATTTTCCTTTTAAGAATTTCTCGAAAAGAGCTTGAATCTCTTCTACTAATATGTTTGTTAGTATTTTTTCTCCATATAGTCCTATAATGTTATTATATCAATCTCATGTATGTCCCTATCATTTTTTGGTTCTGACTCATTTTCTTTTGAATTATACTTGTCATCTTCCTCATTCCACATTTCTAGACGTTAATTTCCATATGATCTTCCTTTATTGTGTTTTATACTTGCATATTTTTTTCTTTGCTTTGTCTCACTTAGATTAATTGTGTGAGGCATAATTTCCTTCACTGTTGATGTTTCCACTTTAAATTTCATCTTCACAAGATCTTAAACTTTTGACGGAGACTAGAAACTATTGGTTACATTGGGATTAGTATTGGTTGCTTGGCTAGAATTTTTTTATCCTAACTTACATTTTTCTTGGCACCTTAACAAAGCCTTCCTCGTTGGTCCCTTGCTCTTAAATCTTGAGATTAACTATAACATTTAGAGGAAATTCCATAAACAAATGGCCATGTATGTGACAATTTTGTAGTGAAAAGGGATATGCTCATAGTTTAGGGTTTGTAAACATTCCAAATTTTGGAAGTTGATACATATGGATTCTAGGAGAGCTTTAGAAATATTCATATAAACACGAATATTTGCATAAGTTGTATATCTACCTATTTGGGTGATTTCTAAAGATTTGATGAGGAATCCTAGCATATTTTATATACTTGCTAATGTCTCTTCATTCCATAACATTTAAGGGAATCAGTATAGCCTGGTCCACACCAATGTTACTGTGAAGTATTTTGTTGGGTGTGGAGCCTGATTATCTTCTTGATTCAGAGGTCTTATTTGTGTTGGACCCTAGTTCCTAAATGGGGCAGAAACGCCACACGTATGATATTCGTCATGGGGGTCTAGGGGGGAGATGACGCCCCCTAATCTAAAAGTAGATGGAAAAATGCCTTGTAAAATATTGTAATTTCGTAGTCAATTTGGGCCGTTCATTATGCAGATGATGTGACGGTAGAAGTTATGCTAATTTAGGGTTTTTTCCCTTGAAGGAAACCCTCAGTTTATATGAGGGAATTGTATTGTGATTGTCTATGTGTATTCTGAGAGAGAAAGAGAGAGGAGATTGTGTGAGAGCAAAGAGGAAATTACAACAGATTTTCTCTAGGTTGTATTTCTTCATTTTGTTGGATAATATAAAAGGAAGGACTGATTGTTTCTCTATGGATGTAGCCCAAATTGGGTGAACCACATATATTTTTGTCTCTCTTATTTTATGTGTTTTTTGTGTTTATGTTTTTGCAACATTTTATGTGTTCCATTGCTCTATAATATATAATTTTCTAACATATTCTTTTTTAGGGCCAAACTTATTTGTTTAGAACCTTAAATGTAATCCTACAAAGTTAAAGAAGTATGGGTCTTTATCAAAGACTCTGTCCTTATCTCCAACGCATGCGAAAATGACAACAAAGAATCCTTTGAATGCTACTTTAGATCCTCCTACCCTTTGTGTTTCCATAACAAGTTTATCCACCTATCCTTTGGGTTTCCTTCGTGATTTTATCCACGATATTAATGTATTTTTTTTACATATCTAGATTCCCATAGACTTCCCTTTGATTGTATGATCTTTCATATATTAAATTTTATCCATGAACTTGTCTAATGTAACTTTGTATCTTGGGTTTTTGGCTACTTTATCTAGACATTTTCCCATCCTAACTTTGTTTTTGTTATTTATATTTGTAGGGTCATTGTCCCCCTTTTTGATAGCCCCGAGATAATTCCCCTTCATTTTAAATATTTAATATACTTTGATTTTAATTAAAATGCCTAAGAATTGGGACACATATTCTAGAGTTTGAGAGAGGATATTGCCTAGGATTTGAAGGAACCTTGATTTGTTTCATGAAATCCATCAAAGGGTGGAAAGTGTGCCTTAAATGGACTAGTTTTATATATTAATTGAGCAGGAAAGAAGGACAACAGAGCCATGTCTGCCTTGGATAAACCCACAAGGCATAGAGGAAAAAAAATTAAGAAGGATGGGTTGCACTGGCAGCTGGGACAGCTAGAGTCAACCAACGGGAGAGTGGGGAAGAGAGCTGACATAATAACATCCCCACCACCACTAAGGACAAAACAACCATAACCGAGAAGGAATGGGCGACAACAATGTCTTCCTACGCAACCAAAATAGTTGCAATGGTGTAAAGGAGGAGATTATCACAGTCCATGCACAAGGAAAGGACAACATTGGGAAAAAAGGAGGAAGAATTTGCGAAGAGGGGACTCTCATGCATTGAATGAAGACTGATTTGGATGCAGAACACAGTTGTAGAAAAAAAACAACTACGCTTATAGAGGAAATAAAATCCTCAACGTAGTGGAAAAGAGCACATAACTTTGTACTACTATCAAAACAGAAGGAGTAAAACGATCATTCAATTTAAGGTGGAGGTGGTGGACCTTTGGACTCCCTATGAGAAACGAATTGCACTAAACAACTAGTGGGTACAGGTGGATGGTCCTCTACATTAATTTGGCAACTCACTGACAAATTCTAATCATTTGACTAGATTCCTCTTTCTGAGAGGACCAAAATTGACCTTTGAAGCACTGAATTTGGATAAGGAAAATTATATTTTTGAAGTCAAGCCCACAAGTACACATTTGATCAATTTGGCCTAAAGGACAAACATGAGGACAAATTTCCCCTCTTCCAATGCCTATAAATACTCGTAAAGGAGCCTAATTTAGAGACATCATCACAAGAAATCATTCTTCTCTCGCTTGCTTGGATTGGTTCGTACAAGTATGAGGCAACTTTCCCTCTCTCACACATGTGAAGTCTCTTGGCATCTTTGACTGCAGCATTGACTTTTCCGTTTGGAAGACTTTGACCAACATTGACTTGGGTAATTTTGGCATGATTTGACTTCGATCTTGTGGGAGTAATTCTGCTTGGGAAAGTCACATTGTTTGGCACTGGAACCAAGGTAATCTAGGTAGTTTGACCACTATTGACTATAAGGATTGGCCATAGATTTTAGACCTAAATTTACTGCAATCCTCTCCTCTTTGTTGACTAAGTTTGACTATGGATTTCAAGACTGTTTTGACTCGTATTTTACCTTCATTCAAGGTTGAGTTATTTGACCTTTGACCGAGCTATCGAAAGGCACTTTGGTTGTTGACTCGTGGACTGGTTAGGGGTGATTTGATTGTTGTTGACTTTGATAGTATAACAGGTTTGGAAGTTTGACTAAAGCTTACTTTTGAAGCTCATATTCATTGGATATTGGTTTGTCTATTTGAATATTCAAAGTTTGACTTTGACTCTTATGGATTTGGGCTCATTATACTCTTTGCTAAACATTTTATGACAATCTAATAGAAGAAAATTTTTCAAAGGGTTTTCCCTATTATGGGGATTTTCCCTGGTCTTTGACCAAATCAGTGTCTCTTGTTGATGTTCTTGATTGTCTCCTATTGTCATTGTATTTATTGTTTTATCTTCAATTATTGTTCATTATTGGAATTATTGTTGAAAAGATTCATGGAGAATTGAATTGGGCTAAAGTAAGTGATATGGCATAGATAAGTCGAAAATTATCACTCTAGAGTCCCAGTTTCAGCTAGAAGAATTGATTTAATCCCTTAAGCAATCATCCTCAAGCTCTAGAATTTGGCTCAGGGGTGAGTACTGCAAGAAAAACTTGGTTGCAGTGTGTCTAAAGTTGGGTGGAGAGTTGAAGTCCCAATATCAGTTTTTAAGTTATTCCTTACAACATTAGTACTCATGTAGCTTTGTATGCATGTAAACCTCGTAACTTTGTTTGTTGTCTTGTTTATCCCCATTATGATTGTGTCGAATAACTCTTGCATGATCTTGGGCATGGTATGGTTCTATGCTATTACTGCATAATGATTTGGTTCTTGATCTCTATATTTATTCTAAGCTTAAGACTTAGTATAGTGGTTGGGTATAGGATGTAGTCAAACTTATGTATCTGAGTTAATGATTTATGCATAGACTGTATAGTATCAGTGGGCTTGTGCTATTTGATTATTATGAGAAGAATGGGTAATTTTAGATGTGTTGTGCATGCAGACATCATGGTTCTATTTAATGTGTTGTTACTATGTTAAGAAGGATTTCTTTGGGATATTATTTTTTTGCATAATGAGGTGTGTTAATATCTTGTGTAGAGGTTTCAAGGAATGGTTCCGTTTCTGTGTTTAATTCCTAAGCCTAAACTTAGCTCAAACAACCTGAATGTAGTATTGATGTGTATCTTTTTGTGATGATGGACCTTAATTTGACTAAATGGCCTAAGTATGAAAGAGATGGGTGAATCTATATGACTACTAAAGTTCTTACATTAAAAGAAGAGTTCTAATAATAGGCCTTTGTTTGTAAATCTTAACATTCAAGAAGATAGCCCTAAAATCCTCTAAGTTCCGAGGGAATTTCCTTATAAGCTCAGGAAGGACATTGTTCCTTATATATAAACAAATCTCATGAGGGATATCTCTAAGAGCTTTATGAATATATGGATATACGCATATGGAGTTGAGCAAGGGTTGGACCTCAAGGATTTAAGGACCCAACCTTCAAGTTGAATAGGCCCATGTGTGTGAGCATTTTAATCGAGTGTTGAGGATAGAGAAAGGCCTAGAACATATCTGTGTATCTTGTTGGGGGTTGAACTTCATTAATCGAAGGAAGAAGAAACCAGAATCCCTATCAACCATATGGTTAGGTGACATGACTAAGGGCGCACGGGTTGGAGATCGGAGCCATTGAATTCCATAAACGTTGCCACCATCAAATGGACCCCACTGGTTTTACCTTGGAGATTTCAAAGGGAGATCTAGATGAATCCCACTATGATTGGAACGTTAGGACGATGTGGTGGGTTGGAGTTGTATGTTAAGATTTTGGTTGTGTCAAGGCGAAGGACCCCCAAATCTCCATATTACATGGAAGCTTTGATTTGTAAGGATTTGAAGACTCACTTGGGACCTAGGCCATGTGAAGGATGTGACAATGGATGACATCGCCCCAATGTTTAGTTTTGGTGATGTCACCTCGGATCCCAAACCCTGAATATTTAGAGCAGAGGGCATGGTAGAACTCCTAGGATTTAAGTTTCAGGTGACATGATGTGTGGGGCTCGTTCAATGGGGACAAGTGCCATGTGTCATGAATGCATCTGTGTATAGGTCAAGGGGGAGGCTTAGCTTTATTGTGAGGTGTACATTGCCACATATGTCGAAAGGTAATCCCTGACATATTCAACGAAGGAAAATATTGAATGCCACCAGGATTTTATTTTTTAGGTGACGAGGCCATGGAGGGCCCTCACTTGCATACATTGTCTAAATTGTATATATGTTATGGGTTGGTTCATAAGGAAAACAAGAATGGGAGTATACGTGGCATGATGTGAAATGGGTCAGAAGCTGGGGTCATGCTACCAATGTGGTGATGAGTTGGATATGACAGTGGGCCATGTGATAGGCCAGAGTGATGTGGCACTATTTGATAGGCCAATATTTGAACAACCATATATTTTGATCTGGGAGTCTGATTGAGACAAATTTTATATCATTGACAAGGTATCAATGAGGGGGATGCAAAGGTATCATCCATTTTAAGTTTTGAGGAAGTTGAAGAAGGGCAAAAAATTTAGACCCCATTTCCATAATTGGACTTTGGAAGTCGAGCCATCAGAGTAACTACCTCCTTCTACCCTTAGTAGGTGTTAGGGATAGCGTGAGGGATAGTAGGGGGTATGTTATAGAGTGGTATCAAAGCTTCTAAGTTCAACACTTGGAATAGATGGGCTTTGTCGCATAAGAAATGCAGACAAAGGTTTCAACTCTAGACCATTGGGAATAAGTGGTGCCCTGTTATAGAATTAACATCGTAGTAAGACCAAGCACAATAATTAGCTTGGATATTTAGAGCTAGGGTGGAGCTCTGGCTATGAGTGTTGTGGCTAAATATGGATATGATTTCATGCTATTTGTAGCATTTGATTGTGATTTGTGTGTTGGTTGCAAGATGTTTTGGTATGACTAATTTTATTGGAAAATGCAATGGTATTGCATGTGTTTGCTATTAGGCATCTTGAAGGTTTGGATAGTCTATTACTGTAACCATGGATGCTTGTTATTTATTTAGTTTTTGCATAATTATCTACATGGTTTTGGGCATGGTTTTTTAAGTGGGTTGTTCCTACACACTTGGGAGGAATGGGCATGTGAACACTCCTATGATATGATGGATTTTGGGAAATACTTGTTTTGCTTATGTTGCATGTGCAAGCGAATGTTGGGTGTAGAATTTTAATGGAACGGTTTTGTGCTAACTTGGGATTTCATATAGGTTCTATGGTACATTTTGTAAATGTGAAAAATTATAAATATGATAGATGCATGCGGTTTCCTAACTGACCCCTTGAGGTTGCAGATGCCATGATTGTTGGCCTTAATGAGAAGACCAAATCCTCCTAAATGTTTAAAAGTTGATTCAAATATGATAGTGGTGGTATTGATAAAGGGATTGATTTTAATTACGTTATTAGTTTGGATCAAGGATTGAATTCTAACATTTGCAGTAGCAAGATGGTAATGATGGATGGTAACAATTTAAGAATGTGTGAACAGCTGCAGGGTAAAATTCTTGACTTAACATGGTAAAATGATAATTGATACATTAATGAATTGATAGTTGAGTGTATGTGGTAGCACATAGAAAAACTCAATGACACTAAAAGGAAGCATGTATCATGGCATGATACAACAGGATCTGGACCAAGACCATTAAGAATGAGGAGGAGGGAAATCCCTCCAAAAGAAAAGAACCTTAAGAAATTTGGAGGTTGAGCTTAGGGACTTGAAAGATGAGCTAAATATACGCAAGGTAGAAATTAGGAAGCTCCCCAGGAAATAACAAGAATTGGTTGAGTGGAAATCTAAACTACAACAACATTTGCAGGAATTGACATATCAAGCTAAATCCTCAAAAAGAGAAAATGATATTGGCATGAAAAGGCCCCGTGAGGTTGAAAATGAAAAGATGATATTTTCTTGTTGGTATTGTGGAGAAAAGCATATGAGAAAGGATTTTCCCCACAGGCAGAAGAAGAAGAAAAAAATAGTCCCTGCAAACGACATGGACATGAATCTGCAATGCAAAATGCTAAGGAAGAGGAGGGAGCATTCCATCAAGCTCTTTGAAACATGCAAACACGCTTTGCAAAAGACTTTCATGTATATTATTTTAGGGAATGTAATACTTCAAGGTCACTGTGAGCCTTGTAAAGAAGTCGTCAACTGATTTTGGTATATGTGTGTGTGTGTGAACTTGTATGATGGTTGAAAGTGCTATGAACGTTGGACTCACGGGATAAATTGATTTTGGGGTATTGTTTTATTTTAATTAGGTCGATAGGCTTTTCCTTTGAATCAGTGCACCAAATATTTTCGTCTACCTTTCTTTTGGTCGAGTGACACATGTGCACATATTTTTACGTTATTCTCTTTCTCCGCGCTAGGCACTATGCCAAAGTTCCCGAGCATATTTATTGACAGACTCGCCCATTTCCTTAGAGCTCGTGTCAATAAGTGTACTGATTATGTTTTTTCCTCCAAAAATTGCGAGATGCTAATTAATAATCAATCAGTTGGTTACAAAATATTCTAATGGTCTAAATATTTGAATTTTGAATTTAAAGTTAGATTGAATTTTCCCATAAATGTAAAGTTATTTATATTTTAGATATAAAATCAATATTAAACGCTTTGCGATGGGAAGTTTTAGGAACATCCTTTCCGTGTCTCCGTCTTTATTCTTTCACTTCAGAATTTTTAAACATTAAGTAAAGTGATATAGTATGATTATAAATTAATATAGTTTTTTAAAATATTAAATATATGTTTTTGTAACCTTTCAAGAAGTTAATATTAATAAAAATCATCAAATTAATATAATAACATTTTTAATTATTATATTATTTATAAATTTAATATTTTTAATTTTTTAAAACATTTTTATCCTATCATGAAATCTTTTTTTCTTATAATTTTTATTTATTAATACCCCAAGCTATTTTATTATATAAAAAAAATTAATTTGATTATTTTTAATTTAATTTGATTATTTCATACTCAATGATTTACTATTAAAACATTTTTAGTATGGAGTATATAAAATTGTAATAAATAATAATAATAATAAAGAAGATATACAAAGAAAATTTGGATGAATTTTCTTAATAAAAGTGTTAATTTATTATTTATAAAAAGTGAGAAATAATTCAACTTCATTATTAATAAAATGAAACTTTATATTTTCAATACAAGTGGACTATTATATTGAAAATAATAATTCATTCTTCAAAAATTCATACTTTTCTTGTAAAGTATTTTAATTATTTCTTATTTTTAAAAATAATATTCTATACTTATTGATTATTTAATTTTTTGGGAAATATTAATCATTTATTAATTTTTAGTTAAGATTTTAACAAATTATAATATATAGTGTTTAGAAACTTACAAGAACTTTTCAGGAACAATTATTTATATTAATAGAATATATTAGCAAGTATAAAAATTATTATATTTATGTATTTTATATTTTATAAAGTAGCTTAACTTAATAAAATCATTATTTTTAATGTTGCTATTTATTATAATTTATGAGTAAGTTATTGAGTTATTGACCTTGACCTTATTTTGCAATAAGATGAGTATATATTGATTTTTATGGGCTTTCGTATAACTTTGAATTGTAACGGGGCGAGAGTTCTGAATTTTGGAAAGCCACAAAGTTAAATTGAAATCAAAATTTCTGATTGTGATACAAAGCATAATGGAATGTGGGACTGTGGTCCTTGAGTTATCGTGTTATGTTGGGAGTGATGTTTGTAATATTTCAACAAAAATCTGGGGCAAAGAAATTGCAGATCTTCTATATAATTTGTATTCAAGTTGGGCTTCCAATTAAAAAAAACATTCAGTTACACTATGTTCATATAATTATAATGTCATCCAATTCCCACACTTGATGTGTTGAATGTCACCTACCCCAATGAAATAGTCTCCAAATTAGTGAAATAATATTTTCACAGCCCTATTCTTTGTGTAGAATGCCTCGCCAACTCCATCACCATGTTGAATGTCAACATCAACATCTAAAACATAGTGATATATAGATGCCTCACACTTCATAGCATGATTAAGAATACCAACCTAATTAATTGCAATGTCAGAAAATTTATGATTGAGTTCACAACAACTTGGACATTTCCCATATTTTGGATACTTATCAATTAAAATAACCTCCAAAAATTTGTCTCATCAAATCCCAACAAAACAAAATTGGTATCTCATGCATGATTTTTCATCTTCCAAGGTGAACCCTACTACCCTCCAAGGCCAACTAACCCCACCCATAACAAGCACCAAACAAGGGAAAAACCTCCAAAACTAGCCTTAAGATGATACATAATAATCCCCAAATTCAAAATGCAAAACTTCTTCAAATCAATAGTTAAATTTTGGCTTACACATTCCTATTTAAAACAAATTGAGTTGGTTCAAGTTCAATCTGCATAACACAAAGGTTAGCTCTAACCAAGACTATCTCAAGTCAACCCACCTATTGTTTCGAATCAAATCAAACATAAACCAACATTATTCATGCCAGATATATTTATAGTTCGGTTCAAGCCTTTTCAATTTTTTTTTCATATGTATATATGAACCTAAACCTTGCTCCAAAAAGTCATATATACATGTATTTTGGTCTGCAATCTACGCACATTTTAAAAAACAATGGTAAGGATATTATAGATAGAAAATACACAAACTCCTGAAATGCAAACAGTTTGTTATAGGGTGTGTTTAAGGTACCTTAGTCTCATATTAATTGCCAAATATGGTTGGTAGTACAAATTTTTTTCATGATCATAACCCTATAGATCAAACCCTCAGATACTGAAATTCACTAAATGAAAACGTATGACATACATGTCTAATTGAATTTTTCTCAATGATATATATATATATATATTAAAAAATAAAAATATTAAAAACTCTTAAGTAAATAAATTTATATATTAATTATTATTTTCTTGATTGTGGGAATCCAAATACAATTTTTCCAATTTAATAAACCTAGTGGCCTATCTTTACACCTTTTGGGGCAATTTCTAATACTTATGTGTTGGCTTTAATTTATTAGATTCATGGTTTGATATGATTTTGATTATACATTTGCGCTTGGCCATGCTATTTTGTTGAAATTTTTTTATAATTGTTGTTGTGATTGCCCTTATTGTATTGGTTGCCTTCATTTTGCTTTCCAATTTTTTCCCTTTTGAATGTCATGCTTGGGGCCAGGGAAAAAATTGTTGAGTGTGGTAGGAAAGCCACATGGCTTTGGTAAAAGATTTGAGGAGGACCAATATAAATATGACCTGAAAGAGCCCCTGTGAATAATTCAAGAGTAGGACAAAAATGAGAAAGGTTTGGCTTGGGCGATATGTCACAAAAGGACATCATTGGTGTATGCTTGAGCATCACTCCTGGATATGACAACAAGCATAAATGAGGAAAATGTTAGAGGCTAAAAGTTGTTTGTACAAATAGTGTAACATGAAACAACAATATGGTGAAAAGAAGGCAAAGCGAGAAATTATGGTAAAAGAATTCCTTTGGCCAATGCATGCCTTGCTTAAATAAAGGGAGTTATCTCAACTCTGAATTTATGTGATAGATGCCAATATATGTTGGGAAGTGCTATGACATCGAAGTGGGTTGGTTTAGTCCATGGGGAATAATGGACAGTGATAGAGTAGCCATGGAAATACCACAAGGGAGGTTCTCTTAACCTTAAATAATGTACATATGTAAATTTGTGATATGCTCATAATCATGAAAAATGTTTATATACATATATGAATGTCATTGTGTCTGACAGATTTTTTGAGGAGTCATTCTTGTGGAAGAATGATGGTTATATTCATTTAAGGTAAATGTGGATGCCATGTAAGATTCTCGATTGTGTGAGGAATAAATTGGGGAAAAGTATACCTCGATGACCTATGATTTTAGTATCATGTGACTATGATTCTTATATTATACCCATGTTTATCTTATGAAAATGTAATGTTGAAGGATATATCAGCAAAATGAAAGTTGTGTGATCTGCAACATGCTAGGATAGGCATGGATAACTCAAGAAACCACAAACCCCAGATTTGGGTTGTGGATGCACGTGGCAAAGCATGGGAAAAACACTAGAGGTAGTGTTTCTTGGTGCCTATGGATAAAGATGGTGTGGTCTTTGTATTTTGAACAGTTTTGTGTACATGTTGTACTGTGCCAAGTGTATTTTCCGTGTGTTGTGTTGTACCATGTGTATTTGTTGTGTCGTATCATGTGTATATGTGTATGTGTTGTGTTGTACAATGTTTATGTGTGCATGTGTTGTGTAATGTTTTGGGACAAGCAGGTATGGGATTGTCTAGGCCCATGTGTTGTGTAATGTTTTGGGACATGCATGTATGGGACTGCGTGGGTCCGTGTGTTGTGTAATGTGTTGGGACAAACAAGTATGGGACTGTCTGGGCCTGTGTTTCTTAGGACATGTAGACTTCTCAAAATGGGGGTTGTCATGGCATGTGACGGTGTGGGATACACCTATATTCTTGTCGACGGAAGACTACCAGGATTGGTAATTTCCATATTTGCGAGCTAGCGATTGAGCTTATGTGTGTGTGTCATCTGTATGAGATCTTAATGTAAATGTGCTTCAAGGTTTATAAATTGCAAGTGTTAAAAACTAAGTTTTATGAGCCTTTATGTTAAATTATAAAAACACAAAAAGCATAAATTTAAACTTTGAAATAATAGAAACAACAAACAAATGCACCATAAAAATAACCACAACACAGCAAGTGATGAAGGAGTTCACCCCTCCTAGGCTATGTCTCCTCGGTCCAGTTTCCAATGGCTTGGCCCTATATCATTATGCTCAAAATGGTGATTACATACCTTTATAGTGCTCAAATGGCTTCAAAAAGTTTAACATCAGCTCCAGAATTGTCAAAAATGTCTGTCTAGCCTCTTTCTACCCCAAAATTGGTCAAAAAATGAAGAAGTGAGCCTCCCTAGCTTTGATGCTAATTGCACCACAAATTCCCCAAAATTCGGAACCGTCCTACAAATTCTCCCTAATTTCAACTAACCGAGCAACAAATTCGTGGAATTTCGGGCGAAACGGTCAAATAATTAAAATTCCCAATAACACCCAAAAACACGAATTTCAAACCATATTATATAGTCGTATTAATTTTTTTTTAAATAAATTTTGGCAAGCTCCGCCACGCCACATCCCCGGTCATGAGCCATGGTTATATGCATATGTATATGGGGGCGTGGGGCTAAGCCCTGGTCCCTTACCCCCGAACTCTGCCGACCAAAACTTTATATAATGTTTTTGGACTAAGGTTAAACAAGGAATAACATGGCCCATTGGCTAAGGCGTTGCATTGTCGGTTATGAGGTTTGGTGCTTGACTCTGCGGAGGTCCAATTTGGCACTTAACAATATTTTCGTGGCCCCCCTGCTGCCACGTGGCGGCCTCTGATTGGGCCATGTAGCAGCATGTGGTTGGACACCATCAAACCAATCAAATTCACCCATAAACAAACCATTCAGGGCCTGCCATGTGTTTGGCTGTGGTAGGACCAAAAAATTTGAGTTTCAACCAAACAGAAGAGGCCACGTGGTAGCCTGCCATTAGCCCAAAATTTTTCCTAATCAATTGTCCTTTTTTTTTAAATTTCCATGTTTGGGAAAATGAACAAAACGTGTTTCCGGAAGCATATGGTGTCGGTTTCCTATGAAACGAGTTGTGCTGGATTCAGAACGACGAGATATATGTGGTCATTTAGGTTCCACACAATTCCAACAACTTTAATTTTTGAGCATATTTTTTAGCACCTAATCACTTCTCCCCACTTGAAGCTTTTGGACCCCAAAAGCTCTCTTATTATTGAACATGTGGATGAGGGTACAACCCCCTCACCCTTCCAATCTCAATCCATAGGAATTTACCTGAACTCAACAATTTGAGCTTTTCATGAAAACTAATCTTTTTCCCTGAATTTGGAGACCTTGACTTGTAGTTGTAGATACCATCTTGCTACAATTTCCTAGAATTTTCAGAAAAATAACCTGTCCTTGAAGGAACAGACACATTCCCTCCTTAGCCGTCAATTAAAGGAAACCTAAATAACTTGGAATTCTTCTCACCTCGATCACTGTCCACATGAAAATGTTTAGATTGTCTTGTCTTATGCTTGGCTCAACTCTTGACCAAATGTGATTGACATCGCCATGTAACATCCCATTTCAAAGACAATACTTTGTGAAACCCAAAAGAAGAAATTTTGAACCCAGTGCCTTAAATTTGCTTTGGTGCTTGCTTTTTGACCTTTGCACTCTCTTGCACCGGCATCTTGTTCACATCACTGCTCAATAATGATGCATGCTGTTGCAATTTTACTGCATCTTGTTTACCTCTTTTTGAAGGAAACATGTTAGACTCCTGAAACGTATTATCACAACCATTAGAAACCTCAATGAAATCAGAATTTTCATTTGATGCATCACCTTGAAATGCCTCATCCACAACATCCTAATGCTTGAACATTAACAAAGCAAATTTTTGACTAGCATTCATAATTCTCTTCATTTGTCTAGCATGCATAACAGATGAATTCATATTTTTATTATGCACTCTAACAATGTACTCGATCCCACTCTTGAACAAGTGATACTCATTCTCATGGTGATGAAATATTTCTCTCCTATCATAAATATATGGGCTACCCAAAACAATACCAGAAATATCAAGCAGAACAACATCAAGTTCAACTTCATCAAGAAAGTTTGCAGTGATTACAAATCTAAGTATGCACTTCATCATCACCTACAAGTTTGCATTCTTACATATCCAACTAGGATAAGGTCTTGGATGATGAATGGTTTCTAAATTCAACTTCTTGACTAAGTCTTCAAATATAAGGTTTGCTTGCGAACCACTATCAAATAGGGTTTCAATATTGGTATGCTTTGAAATAACTCTAACATGGAAAATTTCAATTCTTTTTTCATCATCTTGAGTACTATTTAGACAACTTGAAGAAATTGTACTTGAAATGTCCTTAAATTTCAAATCCATTGTGGTGATATTTGTTTCATCTCCAGAATCAGATCCTAAATCATGTGTTATTGTAGCAGTTGTCTTCTCCTTCTCCTTGTTTTAAGCTTGTTGGGTCTCATTTCTAGATAAAGTTTCCAACAATGATACTCATCGTGCCCATATTTGGAATATTGTTTGCATGTGATTTTTTCCTTCTCCATATTGATGGAAGCATTATTCTTACCTTTACCCTTGAACTTACCCTTTCCTTTCTCTTCAAACTCAAAGGTATCCTCACTTGTCTCATCTAAAACATGTTTCCCTCTTGCCTCTAGATGTGTGGTCTGTACACACACTTCATTTAAATTTGAAGGTTTAAACATGAGAATAGTATGTCTTAGATAACTATGCAAACCTCCAATGTAATTTAGAAAAGTTTCTTGAGATGTCAAATCTACACCCAAAATTAGTGCCCTTCTCCTAAACTCTTGAGTATAGCTTTGCACACTTTGTCCATTACCTTGCCTAAAGTTTTGCTAGTCCATTATTTCCTTTTGCATGTATGCTAATGGATAAAATTTTCTCCTTAAGGTAGTAACAAAATCATTCCAAGAGGTTAAGACCTTACCATGTTTCTTCAAGTCCTCTCGAGTTTTGGCTTCTCACCAAATAAGATTTGCACTTTCCAATCTTACTGAAGCAAGTTGAATCTTTGTCTCATCATCCTTGATTCTTTGTATCTTGCAATACACTTCAAGCTAACATACCCAATTTTCTAATATTTCAGCATCTACCTCTCCATCATACATAGGAAAATCAAACTTAATGTCAAGCTTTAAAAATGGAGTTTTACCATGACCTTTTTGGAGATTGTGGAGGTGTTTGTGAAGGGCTTGTTGTGGAAGAAAATGATGGTGAAGATGGTGGTGAGGATAATGGTGGTATCAAAGGTGGTTTGTCACCATTCCCATTACCTTTTGGAGGCCTATCTATGTCTCCTCCTTATCCTTTTGAAGACTTATCTCCCTTTGGAGAATTGGAGCTCTCACCTTGCATCCTTGTGCTTCTCTCCTCATAGAGAACTTTCACCATTCATGTCATATCAAAGAATGCTTCCCTGAAGGATTTTTCATCCTCTGACATATTTTCAGGCTCTCCTTCATTTGACATAGTTGTTGAAGCTTCAACTAAAATTTGAGGAAGAAATTGTGGTGGAGATTGTGGCAAACTTGCCCTCCTTGTCTTGATCTAACTTGAGGACTTGAAATGACAAGCTTTCCTTCTCTTCTCTTAAGCTTCAACCTTGTAAGCATCACATACACTTGCAAAAAAATTAAATCCTCATAGTAATAAGAAAACCAAAGCTTTGATACCAAACTTGATCTGTATCAGATCTTAATGTAAATGTGCTTGAGAGTTTATCAATTGAAAGTGTTAAAAACTGAGTTTTATGAGCCTTTGTGTTAAATTTTTAAACACATAAGGCATAAATTTAAACCCTGAAATAGCAGAAACAACAGAAAAATACACCAAAAAAATAACCACAACACAGCAAGTGATGAAGGAATTCACCCCTCCTAGGCTAGGTCTCCTTGGTCCAGCTTCGAATGGCTTGGTCCTATATACTTATGCTCAAAATGGTGATTAGATACATTTACAGTGCTCAAATAGCTTCAAAACTTGTTCCATCAACTCCATAACTGTGAAAAATGCATGTATAGCATCTTTCTGCCCCAAAATTGGTCAAAAACTGAAGAAGTTATGAGCCTCCCTAACTTTGTTTCTAATCACACCACAAATTCCCTAAAATCCAAAACCGTCCTACAAATTTGCCTTGATTTTAGCTAACCAAGCAACAAATTCACAGAATTTCAGGAAATTTTTTTGAACAGTTAAAATGCCCAATAACGACCAAAAACCCGAATTTAAAACCATATTATATAGTCGTATTAATTTTTTTTTTAAATAAATTTCGGCGGGCTCCACCACATCACGCCCCTAGTCATGAGCCATGGTTATATGCATACGTATATGGGGGGGTTGGGGCTAAGCCCTGGCCCCTTACCCCCAAACTCCCTCGACCAAAACTTTATATATCGTTTTCGGAGTAAGGTTAAACAAGGAATAACGTGGCCCATTGGTTAAGGTGTTGCGTTGTCGTTTATGAGGTCTGGTGTTCGACTCAACAGAGGTGCAATTTGGCACTTAACAATATTTTGGTGGCCCTCGTGCTGCCACGTGGCAGCCTCCTGTTGGGCCACGTGGTAGCATGTAGTTGGCCACCATCCAACCAATCAAATTTACCCACGATCGAACCATTCAGGGCTTGCCACGTGTCAGGCTGTGGTAGGCCCAAAAAAATTGAATTTCAACCAACCAGAAGTGGCCATGTGGCAGCCTGCCACTAGCCCAAAATTTTTCCTAATCAGTTATGTTTTTTTTTGAAAAAAATGCATGTTTCAGAAAATGAACAGAGCACATTTCCTGGAGCATATGATGTCATTTTTCTGTGAAACAAGTTGCGTTGGATTTAGAACGATGAGATCTACGCAGTCGTTCAGGTTCCACACCATTCTGTAAACTTTCATTTTTTAGCATATTTTTGAGCACCTGATATTTGTGTGTGTGTGCATATATATATATATATATATATATATATATATATATATATATATATCAACCATTAGGTGTTTTCTAGGTTTGGAAACCAATCTAGTGTGTGGGAGTTGAAGAGGAGTGAAGAGAAGGCATTGGGTGCTTGCTGGTTCGGCAACTGATCTAGTGTGTACGAGAAGAGCTAAGGCCACTAGATGCTTGCAGAGTTGGGAACCCGATCTAGTGTGTATGAATACGACAACAAAGAGAAATTCAAAGATAAATAACATTGTTTCATATGATTCCATGAATATTTGCAACTAGGAACATGATTTGATATTTTGAATTATGATGATTTGATCTATGAGCTAATCTAACTTGTTCTGACAGGAACCAAAATAAAATTGCAAATTTCACCTCATGGATAAGTTTTTAATGAGTTATTATTTAAATGATTACAATTTATATAATTAAAGTCATGGAGATTTATGTGCTACAATGTAGGAAGCATGGAATTACCCGGTATTGGTGGTTGGACATGGCTACAAGATTGATAGTAGAAACAACAAAAAAATTAAAGCATGCAACAATATGCTAGAATATATTTCAAGAACATGGCCATTGTGGGACACTAACACCCAATGATGCCAACTGATTACCATGAGGTATGCTATGACCGGTATGAAAGTGTGTAGGTAGGGAATTTCCTTGGTTATGAAATCCTTCTTGTGTGAGGAAGTCTTTCCAAGGAATGGATTGCTTGAGGGACTCAGAAACAGAGAAGGGGATGCCTGAACTTGGAAGGTGAATGACTACAAGAAAGGGGGATTGGATCGCCCGAGTGACTAGGAAGCAAAGAAGGGGATTCCAAAAATAATTTTGATTTTGAAAAGGGTCATGAGCATGGCTAATTGGAATCACAAGAATATTGGGGGTGTTCCAGAAAGCAATGGGTCGAGATTTTTTCGTTGATGGAATAAGAGCACAAGAGAAAACAATGTTGGATGATGGAGTTGGGTAGCACTATAGGAAAAACACAAGTGAGAAAGATGAATTAGGTGTGGCAACAACACTAGGAAAACTGCAAAGGAGCCACAAACAATGGTTGTTCCAAGAAATTTCTTGTGTCTACTTAATTACTTACAAGAAAAGTATAATTATGTAAAATGTAATTATAAGTGAGATGTATTATAATTCTCTCAGTGATTTATGTTGGGGCTAAGATTTTTTTGCATTATTTTTAGGATTAGAACACCGAGGATGGTGTTCCTCCAAGGGGGATGGGATTGTGACAACCCTAGGATAATTTCCATTCATTGTAAATTTTAATATACTTTTATTTTAATTAAAAGGCCCAAGAATTAGGACACATATTCCAAAGTTTGAGGGAGGATATTACTTTGGATTTGAAGTAACCTTGATTGGTTTCATGACAACCATTGAAGGTTGGCACATGTGCCTTAAATGGACTAGTTTTATAAATTAATTAAGCAGGAAAGAAGGACAACAAATCCATTCTCACCTTGGATAAACCCACAAGGTAGAGAGGACAAAAATTTAAGGTGGATGGGTTTCATTAGCAAGTGGGACAATTGAAATCAACCAAAAGGACAATGGGGAAGAGAGCTGACACAACAACATCCCCACCACTACTAAGGACAAAACCACTGTAGCCGAGAAGGAACGAGTGACAACAATGTCTTCCCATGCAACCAAAATGGTTGCATTGGTGTACTGGAGGATATCATCACACTTCATGCATGGGGAAAGGACAACATTGGGAAAAAAAGGAGGAAGAATTCGCGAAGAGGGGACTCTCACACATTGAAGGAAGACTAATTCAGGTGCAAAACATAGTTGCAAAATACAACAACAACATTTATAGAGGAAATAAAAGCCTCAACTCATGGGGAAAAGAGCTCATAGCTCTATACTGCTATTAGAACAAAAGGAGGAGAACAATCATTCAGTTTAGGGTGGAGGTGGTAGACATCTGGACTCCCTATGAGAAATTGATTGCATTAAACAACTAGTGGCTAGAGGTGGATGGTCCTATGGTGTCCCTATTTCAGTTGGTAGAATTGGTTTAGTCCCTTAAGCACTCATCCTCAAGCTTTGGAATCTGGCTCAGGAGTGATTACTGCAAGAATTGCATGGTTGTACCGTGTCTAAGGTTGGGTGGAGAGTTGAAGTCCCAATCTCAGTTCCCGGGTTCTTCCTTACCCGATAAGTACTCATGTAGCTTTTTGTGCATGTAAACCTAATAACCTTGCTTATTGTGCTATTTATCCCCATTATGATTGTGCAGAATAACTTTTGCATGATCTCAGGAATAGTATGGTTCTATGTGATTAATGCAAAACAATTTGATTCCTGATATTTATATTTATTCCGAGCTTAAGACTTAGCATAGTGGTCAAGTAGAGGAGGTAGTCAAACTTTTGCATCTCAGTTAATCATGTGTGTATATATTGTATAACACCAATGGGCTTGTTTTGTGTGATTACTGTGTGAAGCAATGGTTCCATTTTTGTGTTTGATTCCTAGGCCTAAACTTAGCCGAAACTACCTGAATGTAGAAGCCATATGTATCTTTATGTGAGGATGGGCTTGAATCTAACTAAATGGCCTAAGTGTGAAAGGGATGTGTGAATCTTTGTTACTACTTAAGTTCTTGCATTAAAAAGAGAGTTTTGTTAATAGGCCTTTGTTTGTAAATCTTAACATTCAAGAAGATAGCCATGAAATCCTCTAAGTGCAAAGGGAATTTCCTTATAAGCTCAGGAAGGACACACACACACACATATATATATGCAGGAGAGGTTGAAGCCTTTGCAAGCTCAGGAGGGATAGTGAGGATAGCATATAAATATGTGCATACAAAGCTCAGGAGGGATAGTTCGGAGAGCTTTATGACTATATGCATATACACATATGGATTTGAGTGGGGGATGGACCTCGAGGATTTAATGGCCCGACCTTTGAGTTGAATAGGCCCCTGTGTGTGAGCATTGTAACCAAGCGTTGAGGACAGAGAAAGGCCCAGAACGTATTTTCCTATGCCATCGAGGGTTGAACATCATTAGAAGAAAGTAGAAGGAAGTATACTCCTTGTCAACCATATGGATAGGTGTCTTGAACAAAGGCACGCATGTTGGAGATTTGAGTCATTGAATGTCATAAGCGTTTCCACTATCGGATGGAGGCCGAGGTTTTACCCTGGAGATTTCAAAGGGAGATCAGGATGAATCCCGTCGATATTGGAATGTCGGGATGACGAGGCGGGGTGGGGTCAAATGTTAAGCCTTTGGGCGTGTCGAGGAAGAGGACTCACAAATCTCCATATAACACGGAAGTTTTGATTTGTATGGATTTGAAGACTTATGTGGGACCCAGGTCATGTGAAGGATGTGATGACGGATGAGGTCAACTCGGTGTTTACCTTTGGTGACGTCACCCTAGATCCTGGACCTCATAAATTTCAAGTGAAGGGCATGGTAGAACTCCCAGTATTTAAGTCCCAAGGTGACATGGGACATGGGGCCCGTTCAGTGGGGACAAGTGTCGTGTGGCATGAATGTGTCTATGTATAGGTCAAGGGGGAGGCTTAGCTTTATTGCGAGGTGTACATTGCCACATAGCTCGGACGGTAGTTCCCGAAAACTTCAATGGGGAACAATATTGAAACTCGTCGAGATATTATTCCTAGGGTGATGTGCATGAACCTACTTACATTTTTTATAAATCATATATATGTTATGGGTTGGTCTGTGAGGACCATAGGAATGGGATCATATGTGGCATAGTGTGAACGAGTTAATATTTGAGGTCATGCTACCAAGATGATGATGAGGTGGATATGCTGTGGATAGCCATGTGGTCACCACATGGGAGCTATGTGGGTGCCATGTGGCAGGGCAGAGTGATGTGGCAATATTTGATATGCCAATATTTGAACAACCATATCTTTTGATTCAGTAGCCGGATTGAGACAAATTTTATAACATTGAAAAGGTCTCAACGAGATGGACGCGACGATGTCATCTGTTTTAAGTTTTGAGGAAGTTGAAGAAGGTCAAAAAAATTAGAGCCCATTTTCATAACTGGACTTTGGAGGTCAGATCATTATAGTAAGCGCCTCCTTCTACCCTTAGTAGGTGCTAGGCATAGTAGGGGATATGTTAGACCTTTTGTATTGCTACACCTTTACTTCTAGAGTGTCAACCTTATCATTTCTTCCCGCCCAATTTCTATATCCTTTAATGCCCTTAGTGACACATTGTCATTGAATGAGGGTACCAATTAACTCGTGGATTCCTTGCTTTTAATTTCCTTTTTTGTTACTTCTACTAAAATAGGCCCAACAACTACCAATCCATTTGTTGTAGTTGCTCTATCTCCTTACTAACCTATCTCCAAGTTATTGACTATTACAACCTCGTATTGTCTCCATGAAATTGATCAACCGTAAGCAAATACGATGATTACACACACATATATGGATCATTCTAACTAATAGATGAAATTACTTTTTTGGTTTGAACACACAATACAATTTCGAGTAAGATTGTGATTTTTTATTGTTTAAAATGCACTTTAACTTAGAATAAAAACCCTTATATTAACACCCTTAAAAACCAGACACTTTAACTTAGATTAAACAACTTAGACTTGTGATTTTTCAAAATCTGTACTGGATTTTGGACAAAATTAATCATTTTATCTATTAGTTAAACTACCCATACATATTTAATACATGATTAACTTAAATTATATTAATAATTTTTTTAAAAATAAATTTTCTATATTTAATAAATAATTAAATTAAATTATAATAATAATAATTTATAATATTTTTTGAATTTTGTGAAATTAAATAATTACTTTAACTAATTCCATAATCAACTCCATAATCAACTTTAACATTGTAGAAATATTCTTAAATTCAATTTCATTATCACCCACATTTACTTTAGGATATTAACATACTGATAAATCTACCTTTACTACCATGCTTTTGACTTTTTATTTTGTTAAGCTTATTTTTGAATTTTTTTTACCAAAACAATAATACCACAAATTATGTTAAATTTAAATTACAATAAAAAATTAAAAATTACATATTTAAAGTAATCAAAAATTCTATTTTAATTTTCTATTATATTTTTTAATCATTTAAAAATTTATTATATAATATTTTTTTTGTTTGATGAATTACTAATATATTTATATATTTAAATTAATAAGAACAAATTAATATTAATAATAATAACGAACACAACTATCACTATTTATTATTTTTATGAAATATAAATATATTTACATTAATATTATTAATAATAGATATCATTATATAATAAGTATCACCATCTATGTCAATTTCAATTTTTTAGACATTTTATTATAAACCAAATATCCTTTATCAATTATATAAACATATCTAATTTTATAATTAAATATTAAATTTTGTCGTGGCATTTTCACATTACTCACATTAAAGTGTTATTTTTTAATAGAGTAACTCATAAAAATATTATTATCAAATATATTTTCCTGCAATTTAAACTTTCGATTTTCATGTGCACTTTATTATTATTATCAAATATATTTGCCTGTGCAAGTTAGACACGGAATAAACGGCCAATGTAAAAGTTGTTCTCTCTTAGGCTTCAATAATTGATCTTAATTAGAGATTTCACGTTTATCTGTAGAGAGAGATTTCATGTTTACACGGCAATGGTGATGTATATTTGCCCATTTTTCAATTCACGTGGTATAAGAAATGAAAATATAGTGTTTTATTTTATGGATAAATTGGTAACGAGATTTTTATAAGATGGGTCAATTTCAACTGTTACATTGCTATAAATTTACTTCCAATTTTGACATCCTTTTTAGATAAATTCATACTTGTTTTATTTATAGTTTATATGGTAAATTAAAAGATTTCAACCTAGCATCTTCAATTTTCACAACATCTTCCTACCATAATAATCTCCAATTGAACTACACCTCTAAAAATTGATATAACATATCACTTTTGCATTCTTCTTAATAAATAAATTCAAATTAATATCAATAAATTGTAATAATTATATGAATAAAAAATAATTTTGTATTTCTTTTCAGAATATATATTGATTCTAGGTCAAAGCAATAAATGGAAAGCAAGGCATTAATTTGTTCATGAAATAAAGAAAAAAAGTATTTTTAACGTTTACGAGGTTAAAAATAACTTATGGGACAGATTGCTTATCCATCTCGCTCTTGTATTCAGCTCTTTTCCTGGAGTGTGGAGTTTTACAACCAGCCTAGATCCATCTTAACTCTGGATCTATCAAGCTCCCAGAGGGATCCAATCTCTGGAGGTGCAAACTTTTCCTCAAGTTTTGCACTCAAAAAAGAGGTTTGCACCTCTAGAGATTGATTTGATCCCTCTCGCTTGATAGATCCGGAGTTAAGATGGATCTAGGCTGGTTTAAGTAAATATGGTATTTGACCCATGGTATTAATAATATCCATGGTATTTCACCCATGGTATTAATAATAATTTGTTCCATGGTATTTCACCCATGGTATTAATAATAATTTGTTTAGTGGTATTTGGCTTAAGGTATTAATAATAATTTTTTCCATTGTATTTGGCCCATGATATATAAGGAGGTTTATGGAGTAAATATAAAAATGGGTTTTATTTATTTACCATACCTCTGGAGTAAGTATAAAAATAGGTTTTATTTATTTACCATACTTTATTTATTTTTATTTTTATTTATTACAGATATATTGATTACAATTAAGCCGACATTACAAAATGTTTACAAACTTTCTTACATTACATCTACACATCTACCCTATATATTAAGCCGACATTACAAAAGTTTATAAACTTTCTTACATTACATCTACACATCTACCCTATACTAAGCAGTAGAGCGCCTCTTGGCGCAATAAACGCTCTCAGCTTCTCGACAAACTCTTCGCTGAATAGGTTATCCCAAGAGCTAGGTGCCAGAATACCTGCATAATTTTCCCTGTTGTCTTTGAAGGCCTCGCATTCTAAAATGAAATGTTTTTCTATTTCCATTTTTCCGAAAGAGAAAAAAATACAACTCTTTCCTTCTGCATTTCTTTTGGCATTTTCTAGCGCCCTGTTTCACAACGGTGTTGATGAGAATTAGTCCTTAATTGAGCAATAAGAATTTCAGATCTCCAAGAAATATTGGCCCCTATTTACGCTTTTTGTTGATGATTATGAATGGAGTTAAACTCTTCAATGTAGTACTTCTTTCTCCCTAACTCTTTCTCCCAAGTACGTTTGTGGAACTTATCCATAACAAAAGTTTTTATCTCTTTATTGTTTGTAGGACACATGCTCAAGCAAATACCCCATTTACTAAACAATTTGTTATTTTGCCGCATCCAATTCTTCTTTCTTTTTCACAATCTGTCATTAATCACAATCTTAGACCATCTACCCTCTTCCATTTGCTCATTTTTTTCCAAATACCTTATGAATTGCACCATAGCAATTGCTTCAATAGGAGCAGCCCCTGTTTCACTTAACAAGATAGCATAAGGAACTGCACTTTTAATTTTGAATTTGTTTGTAATCAAAAATTTATTTGGGAGACCATTGAGGATTATTACGAAATTGGTGGAAAGAAGACAACCCATTATCCATCTGACATTTTCACTGGAAAGTCCTATTTGAAACAAAGCCAGCTTCAAGAATTCCCAATTGAGACAGTCATATGCCTTGATAAGGTCAACCTTCAATAGACAAGCCTTCTGCTTCCAGGTTTTGATGGTGGGAATAATTTCTTGGGAAATCATTATGGCATCATGTATCTTCCTACCTTCTAGAAACCCAAATTGTTCTCAATGTTATGTGTTTTGACAATGCCATTTTGATCCTACTTTCTATCAATTTGGATTTCACCCTATACGAAGCATTACATAATGAGATCAGCCTAAAGTCCCCCAAAGTTTCAGGTGTTGCTTTCTTGGGAATTAGTGCAATAAACGTCACAGTCATGGCACCCGTAAATGACCCTTTAATTTTGGATTCCTCTGCTGCCCCCAAGAGGTCCGAAAACATCAAATCTCTGTATCTAATAAATATCTCCACTCCCCATCCATCCGGCCCCAAACTCTTATCCTTATCACATTCCTTCTTTACCTTTAAGATCTCTTTCCTAGTGATCAGCTTTCCAAGAATAGCATCTTCTTCGGGAGTAAACATAACATGAAACAATGAATTGTATTCCATAGGAGAGTCTTGAGAATTTACCTGTGTAGTGTATTTCCCTTTAAAATGATCGTATGTCGCTTTCTCAATGCCTTCTTGGGTGCAATGAATTCTCCCCTCTCCGTCTTTGATAGAGTGAATATTGTTGTAGGATTTCCTATTATTGAATTGTGCATGGAAAAATCTAGAGTTTCTATCACATGCTTTCACCCATAGAGCTCTTCTCTTGATCCTGATGTCTTCCTCCATGTGTTTTAGTATTTCATTCATTCTGCCTTCCAGTGCTATATTTCGACCCCTGTATGCCTTGGAGAAAAATAATGGATTAGCCAAGTCATTAAAAGATCTCACACATGATTCAATTTCTTTGCTTTCCTTCATCTCGTTCTCCTTGCACACCTTTGCCCATTGGCTGACCTCCACCTTCAACAATTTAAGTTTTGGATATAATGTAACCATTGGGTTGTTTAAGGTTTGTGCATGCTGAATTTTCCATACCCTTTCAATCAACACCCCGAATTCTACCAATTCCATCCATCTCAGATTGAATTTGAATGGAGTTGTCCTCCTCTTAGTCATGCCCTCCCAAGATAGCAAAATGGGAATGTGTTCTGAGATTCCCACTGGAATGATACAAGACCCCAAACCTGCAAATCTATTTTTCAGATTCAGAATAATCAAGAACCTTTCAAGCCTCTTCGAAATCCCCTCTTCGTCTACTCTTCCATTCCTTCATGTGGGGCCTAGAGGGTTTGGAAAAATGTCTACAAGTGCCCTTTCCTCCAACATTTCTCCGAAATAGGTCGATAGACCACCCCCTTGCACCTTTTTGCCCCGCACTTCATCCAAACCCATTGTAAAATTTAAGTCTCCAACCAATATTAGCGAATTTGGCCTTGTGATTCCCGTCCCATTTATTTCGTCCCAATACTTACGCGCCCATTGTAAGGAACATATATATTGTAAATGCCTATTTTCTGTCCATTGTCCATCATATGCTCTACGAGAACAATCCCGACACACAGAGAAAAAGCCCTCATCTCAAATACATTGGGGTTCCAACATATCCCCAACCCTCCTGACATGACATTCAGACTATTGGCACAAACATACCATTTAATTTTAATTAGGATTTCCCATGTATTCTCTTTTGGGAGCATTGTCTCCTGTAGAAGAACCATATGCGGCCTATGAACCTCCACTAATCCTCTCAAAGAGCATATTTTAGAGGCCACCCCCAACCCTCGTACATTCATAGATGAAGATTTAACTAGCAAGCAACAAGAAGAGAGAAGAGAAGAAGTGGAGAAAGTTAGAGCAGCAAGAAACGAAGGGAAAAGAGCATGGTTGTACAATGGTAGAGCAGTTATTGCAGTGTTTGGGCCTCATGGAAAAACAGGGCAGCAAGTTGACAATGAACAAAAAGCAAGTAATTCTATAATAGAGAGGAAAACAATAGGATCAACATGGATGAAAAGGGGCGAAGACTCAAATTCAAGTCTTGTGTGTCAAACCGCGTAGCAACCAAATCCCACCCAGGTCTACCTAAGTCTAGTTTGTTGGAACTATAGAGGTTACCCTTGGAGGAGGGGACCTGGGATAGGGCCTATTGCAGAAGGTAGAGACATAATTTGTCTCACAGAAACTCATGAACATGATGGTTGAAAAACTCCTATGTTTGATGGCTATTTGAAGTTAACAGTTTGGAACAAGGCAGCAAAAAATGGCAAAGGGTATGGAGGAATACTGGTTTTAGTGAAAGAAGATACAAATAAGCAATATTTATGGTTCAACATAATGAAGAATGAGAATGGCATAAGAATTGTAGCATGTTATTTTGTGCCTCAAGTATAAAAAACTTACAAAAATAAGGGACTAGACAGCAAAGATCCGTATGCAGCTTTAAAGCAAGATATTCCCGCATATTCTCAATAGGGAGAAGTTCTTTTGGTGGGAGATTTTAATGCTAGAACAACAAATCAACAAGCTAGTATTATTTGTTGCAAAGAGGATCACAATCCTATCTGGCTCATTGAAGAGGAGAATTCTCGATGGGTGAGATGTTCAGAAGATGACATAGTTAGTAATCATTTTGGAGAGGAGTTGCTTACGTTGTGTGGTGCTTTCAACTTAATTATCTGCAATGGTCTAGAGAGATGGAAAAAGTCTGGGAACTTCACTTGCAACACATACAGTGGGGCAAGTGTAGTTGACTATGTTATTGGGTCACAAAGCCTAATAGAAAGAATATATGAAGTTAAGATTGGAGAGCATATTTGGGACTTAAAATCAGATCATAACCCAATTTATATAAAGTTATCATGGTTAGAAGAAAGACAGAATAGGAGGAAACCCATTGTTCTCAACAACCAGCATCAAGGGGCAAAATTCTTCTAACACAAGCAAATTGCACTATCTTCAAAACAATGTTGAGGAGATCAATTCAGAAGGAGAAAATTGGTCCCTAAAGCCTCAACAACCATGAGTTAACAAATATAATCTAGGGTGCGCTTGAGAAGTACAAAAGATCAAAAAATAGGAAATTAGAATCAAATTGTTTTCTTGTGAATGCATGGTTCGATGACGAATGCAAAATGGCAAGGAGAACCTTGAAAAAGGAAGGAGAGGGGAAGATGAATGTAAAGTTATATAAACAGATTTAAAGAAAAAAAAAAAAAAATGAGTTCATGCAAACAAGGCGGGAAGAGCTTATATATCTAGGCAAGAACAACCCAAAACTTTTTTGGCAGGTACTTCAACCAAGGAAGAAGCAATTTGAAAATAATATTACAACCAATAAGTGGTTTGACTATGCAAGGAAACTCTATGAAATAGAATTAGAGATTGAGCCTCCTCCCAGGATCAACACATCTACAAAGCTTTTCACAGTATAGGAGGTGGAGGCAGGAATTGAAAAGTTGAAAGCAAGGAAGGAAAGGGACTTGTTGAACTTCAAGTAGAATATCTAAAGTGGAGAATGAAAATTTTGGCACCCCACATCATGGAAATATTCAACAACGTCATTCAGCAAGGGTTCCCAAGGGATTGGACAACTAGTCTAGCAATTGCCCTTTTTAAAAGTGGAGATATTAATAATCCTTCCAACTATAGAACCATTATGATCAATCGTCTATTTGCAAATCTTTTCAGTGGCATGGTAGAGAATAGAATCAGTAAGTGGGCAGAAGTAAAAGAAAAGAGGGCAAAAGGTCAAGCAAGTTTTAGGTCGAAGCATTCTACAGTAGATCATGGTACTATGCTGAGACACATTGTTAAAAAGGTTTGGGGGAGCAAAGAAGAAGTATTTTGCTGCTTTGTTGACTTAAAAAAGGCATTTGACACAGTCCATAGACATAAGTTGTGGCGTAGAATGGAAGAACTTGAAATTCCTTTACAATATAGAGCTGTTGTCCATAGGCTTTATGAAGAGGTGAAAGTCAAGATTAGAACTTCAACAAGCATTTCAGAAAGTTTTAGAAGTGACATCAGAGTCAAGCAAGGTTGCCCTTTATCCCCTATCCTTTTTTTGTTTATATATTGACAAACTGGAAGAGTGGCTAAATTTGCAAGGTGGGGAGGGTGTTTGATTGGGGGAGTTTGTGACAAAGCTTCTTCTATATGCCGATGATCTTGTGTTGGTTGCTAAATCGGCCCATGGATTGCAGATGCACCTATATTCCCTTGAGCATTTTTGTAAAGCAATGGGGATGCAAGTCAATACTAGTAAGACCAAGATAATGATTTTCTCTAATAAAAAGAAGAAAAGCGAGCATACATTCTTCTTTGAAGGCAACATTCTTGAAGAAGTAAATGAATACAAGTACCTCAAGATCAATTTCAACAACAAGCTTAATTGGGAGGATTGCAGAAATAAAAGAATTTCAGGAGGGTAGAAAGCATTATATGCACTTCAAAATAGATGAGAGGCAGAGTTATGGGATTGGAACACGATCAAAGTACTTTTTGAACTCCTAGTTTGTCCAGTGATATTATATGGGTGTGAATTGTGGGCTAGCAGCATCTCTGTTTCAAAATGGAAACAAACTAAAAAAATTCAAAAACGCTTGATCATGAGCAAGTTCAAAATAAAAAGTTCGGTTCCCTATGAGATAATGTTGAGTGAAATAGGGGCAACTCCCATCGAAGCAATTGTCATGGTGCGTCTTATAAGGTACCTAAAGAGAATGGAGTAAATGGGAGAAGGTAGATGGCCGAAATTTATCTTCAATGAAGGTATGAGTGAAAGAAAGAAATCATGGATGAGACAAAACAACAAATGGATGCAAAAATGGAATATTTACTTGAATGCATGTCCCACAAATAGCAAGGAGTTAAAGAATTTTGTGATGGAGAATTTCCATAAGGGTATATGGGGAAAAGAGTTGGGTAGAAAGAAGAAGTATTATGTTCAGGAATTCAACCCCACTTGTGATCTCCAACAAAAAGAATACATTGGAGCTAGCACTCCGTGGAGGGCAAAGGTTCTTATAGCTCAATTAAGAACTAACTCACATCAACTTCGGTGTGAAACGGGACGATGGAAGAGACCTAAAGAAGCTTGGGAAGAAAGGGTATGTACTTTTTGCACTTCTGGGGCAGTGGAATCAGAAAAAACATTTCATTTTGGAATGTGATGCTTTCAGAGACATCAGGGACAGTTACCGTAGTATGTTAGCATCAATTCTGTGGCATTGTCTTTTCAGTGATTGAACTATTAAAAGGTTGGGTCAGCTCATCATCAATTTGAGTAAGAAAAAGATTGAATTGCAGAAGGCAAAAAAAAAGGAAGTTGGTGGTCCCATAAACTATTTTTAGTCTCGTGGACATTAAAAATATCATTCATTCATTCATTCATTAACATAATCTTCATGGAGAAATGTTTTGTTTGGGCAATTGGTCTCTAAGTACCTTGTTGTTGTAGAATTCAGATATGGACACGTTTCTGAAATCAAACACTGAAGCTATATCATGGATAAGTATCTCTCATTCCCTAACCTCCACGGAGGAAAGATCGATGAGCAGACAAGCGTCCGTCTTTTTGTATGTAGGCAGCCTCTTTTTTCTGTATGTGGGATTCTTCACCGATTCAGAATCCACTATCTTACCGAAAAATTCCCTTTTAACCATTAGGGGATCCATTGATTCTGTAGAGGAGAGGATATCCTCGAGTTCCTTGTCTGGGGAGAGTACAGAGGAAATTCTTACATCGACTAGCACGTCTTGTGCCTTGGAGGCCAACGGATAGGTAGGTAGAGGAAAAGGGAGTTAAGCATTTCCTTCGTGAGAGACTGAGCCATCTCATAAGCTCCCCCATGTACTTTGCTTGAGGGCTCTCGCACACCAGCCAACTCGACGATGAGTGAAGATAGAAACAAATCTTCAATCCCATTTTCCCCATTCCTGCTCAGAGGAGTGGTCCCCTGTAATCTAGTCGCTACAACAGAATGGTTAGGACGAGAAGTAGTGCACAGTATTGGCTCCTCCCAAACAACATTCTTAGATTGTTTCTCAGGCATTTTCACAGACCAAGCGAAAATCAAAGATTGCTGTGTAAAACAAGCATCCTTATAAATTGTGTTGGTGATCGGAATACCTGATATTTCACGGTCGACGCGAGCAGAAGAATCCATATTTTTTGTAGCCCCCAGAGTTATGTTCTCTCGACGACGCCAAGCCCCATTACCATTTCGATCACCCTCTTGTCGAATGTCTCCATGTGAAAGTTGCAAGCAGGTGGCCTGTTTCATGACACCCCAAGCATCTGTATGGGATGTTCCAATAGTCAATCGCCAAATTGAAAGCAAAATTACTCCATCTAATCTCTAGTTCTGCTATGAGCCCGTTCCCCATCTCTACTTCAACTAAAATCCATGCCATCCTTTTGTCAAGCTTCCCCATGCTCCCTTCGTCCCAATAGTAAAAAACTCCAAGCCTGTTTACAATTTCTGCCACTGCATACTTATTCCAAAGTTCTAATTGCAGCCCTCGTAATTTATCCCAAACCAAATTCTGCTTGGGCATCTCCAATAATGGATTGAATCCAACCCTCCACCTCTATAGTATTAAAAAACCCCTGCCTTTGATCCATGGAGACTGTAGGATGGCTTCTGCATCCTCCCGGCTTAGGGAATAAAAGCATATTCAGCCGTTGAATAATACACTAAATTTTGGTCTGTACTTCAATTTGAGGAGCCATCTTTCTTCCACCTAAGCCTTAACCTGTTCCCCTGTCTTTTGGATGTGTTGCCACCTTCCGAATAAGGCTTTGTTCCTTAGCCTCTCTATTTTGTCCCAGAAAGATTCGACTCCCAAAACCGGTGGAGGAACTCCCCTTATCACTCCTAGAGGGATCTTGTTCAACTTGTGCCTTCTGACTTTGATAGCTCCCCCCTGTTGTTCATTGGCCCCATTATCATCCTCATCGGATAGTGCCTTCTTCCCCTACTTATCGAGGGTCAAACCAACAGATTGTAACATAAATGTCCAATGCTTGTCTTTTCGCCAAGATGGTGGCTTCAACAAGGCAATCGTCCAAAAAACATGGAGGATCCACTGTGCCATCCACATACCCATCAGAAAGTGATGGGTCCTCTCGCTCTATGCTGCCTCCCGACATCCGACCCTATTCCCCTTACCTGCCCCACCAACACTCTACCAGCAAGTACCTTGGATGGTTGTTTTTTTGTAGACCTTCTTTCCACATCTTCCCCTCCTTATTGAAGTCTACCTTTGTGACCCGACACTCTTCGCTGACCCAAAGGAATTCCACCTTGAATGGTAGCCTATGTTTTGTAGAATTCCTATGTTTTCATGGAGAAATAGAGATCCCGAGAAACTATATTTCTAGTAAGTGACGTCCTAGTACATATGTGCAGGGAGTCCCTCCCTCGTCACTGTCCTTGACAGACCGTGTAAGATCCACCAACCTCCCCAAACGGCCTCTTCCCTGAGATTCAAAAGAGAAAATTTTGGCCATTCCCGCTGGTATCCATGGCCTCTCCCCCTTGCTGCAACGGTTCCTACACCAGTCCAAAACAATCATATTACCTCAGATCCTTTTATGCCAATTGTCCAATCTTGTTTTACACTTCATTCCCACACAAACTCGAACAATGAAATTCCACAGACAGGTTTCTCATATGTTTTAACACCTGCTGGGATGTCCAAGTGCAATATTGTGTGAAGGATTGTTGTGTTTGGGTCGTGTCTTTGCCTACACAACCACTACCCTATCGAATCGCTCTGAACTCCCTACCCCCGACTCTGCCTATTTCCCTGAACGCGTTGTATCATTCCCTACCCGAGTGCAAGTCCTTATTTTCCGCCTCAGGTGCTCGGATCACCGATGCCTAGCACTTCCTCCATACCTTCGCTCATGACTTATTCCACAGTCGTTTTCCATCCGAAACACATGACACTGCGTGCACCCTAAACTCACTGCCCATGTCTCTGCCTATTTCCCTTAACACATTACCCATGACTCTGTCGAATCACTCTGAACGCATTGCCCCCGACTCTGCCTATACCTTGAACGCACCGTATTGGCCCCAACCCAAGGGCAAGACCTTCGTAGCAATCTCGGGTGTTTGGGTCACCTATGCCCAACATTTCCTCCATCTCGGTGAAAGGGCAAAGATAGATTTCCACCTTCTGCAGTGTCCGCCATCGCATGGGAGACAAACTCTCTTCTCCACTAACAAAACCGTTTTTGCATTCATACGAGTTTTTGACCACGAGATCGAATAGCTCATTATAAACCACCGACAACCAGAACAGTTCATTTTATCAATCCTTTTGTTGTAGCTTCCCTTCCAGTGATTACTACTGTAGTTTTTTTCCTTACTAACTTATCTCTAAGTTATTGATTCAACATCAAAATTTAACTAAGTTGACACCATTACATTTCTTTATTGTCTCCATGATGATTAAATGTATATAAAAATATTAATGACCATAAATTAAATATTTTTAGCAAATCCCCAAAGGCTAAAAAATAACTTATTTCAAAAGACTAAGTTGAATTAAGGAAAGAGGTCCAAAATGTTAAAGAGACAATAAATGAAGGGAAATGAACAATTATTAGGAATATGAAAACTATTATTAGAGATAGAGCCCAAAATAAGAGTGACAAATAGGAATTAGGGTCACTCTGGATCCTTTTCTGGAACTGTCGTGGTTTTCCATGGCGTAAAGGTCCTATGATAAGTTGGATCCCGAGTGATATTGATCTTATTTTCTTAGTTAAAACTTGGGAACATGAGGAATCTAGGGTCCCGCACATTGACAGATTCATTATCTAGTCAGCTTGGAACGAGAATATTTCGCCTAGAGGGGTTGGTGGTATATCTTGTTATATAAAGAATAAGGTTTCTTCTAACATTTGACTTCCTAAAATTGATCCCCTCAATCAGTACATTTAGATTGAAATTTCTGATTCTAACACCAATAGGATTTTCCTCACAATTTTTTATTTTTCTCCTATCAACTCTACCTCCTATAAGAAAAACAACTTAGATAATAACTCCCCCTTTAATACCTAGGAACAAGACATCCATAGCCAAAATAATGAAGGTAATATCCTTTTACTTGGGGAATTTAATGCTAGAACTGTTACTAACCAGACTACTATCCTAAGCAATAACCCTAGCCCCGACCCCGTGTGGCTAGATGAGGATGGTGGATTAGCTAATAGATTCAAAAGAAATTCGGATGACATTACCGAGAACCTATTTGGTATCGATCTTCTCAAGCTTTATAGTCCCCAAGACTTGATAATTTGTAGTGGAGCTAACAAGTGACCTACCTTTGGTCAGATGACTTGGGTTCATGGGTTGGGAAATGCTTTGTAGATTATGTGATATCTGACACCCATGTTTTCAACCGTATTAATAACCTTGAACTGCTAAATGATCACAAACCTAATTCCGACCACATACCTTTGTCCTTAATCAATCTTGCCATGCATACCATCCACATGAAAAATATTTGTGAGAGTCAAGTGCACACTTGTTTTGATAGAAGTAAAATAGATCTCTTCTTAAAGGATTTAGAGATGGATTTCAACTTCCTAACTTAAAATAATAACATTGATCAAATCCGCTACAATTTTACTACAACCCTTTCCACCACCATTAACAAATTATCTATTGAGGTGTCATATAAAAAGAATAATAGAACTTCCATCCCTTGGTAGGATAAGGACTGTAAAATTTCCAGGAAAGTGATTAGAGACGCTCCTAACGAAACTATAAAGATCAGAAACATAAGTATATACAAATATCTTATCAAAAGGAATAAAATGTCCTATATTAATAAGAGACAATAATATCTTCTTCACCTTTCGAAAGCTACGCCCAAAAAGTTTTGGTGAATTGTACTTGCTCGCAAAATTAAAGACAATCATTAGATCCCTTTAAAGAACTGGGATATGTATCTGAAGAAGCTTTATGACTCGCTAGACACCATGGACGTTGCTTTAAACACTCTCATAAAGGAGGATATATTTTCTTTGGAAGGTGTAGAGTTTGGGATTAAGAAGCCCGCTAATGGGAAAGCTATGGACATTAAAGGATACTAAGATGAAATATGCAAAATGAGAAGGTCTATCCTCATCCCTCATATCCACAAACTTCTCAATTTCGCGGTAAAGCACAACTTTCCTAAGATTTGGACACAAAGTCTTATTGTGCCTATCTTTAAAAGTAGGGACAAAAACAATCCCTCTAACTATAGGACCATTATGATTAGCCATATTTTATCCAAACTGTATGGGCTCATATTGGAAAAGAAGATTGGCCTCCGGCTTGAAAGTCGTGATAAAAGAGCGAAAGGGAAAGCTGGTTTTAGGAGACATCACTCGACTATTGATCATCTTTTCACGCTTGGGATCATTTCTGAGGAGTGTCGCAATAGTAAAACTGATATCTTCTATTGTTTTGTTGACTTTAGAAAAGCTTTTGATATTGTCCCTCAACATAAGCTATGGAAAAGACTTGAAGAGACAATGGTCCTCCCGAGTTAAGAATTGTTGTAATTTAACTCTATGAGAATGTTGTTACCAATCTTAAAACCCACGAGGGGTGGTCTAAAAAAATTAAATGCAGTATTGGTGCTAAGCAGGGGTGCCCCTATCACCCACCCTTTTTGGCATTTACATCAATAAGCTAGAAAAGTGTTTGGAAATTGCGGGTTGCAGTGGCCCTGACCTCGCTGGTATGGTCATTACTCTTCTCCTTTATGCCGACAATATTTTTCTTCTAGCTAGAAGCCACGATGATCTCAAAATGCAACTTAAGACCCTCCATGATTACTGCTCTAGGATGGGTATGATGGTTAATACCAACAAAACTAAAGTCATGATAATTAAATCCAAAAAGATCAACCATGGTGATTTCCTCTATGATAACAATTACTTGGGGTGGGTCTCTTCCTACAAAAAATTAGGTATTGATATTCATTATCAGCTCAATTGGAATTATAACATTGATAAAATGATTATTAGAGACTAGAAAGCTTATTATGAGCTTGAAAACAATTGTAAGTCAGTTGATCTTTGGAATTGGAGTAAAAAAAGGGTTCTCTTTAGGACTCTCGTCATCGTTGTATTTTATATGGATGTGAGGTTTGAGGTTGTAGTATATTCAGAGAGTCATGGAGGAGGATTGGGATGATTCAAAAGAAATTCATAACTTACAATTTTAAGATTAAAGGAAATATTCCCTATACTCTCCTCTTAATCGAATCCAACCTTTCCCCCATTGAAATCATGGCTATGTTTAGGTACTTGATGTAAAAGAAGAAGTTGTATAACATGGAAGCTAAGAGGTTTCCCAAAATTTCTTCCAACTCTAGCCAAAATCCCCACCTCTGTCTCAAGCATGGATGGAATAAGGATGCCCAGTCTTGGCTCGACTATTGGGAGATAAAGGATAGGATCATCTTGGGGAATAAGGATAGCATTAAAAATACTGTTACCTCCAAATTTAAGGATAAATTGTGGGGCGATAAGGAGCTAGAGGGGAAAAGGAAGCTAAGGTATTACAAGTGTTGAAAATGCAACAAGATGATGGAGCTTAGTGAAAAGAAGTCGCCTTCACTAAGTGGGCCCGCGGGCTATTTTTGGCGCAAAGTCTATTTTTAGACATATGGATCACGGTCTATGAGTTGCAGGATGCTATTTATGGATGATTGGTCAAGTTGGTAAAAATAGATGGACCTCTATTTTTAGACATTGGGCGGAATCTATTTTTAGACTGCAAGGCTAAAAATAGAACAGTCAAATATTATTAACCCTTAATAATATTTAGACTATAAACATTATCTTATCCTCTTACAGCACTTCAGTTTGATGCTTGGATGTGGCACATGCAGCTGACAGAAGGAAATACACTTTTCCTAAGGGTTAGTTGAGTTATTGCATGGTTGACTTCAGTTAGAACTCATGTGGCAGAGTTTGGTGGAGTTGATGAGACAGTTGGTGGAGTTGTGTTCGGTTTAACTTAGTTGAACTAGTTGTATTTAGTCTAACTGACAAATACACTAGTGATGAGTGGTGTGAATTAATTATTAACTCATAAATCAACTAAAGAACACATCAGTTAACTACAGTGCATGGAAAGTTCAGTGGAGACCAGTGTTAGAGGTGGGTGAAAGGGTGAGTCTACTATCAGTTGTGACTATAGCTGTGCATGGGATTTTGCACACACATTGATTGAGATTGCCAACGAGAATTGCGCAGTACAAGCCAGTGGGATTCGAACTTGGATCTCATCATTACTCATCTTGGATTGCGCAGTAGAGGCAGGGAGACTTGTGGAGGAGATTTGAACCTGTGACTTGTTCATCTCAGAGCTAGTTTGTGTGTAGCATGTGAGATAGTGCTAAGAGCTGTGAGAGCTTTGTGCTATGTATTGTTACATGTTCTCTATCATTATAATATACAGATAGTTGGGGGTTTTCAGCTGTATGCTTTCCCCATTACATACTGTGTTATATGTGTGCTTGATTATGTTTTTATGTGCGCATGCGACTGCTTCTATTTCCGCAAATTGATGATCAATCGTAGAAGAGGTTATGTATTATGCATGAAGCTTAAATAGTGTGTAATCAAGATAATCTCGGTGAATAATTCAGCTATTATTCAAATTTCTACAACAAGGATGAGATCAACCCCACCCTTTCTAACTAGAATGATCTCTCTGTCTTGACCACTACTAAGAAGATAATGAACATTGCAAATATTATAACTAATTCTCACGAGTTTCATAGTGAAATCGTGCGTTGGACCTTCCCCAAAACACCTTGGGACAAAATAACTTGCCACCTTTGCGATACTAAGAGGGTTGAAGATGAAAAAAACTTTCTCTTAGATTACCCGACTCTTACTCACATCCATTCTCATTTCCAAAACATTTCCCACATATCCAACCTTCCTGACCTGTTAAGTCAATATAGCTATAGTGATATTGGAGTGTTTCTTTCCCTTCTTTTTGAGCATTGGTCTTAGTGGATGTTAATCATCATCATCATCATATTAATTAGTATATATTCATCTTAATCATGGATTTAACAAGTGTTAAGAAGCATAAAGTCTTTTGAGGTTTCAATTTATTTTAAAGTGTAAAACTTGAAAAACCATTTGCAAGTGAGAGATTTGTTCCCCATTATTACTTGATAGATCCATGGTTTAAAAACTTGAAAAAATATATTTGTTCCCCATTGTTATTTGATAGATCCATGGTTAAAATGTATTGATTGTCATTTTTCATTGTTTAAATTGCATTTTTTAATGCACAAATGAATTCAATGCCTTGAAAATCCCCTTGGCCACTTGGTTTGTGTAGACTACACAACATAATCTTGCAATTCCAACAAATCTACGATAGATTTCATTCAAATTCTACAAAAAAATAGATATATGAAAATGAGCCAAAATGTAGAATAGCTAGACTACTTCACATGTTTTAACCATAAGATTTTATTTTTTCAATTAATATAATGTGTGTGTGTTTTTTAGCATATTAGTGGACATTGAAATATTTTATTTAAATAGGTATCAAGTTAAATTTTTTTATCATTATCCATACTTTTTAAATGTTATATATATATGAAAAAATATAAAAAAATTTCAATTACCCCTCATATTGTTTTTATTAGTAAGTAATTGAATTGTTTTTCTTGTTTTTAATATATATATATATATATATATATATATATATATATATATATATATATATATATATATTCTCTTTTTGCACACATATATATGAAATTGATCTTGAAATAAGTCAGTAACTATATTATTATTATTAGTATCCAATTTTAAGGTCACAGCCAAGCCTGACACCAATATAATTTCCATGATGTGCGGTGCAAGAGTGTTCATTCCCCATTTTAGATACTCTGCTTCATTACCAAGTCTTTCGCCTTTCTTGTTTTCAACTTCTTAATTCCAATCTCCACCTCTTGTAATGTGAAGAGCTTTGTAGTTGTGTTGAGCATTGGGGGAGGCTCAACATCTAATTCTTTCTCATAGAGTTGTCTTGCATATTCAAACCATTGATTGGTTGTAATATTATTTTGGATTTGCTTCTTCCTTGGTTGAAGTTGCCTTAGATATATTAACTCTTCTAGCCTTGTTTGCATGAACTCATCTTTTTTCCTTTTTAGTACCTGTTTATATAGTTTTACATTCATCTTCTCTTTGCCTATCTTTTTCAAGGTTCTCCTTGCCATTTTGCATTCTTCATCAAACTAAACATTTATAGGAAAACTATTTAATTCCGATTTCCTATTTTTTGCTCTTTTGCACTTCTCAAGTGCCCTTTGAATTATATTTGTTAACTCATGACTGTTGAAGCTTTGGAAACCAGTTTTCTCTTACTGAATTAATATCTCCAGCATTGTCTTGAAGATAGTACAATTTTCTTGTGTTAGAAGAATTTTGCCCCTTGGTAGTGATTGCCCAGAGCATTTGGTTGGGTTTTCATCATATGCTGCATTTCTTCTACCCATGATAACTTCATATAAATTGGGTTATGGTACGATTTTAAGTCCTAATTACAAGCTCTTCAATCTTCATCTATCTTTTCTATCAAACTTTGTGAACAAATCACATAATCAACCACACTTGCCCCATTAAATATTGTATTGCAATATTTTTGAAAGATATACTAATTATACATCTCACTCATAGTCAAAAGTGAAAATATAAGGGTTTTTAAACTTTTAGTTAGTTTATCTTTTACTCATCTTATCTTTTTTGAAAGTTAATAGAAGATTATTTTACTTCACATGGATATAGAAATAATTTATTTATGGTTGAGAGTGAGAATAAAATATTTTTACCACACGTGCTTCATATTAAACATGTATATTCTTTTTTATTTTTATTATAGCTCACAATGTTTTTTAATTTAGAGAAATTTTAATTTTATTTAAAAATAACATGTGTCAACTCAAATATATAACCACTAAAGAAAAATTACACCTCGCCAATCCAATGACAACTTTTAATAAATATTTTTAATTTAATAAATGATAAAATTAAATTATATTAAAAATAATTTATAACAAAATCTTTTGATCTTTTTAAAATTAAATAAAAACTTAATTAATTTATCAATTTTAACATAAATAAAAATATTTACACCTCTCTCGCACCGAGCTACCAATCCAATATCAACTTTTAATAAATATTTTGAATTTAATAAATGATTAAATTAAATTAAATTCATAATAATTTATAACAAAATCTTTTAATCTTCTTAAAATTAAATATAAACTTAACTAATTAATCAATTTTAATATAAATAAAATTATTTCTAACTATTAATTTCATTTTCACTCACTTTCATTACACTAATTTATTAACACGCTTAAATAGATCTATGGTTTCACTCACTTTCATTACACTAATTTATTAACACGCTTAAATAGATCTACCATAGATTATCACCTTTTTAAACTTTTATTTTATGTATATCTTTTTCTATTTCTTATACCAAAACACTAATACCAAATTTTATTAAAGTTAAATGATAATAAAATTTTATATTTATTTTTACATATTCATTATGAACATAAATTCTAATTTTATTTTTCATTATATTTTTTTACTAAATCTTATTATACAATATTATTAATTTTCTCCAATACTTTTTTTTTTAAGAATAATATATTTGCATAAATATCACCATTCTCCATTCAAACATCTCTCACTAATTAGATAAATTAATTTCCATAATTAACAATTAAATTATTATAAAATAAAGATTGAATAAAAACATTATTATTAAATAGATTTCCATCCCATCAGAAACTCGTTATTCTATTTTAAATTGTCATGTAATTATATACAATTTTTGTTACCCAAACTCTCAAGTCGTTAATAAAGAATTTTTTTTGTTTTAAGTTTTGACCCAACAACCATTGGTACAAATTAGTACAAGTTAGATAAATTTATTTCTAGAATTAACAATTAAATTATTATAAAATAAAAATTGAATAAAAGTATTATTATTAAATAAAAATCCATCCCATCATAAATTCTTTATTCTATTTTAGATTGCCCTGTAATTATATACCATTTTTGTTACCCAAACTCTCAAGTCGTTAATAAAGAATTTTTTTGTTTTAGGTTTTGAACCAACAACCATTGGTGCAAGTTAGATAAATTTATTTCTATAATTAACAATTCAATTATTATAAAATAAAAATTGAATAAAAGCATTATTATTAAATAGATTTCCATCCCATTATAAACTCTTTATTCTATTTTAAATTGCCGTGTAATTATATACAATTTTTGTTACCCAAACTCTCAAGTAGTCAATAAAGAACTTTTTGTTTTAGGTTTTGATCCAACAACTATTGATACAAGTTAGTACAAGTTACATAAATTTATTTCTGTAATTAACTATTAAATTATTATAAAATAAAAATTGAATAAAAGCATTATTATTAAATAGATTTCCATCCCATCATAAACTCTTTATTCTATTTTAGATTGCCGTGTAATTATATACAATTTTTGTTACCCAAACTCTCAAGTCATTAATGAAGAATTTTTTTGTTTTAGGTTCTGACCCAACCACCATTGGTACAAATTAGACACGCAATAAACTCTCAGTGCAAACGCTTTTCTCTGTCCTGCTTAAATATTTTCTCTTACATTTTCTGTAGAGATTACAAGTTCACACTGCAGTGCGGATGCATATTTCTCAAATTTTCAATTTACTTGGTTTCAGAGATGACAATGCCGATAAAACACTTGAGGTTATCGGTCACTTTTATGCCGTTTTTTTTAACGTCAATCGTTCAGAATAAAAATTAATTTTGCATTTCCTCCCGGAATATATGGGTCACAGGTCGGAGAATAAAAATTAATTTTGGATTTCCTCCCGGAATATGTGGTTTACACGTCGGAGCAATTAATGAAATGCAGCGCATTCATTGTTCAGGGGACGTGGTGACAATTAAGTTTCAAAATGCATTTTTCAATTCTTCTTTCAACACGTGGAAATTGAACACAGACTTTGCGATGCGAGAGCCACGTAGCAACAGCCACTAATATGGAGTTAAAGGGCAATCAATATTTATGGAGTTTGTCTATTAAATGTGCGTTTAAAAATGAAGGTATGAGTGAAAGAAAGAAATCATGGATTTCATAAAGAAATATGGGCAGTTTGATGTTCATCTAAGTAATTGTTATGGTGCGCCTTATAAAGTATCTAAAAAGAATTAAGCAAATGGGAGAAGGTAGATGACCAAAAGTTATTTTCAATGAAGGCACGAGTGAGAAAAAGAAATCATGAATGAGACAAAACAACAAACTGATGCAAAAATGAAAAATTTACCTTAATGCATGTCCCACAAATAGCAAGCAGTTAAAGAATTTTGTTCTGGAGAAGTTCCCTAAAGGTATATGGGAAAAAGAGTTGGGTAGAAAGAATAAGTACTACGTTCAAGAATTCAACCCCCCTTGTGATCTCCAACAAAAAGAGTACATTGGAGCTAGCATTTCTTGAGAGCAAAGATTTTTATTGCTCAATTAAGGACTAACTCACATCAACTTCGGTGTGAAACAAGGCGGTGGAGGAGACCTAAAGAAGCTTGGGAAGAAAGAGTATGTACTTTTTACACTCGTGGGGTAGTGAAATCAGAAAAAAACATTCATTTTGGAATGTGATGCTTTCAAAGACATCAGAGACACTTACTATAGTATGTTAGCATCAATTCCGTAGCATTGTCTTTTCAGTGAAAGCACTATTCATTTATTACTGTATTAAGAAATATATACCACAATTAATATCTTAAGAAATATATACCAGTGTAGATTTTAACTGCCATGTATCACCTTTAACTGCCATGTATCACACACTGCTGATTTTAACTGCCCTGTAAGATATATTGCCCTATGGCATACACGACCCTGCCTAACCATAAAATATACTACCCACCCGTTAATAAACGAATAACTCCCCACATATATATATATATATATAAAGTTAATTAATTAATTAATTAATAATAACAACTCCCTATATATATACATATATATATAATAACACCACTTAAACTTTATATGTCTTCCCATGGTAACCAGCTAAATAAACCCTTGGCCAAGCCATGGGCTGCAACTTTGAAACTAACGGACTTAAATATCTTGTTATAGTTGAAAGAAATGGTTTTCCTAATAGAACTGATTTTTTTGTGATTATATTCCATGTTTCGGTTAGATGCTTAAATTAAATAAATACAAACTAGTAAACCTTAAAATAAAGAGAAGTTTGGCAATCATTAAAAGATATTAATAAACTAACTAAATATATAAATAAAGGGAGGTTTAGCAATAAATTGTCAGAATCCTGACTGCAAAATTCCGACCAATTTTTTATATGGAGAAAAATTCTTCCCACCTCGGGACATGATTTGTCGCTAGCTATGCACGGATGTTAAAGTACAGCCCAGAATGAATAACTAATAAATTCATTAAAAATAGTATTCTCAGCGGGGGAATGGTAGCCATGGTTGATTTGGATTGCTATTACTAGTCTGTCTTTCGAACGCCTTGGTGGGGAGGGAAGTCTCTCGCAGCGGATCGATCATTCCTGAAGGCGTCCTATAAATTCCTTCTGCTCCGAATTTTCGAGCAGATTCGAAATCCATTTCAGCAGTCGTGTGAGTATTAATTTTAATTTGGGTCAGCTTGGAGTATGAAGATAGCAAAGATGGCATCAGAGGACTCTGAAATCTCCCAGCCTTTGGTGGATAAAGGCGACGACGGAGAGATTAAGCTGCAATTGGGAGGATTCATGAAACATTTTGAAGCAGAGGAGAATGGAGAGGTTTGGAAAGATGTTTCTTTCGTCAGCGATGGAAGGGATTTGAACTCCAGACCTGAAAAGCATGAGATCGATGATGGCGAAATCGGTGTTGAGAGCCTTGATTATGATCCCATTCAGAATTTTGTGTCTGCTAAGACGAGAAAAATGCATACGCGCAGGCACCTATATGGGTATTATTCTCATCTCGTTTTTGGATATTCTTTATGAAGGTGGTCCTGTGAATTATACAGAGTTGCATAGATACCCAAATCTCGTTTCCTAGCTACCGCCTATTTAAAGATTTAAGACATTTTTTAATGCGCTCGAAACATAGCTTAAACTCGATCAAATTCACAATCTAGATTGAAAGAGGAATACTATCTGAATTGCGTTTGATTTGAGGTCACGAGATTCAAGATCGAGATGCATCCTAGTTCCCGTTCCTCGTTGTGGACCTTTTTTTCCACAGCGTTTGTTTCCTTTAGAATCAGTGGTGGTGAATCGGTGATCCCAACAAATCTCCTATATAAGCACCAAGTTGCAATGCGTTAATGGCAAGATATGCTAGCATACTATATACCGTTGGATGTCTGCAAGTATAAATCCGACTGTGCACCTATCCACATATACTGTCATTAATGCCCTGCAGGCTTATTGTTTGCCACTGTGGATGCTCTTGGGCCTGAGCGAATAGCCATTGACATACTGTATTTCGAATGTAGATATCCATACTTGAACCAATCGGCCTCAGTTGTCTACCCATTACCAATGTGGTTTCGGCACCTTTGCACCCTTTGCTTTCGTTGGTGCGCTGATTGCTCAAATACAGAGTCTGCAGGGGTATAGAAGCTTGATTTACTAGATTCATGACTGTATCTTGTAGTTAATGGATTCCATTCTTAGCTGGTTGAGTGAATGCCTTATTTGATCCATACACGAAAAGTAAAAACCATCTAGGCCTGTCTACACGACACAGCACTAGCTCTTTGGGCAGCATTGAAAATGCATTAGTTCTCTTGTCAGGGAATTTGTCTATGTCTTTTTGAAAACACTTTGTGATTAGCAGCGACACTATATAATGAAAGAAAGGGAAAGGAAAAGGGAGATTAATTGTTTCAAAGAAGTGCAGGTCTTCCGTCTACTATAGTCTTATATGCATCAAATCTCCGTGATAAAATGAATAGTCAATATACGATACTTTACATGCTTCGGCTTCTTTTTACGTCACTCATGGGTAATGGTTAAATTTGTCATAGGAGTTCCTTCTCTCATGGGCAGCAAGTTGTGTCCACTCTAAACATGTTCGGGACAATTTCATTTGATTGAACCTGTAAGGCTTTTCAATTAGGCAAACATGCTAATTTATAAGTTTAAGTAGATTGATCTTCCGTAAAAGTCCTGTCAGATTGCTTGCAACAGCAATCAAGGAGGATCTTTTATGGAAGATTCATATTATCTTGCAATCATACAACTAGAGATAACCAGAAGATTATTTAAAAGACAAGGCTACATCGAAATTAAAAGGAAATCTTAATAACTAGATTGCAACTTTCTTGTCTGGCAATCGGTGAACAAAGTAGGTTTCTGGGAATGTTTAGTAAGAGTTCTGAATGGAGTTCCGAATGGACATGTTGCTCACCTGAAATGTCAGCCCTTGTTGACGAGGTTTCATTGGGCAAGTTATGGAATGTGGTTGTTAGGATCTATCAAGTGCTCTTGTTTCTTCTTTTTGCTTATATGATGCATCATGCACAACTTAGTAGTTGGCCAAGTGTCACTACCAGCTCAAATCCATTTTAACTCTTGGATTCATCATGTATTGAGAAGGATCAAATCCCTCAAGGTTCAAACTTCTCTTCAAGTTTTGCAATCTAAAAAAAAGTTTGCACCTCAAAGGGTTTGATTATGCTCAATGCATGATAGATCTGGAGTTAAGATGGATCTAAGATGGTGCTCTCTCTCTCATGTATCAACTCCATGTTGAGCATAGAAGGAATTACACATCTTTTGCATATTGATTAGCATACCATTGAAATATTTTAACCATAAGAAATGTATTTCTTTCAATTGATATTGAAATATTGTATGTTGGATGGACATTGAAATATTCTATTAATGTTTGACATAATTATTTTTTTGTTATATATATATATATTTATATATCACTTGTCAACTATATGGTAAGAATAGAAGGAATAACACATCTTCCTCATGCATGACTATATATATATATATATATATTATTGAAGGTAAACATTGAAATATTTTATTGTTAATATTATTTTTTTTAAATGTTACATGTCAACTATATGTTGAGCATGGAAGGAATTACACATCTCCCTCATGCTTTATTATGGAAAGCCCATGAGCACAACAAGAAATCCTTATGTTCAATTGCTATATATATATATATATATATATATATTTTTTTTTTTGTCAGTCAAAATTTTCCATTACTGCTTCAGAAGATTACAAAAGGTTTCCTTGGAAGGCTCTTCTCTCCCGACCTCACCTCAACCAAAATTGTTGACTAGGAGAGAAAGGTTGATACAACTAGTAGCATGCCAGATTCCATAGATTTTCAAGGGGCAACAAACAGTGAAGCTCCAAAAAACAGAGAGAATACAAACAACAGCAACCAACATCACAAATTCTCAGGAGGTACTGGAACATGACCATCATTAGGATTACCAAGAGGTCGTGGATGCCCATGGGCATGAAACTCAAGATGTTCAAGTCGGTATTCCAACCTGTCCATTCAAGCATGGAGACGTCGTTGGTTATGCCGGAGGGACGCCATATAGTCCATCTGGACCCATTGGGAATGCTGTATATCCTCCCAAATTCCCACAAATTCTTCCTAGTGTTCCCGCAAATGTTTGCTCATGTCCACAACAAGAGCTGTAATACGGTTCACTTGGTGGGAAATAAACTCCAAGGTAGGGGGAGCTACAGTAGACGTAAGGGTTTGCGAAACTTCTCGGGCAATTTCGCCATCATGCTTTTCCTCCCCTCCTCCCCCAGTAACATTTCTCCTCACTCGAATGCCGCACTCAGCCATTCCACCCTGGATGCCCCCTCCCCACTGCCCTTGTCGACACATCAAACTCCAAGGAGGTCCCAAGTGACCCAATTGGACAAGCATCGCGAACTTGGATCCCAAATGCCACCACCCAATGCACAACCTCTTCCCCAAGGTTAACGCTGAGGGGACTATCACCACCACCTAGCCTGAAGCAACCAAAAGGGATGGAGGCGTGACAGAGCAAGACTGTAGGACAAAAGGACCCCGTCACAACCCTACCCTAGAATACCAGAATACTGTCGACAAGGAACTATTGACCTAAAAAACCCAGACACAACTGACCCGAGGAAACAAACTATCTGTCGCGTCACTTCTCACAGAGATAGACAACATGGAATTAAAGCACACACACGACACCTCAAGCAAACAACTCAAAGCACCCAACGAAAATTATTTCAAGACATAACAAATGCGAAACCGACTTAGAGCACCACGACACCACCATGCCAACACCCAGAAACTACAACCAAATAACTATAGAATAGGAGGGGTACTAGAGCCAACGAAACAAGGACCCCAAAGCTTGACTCCCAACAACTAACAACCCAAAATAAAGGGTCACAAGGGCTTCCCTAGAAGACTAGGAGAGGTACCTCTTGCAAGAGTCAATTCTAGAAAGGGCCATAACAACAAAGGACTCAAAATGCCAACTCCCATCGAAGTTTCCAATGCTTGTGCGCTATGTTAGGACCGGGGTCCCAAACAACGAAATGCAATGTCCCCCAAATGAGTTAGGTATTAATTCTCCACAACACAATCATAAACCACGTAGTGTAGCAACCCTACTCCAGAATACATAGGAAGCCAGCTTGTGCATTCGTTGCAAACTTCTTACCACCTCTAACAACGCCCATCAGCCAAACGAAACGCCAAAGGGATGCACTTGCTAGTTTTGTAGCATCAGATGTGTTCTAGCCACAAAATTTTGTGGAGAGGCTAGAATACATGAGATCTCCAAAGCCCATAAATCGTTTCTGGAAATTTCGCCTAGAAATGACTTAAGTAGATTATTAGTCAATTTTAAATATTTTCTAAGTCCAAACTTAGGGAATATTACTAATTAATCATAATTAATTAAGTTAAGGTGTGAATGTTCTAGAAACTCACACGAATTGTATCAAGTTAATCTTAGCCATTGATTAAGATCTAATCTTGGCCGTTGAAGTCTCAATAGAGGATTATAAGAAGAAGTCGATTGGGCTTGGAGAAATCACTTCAGTAGTTCGATTTCATTGGCAGATTGATTTCCAGAGTAGCAGCTGTCAGTTGCCGGAGAGAGAGTCAGTGAGATCGAAGCAATGAGTGAGGGGCAGGGATAGTGAAGCCGAAGGAAGGATTCCAGTTTCGGTGAGTGCATTTGCAGAGAGGCAGAGGAGCCACAGTGAGGTTGACACAGAGTAGCACAGTAGCCTTTAGAGGCAATTTCATATTTGCTGGGGAGAAGCAGAGTGTCAGTGGCAGAAGTTGGGCAGAGGTTCCAGAGGCCAGGAGAGACATTTTCCCAGACAACAACTGACCAGACGAATTTAGGAGAAGCTGTTTCGAGCTCAATGCAAAAGTGACTGTGCAAAACTAGTTTGGACGACTCAATTTGAGCCGAGGTCAGAGCCCAGATTTGCTTGTGGAGTGAGGAAATTCCTCACTAGATTTTTCTTGCCAGTCTTTTCTCTGTAGGATTTCCAATTTCAACATCCAGTTGTACTCAAATTATTTCAATGCTACATAATAATAAAACCCTCATCTACTGCACCAATTTTCCCAAGTTGGTTTTTTCCGGGGACGTTTGTCCAAAAATAATTGTGTAAATTTTATGTGTGTGTGCTAGCATTTCTTCCAACATTTATTCTTCCGCAGTTTATTTGTGTAGGTTGCAGTGTGATTGATTCAGTATTTGCTGTAGCAAACAATAACTATAATTGTTAAAAATTAATTTAACAATTAGGAGAATTATTTCCAGTTGCTGCAATAGGATTCGGGTCACTGAATTTTTACATGGTATCAAAGGGCAGATGATCAGCCGAAAAGCTCAGTAATGAAGAAAGGAGTTTTGCTATTCAGTGCGGGCAACATATCGAAACCCTAGAGGGCAACGTAGTTATGGGTACTACCCGAATCAATAGGTACTACCCTTTGTTGTTATGGGTAGTACCCAAATTAATAAGCACTATTACCCTAGAATCCAAAGCTCTGATACCAAATGTTATGAAACCAACTCACAAAATAGAAGAAAAGAGAGATCAACGACTTAGAAATCAACCACTTCGAGGGGGAAACCTCCTTTACATTACATAAATGAACAATTCTTAGATGATTCAAATGACAAAACCTTCTTTATATATATAGGAGTCCATGGGGTCACAATATAATCCTAGCCGACCTAACAATAATAACAAATGTTGAAAATAACATAAAGAAAGAACATGTAGTAGTATGACAACAAAACACATGTATATAACCATGAAAAAGGTATAGTGCTACAAAATACTAAGTGCGTTTTCCCAAGACTAGAAAAGTGGGAAAATTAAGACCTGATCAGGAGAGAGTGTGAGAGAGACATTTCAAGATGAGGTCAATGTTGTCAAGGTCTACTGGGTATTGTCGAGGTTGAAAGGGAAAAATCGGGAATTGGCTTGTTATTGGAGTCCTCTAGAACCATCAGGGGGTTTGGTTGTATAATTCTTGGGAGGATTGAGGAGTGGGGGATACTCCTAACATCTAAGGTTGAAAAAAATAATTTTCCTTGAACACCACAACAAACATTGCAAAATCTACGATGGTGATGTTGTTGCACTTGCCCTAGCTTGACTATGATGTGTGTGCTCGCCTTAAGGGTCTGCCACCTAGGGTCTCAACATTCTATTGTTTGGTGCACTGTGGAATTCTTCCTATGACTTGTTTCTCTGATTTGACAAATCAACATGAAAGGATGAGGTGATCATCCTAGTTGTCCCAAGACGTCAGATGGATCAACATAATAGGTGTGGCATTTCCAAATAAAATGTCCAACTACTAAAGTATGAAAAGATATGAAAGAAGGCTCAAGTTGTGGAGCTTTCCATCAATGATCATGATTAATGTAATCGACCAAAACTCAAGAGTGAATTCCCTAAACAATGTTGCAAGCAACATCCTCAAGTGGATGGCCTCCTTCATCTAGGTTTGAATCAAGTCAATCCTGCCAAAAATATCAAGCGTAAGACATCCAACAAAAACATACTTCAATGAGGCATGAGAACGTGTGCATAGGAGATTCAAATGGTTGATGTCCTCCTTGTGAAAATTTTTGAATGTTACTTTATGCGGAAATTCTATTGTTAGATTTGGATATACTTTTCCTACTTAAACAAATTATTAATGCTGAAATATTTAGATTAACATCGAAGTAAACACATAACAGTCTTTAACTGATTCCGATCTAAAAACAAAAATACATGCACACATAGACTAAGTGACACACAAGATTTTCTGGACAATTGTCCTCGGAAAAACCCAATGCGGGAAAACCGATCTTCTGGCTACTGGAGAGTTTATATTATTAAGTAGTTTTTGAATACAACAAATCTGGGCACCCTACTGGTTAACCTGACAGAGAAAAAGATAGATCTGCAGCTAACTTGCTGTTCTGAGACCAAAACCATGACTGATCCACACCCTCAAACGGGACAAGACTCAGCCAAATTCTGGCCTTAGAAAGCCCAATGCTGCCCCTAAAGCCCCTGCATCAGCCTAGTCAGCCTCTGCGTTGGCCTGGAGAGGGCTGCGTAACCCCAGAATGGGTGACACTGACCCTACGTTGCCCTAGAAGGGTCTTTGCATAACCCTGGAGGGTCCCCTCCTGCTTAGCGCTGCCCTAGAAGGGATTGCGTAGCTGAAGTTGCTCTCTGCGCTGCACAGTTGCTGCGTAACTGTTGCTGCTGCCTCTGCTTCTCTGCATTGCCTCTGGTTGCTGCTCTCTGCCTCTTGCTGATTCTAGGCACTGGGATCAGACCATCCCCTTTGCCTACACTACCCCTCTCTGCAGTTGAAACACTTTTGAAAATTCTTAGCAAACCCTGCCCTAGAATTTCGGCTTAGTCTTAGTGCTCTGCCTCCATGTGTGAGTTCTCCAATTGACCCCAAGCCTTTCTTTTATACTTTCTCGTTGGGAAACCAACGACCATGATCTAATCTTGAATCAATGGCTAAGATTAAAAGAAAGCTTGATCCGTGTGACTTGAGTCATTTCCATCATATGTTTTAATGAACTACCTTTAATATTTTAATTTTCCTAAGTTGGACTTAGGGTCCTTAATTAAAAATATTAATTAATTAATTATCTCCCAAACTGAATGGAATTTCCCAAATCCCTTTCTGGGTCTTGGAGATCTCATGTACTCTAGTCCCTCCACAAATATTGGGAGCTAGAGCACATTCGATGCTACCCCAACACTCAAGAAAACTCAACACTCTCGCTTAGTGAGGAATGTGCTTTAGTACAACTCTGCTTCGCCTAGAAGCTCTGCAATGATCTCTGGTGTGGGTCTCTACACTGATGTTGGACCTGCTGCCCTTCATCACTGTGCTGTTGCTGCCATTTTGTATTGCTGCCCATGACGCTGCCACCGCCACTGCTACATCTGTACTGCATCTCCCTCTCAATCTGTTGCATCGTGCTGACAACTGTTGCAATGCATTTTCAGTTGCTGAGAGAAGCAATTGAAACTTCTGCCCAATCTTTGACAAACAAGTTAGTTGGGCTGCATCCTCATCACTGAAGCTCCATTGGCTGCTGATCTGTGTTGTCATCTGGAGGATGATGCACAACTACAGCTCTGCACTGCATAAGCAGACTCGCTCTGCACTGCTGAAGTCACATCAACCCCTTTTGCTGAAATCTCTCACGCTGCTGTTGCGCTGCGCTGTCCTCCTGAAGCCTCCACGTTGTTGCAGCTTTGCTCTGCGTTGCTGAAGTCACATTAGCCCCTACGTTGCTGCTGCATCTGCACTACGCTGCTCCCTTCAGCTTTCAGATTTTCCTCTGCTTCATTCGTGATTCTCTGCACCAATTGCTCCACTTGTCCCGCTACTGTCTTAGGGCTCCCGTAGCTCGGATGTGATCCAAGAGATGAGCTGCTCAAGGATCTCGCCATCACTATGTAGCTTCTCTACAGGTCCATGTCGCCCCACTTTCATGGTTCATGAGCGCTCATGGCTGCGTCATCTTCTGAACCATTGTCCGCGACAACAACCTTGGAAGTAGAAGCTTCCTTGTCCTTCTTTTTCCAAGGAAAATTGCTGGTGAAATGTCCTAATTCACCGCACTGGAAACACTTTATCTTGGATAGCTCACGCTTCTTCTTCCCTTGCTGCCTCTTAGATGCCAGGGCTGCATCTTCTTTTTCTTCCTTTTTCACTTCACTGGATCCTGTGCTGTACTACCTCTTGGTGATTCGGTGGAGTTCTTCTTGATGAAGGATTGCCCACATATTGTCCCAGTCGGGAAGGTCTGCTCTGCCCAAGAAACTTTGGACAAAGGTTTCCCACTCTTCTGTGACCGCATTGAGTGCAGTCCCTACCATCACATCATCCTCCACCTTTGCTCCCATGGTAGACAACAGATCTCTGATCGACTGTAGTCTGAAAAGGAAGGGTTCTATTTCTTCTCCCTTAGTCATCATGAATAACTGCAATTGATTCTCCAGAAGCATTCTCCTCTGGACTGACTTCCTTTCATAAAGGGCTGTTAAGGCTTTCCACATCTCATGAGCTGTTTTCTTTTCAGCTATGTGTGGAACAATATGATCCTTAACCCCATCCATTATGAAACGTTTGGCATGTGCCGCAACTTCCTCATGCTTCTTCAGGAGATCCACAGTGGTCGGCATGGCCAGGGCCTTTTCTGCATGGTCTTTTAGACCCGTATGCCTCCATGACTACCAGGATTTTGGCCTTCCAAACTGCAAAGTTAGACAGGCCACCCAACCTATCATGATCACGTAGTCCGTGAGGTGCGATCTGCTCAGATCTACTCTATCGGAACTTCCTCTCCCCGCTTCTCTACTGAAGCTCAGATCTACTCTATCGGAACTTCCTCTCCCCGCTTCTCTACTGAAGCTCAGATCTAGGGTCCTTGGCGAAAAGGCACCCTGTACTCCCTCTGACAACTGATTTCCTCTCTTGGAAATCCGACAAATCAACAACGAAACAACTCTTCGATCCTCTGATCGATGTGCAGATTTCTTTGGCTAGAAACCCTCTGAAAAGCTGATCTCCTCCCGCTCTTTGTCACTAGTGCTTAGTCTAAATTCTGAATCTTCAGAAATTTAACCCCACCAACACCTTCTGAAGTTTTGCAACTCTGCTTCCGGCACTTTTGACTCAGACAACTTCAGATTTGCGTCATGCTAGTTGACCTCTGCGTGAGCAGACAGTTCCAGGCTCCAGCGCTGCCTCTGCGCAGTAAGTACATGGGCCTGCGTGGAGATTGGTTAGGATTGCGTCACACTCACCTTTGCAAGGCTGTGATCCCTCTGAAATTCTGTTTTTCCTTCAGATCTGGATTTCTGCTGCTGCTGCTGCTGCTCTCTCTACTACTTTCTGCAGCAAGATTCTTCAGTCTTCTGCTGGTGACCTTGCTAGATCTGCAATCCCTCTGATACCATGTGAAAATTTCTGGATGTTTAGGCAGAAATTCTACTGTTAGATCTGGTTATAATTCTCCTACTTAAACAAGTTATTAATGCTGAAATATTCAGATTAACATCGAAGTAAACACATAACAGACTTTCACCGATTCAGATCTAAAAACAGGAATACTTGCACGCATAGACAAAGTGACACACAAGATTTTCTGGACAACTATCCTTGGAAAAACCCAAAGTGGGAAAACTGGTCTTCTGGCTGTTGGAGGGTTTATATTATTAATTAGTTTCTGAATACAACAAATCTGGGTACCCTACTGGTTAAACCAATAGAGAAAAAGATAGATCTGCAGCTAACCTGCTGTTCCGAGATCAAAACCTTGATTGATCCACACCCTCAAATGAGATTTACAAGGCTCAGCCAATTTCTGGCCCTAGAAACCCCAACGTTGCCCCTGAAGCCCCTGCGTCAGCCTAGTCAGCCTCTGTGCTGGCTTGGAGAGGGCTGCGTAACCCCAGAATGGGAGACACAGGCCCTACGCTACCCTAGAAGGGTCTTTGCGTAACCCTGGAGGGTCCCCTGCTGCCCAATGCTGCCCTAGAAGGGACTGCGTAGCTGAAGCTGCTCTCTGTGTTGCGCAGCTGCTGCGTAACTGCTGCTGCTGCCTCTGGTTGCCGCTCTCTACCTCTTGCTGATTCTAGGCGTTGGGATGAGATCATCCCCTTTGCCTACACTACCCCTCTCTGCAGCTAAAACACTTCTGAAAATTCTTAGCAAACCCTGCCCTAGAATTTCAGCTTAGTCTTAGTGCTCTGCCTCCGTGTGTGTGTTCTCCAAATGACCCCAAGCCTTTCCTTTATACTTTCTCGTTGGGAAACCAACGACCATGATCTAATCTTGAATCGATGGCTAAGATTAAAATAAAGCTTGATCCGCATGACTTGAGTCATTTCCATAACATGTGTTAATTAATTACCTTTAATATTTTAATTTTCCTAAGTTAGAATTAGGGTCCTTAGTTAAAAATATTAATTAATTAATTATCTCCTAAACTGGATGCAATTTCCCAAACCCCTTTCTAGTTCTTGGAGATCTCATGTACTCTAGTCCCTCCACAATTTTTGGGAGCTAGAGCACATCTGATGCTACCCCAACACTCAAGAAAACTCAACACTCCTCAAATTAAGTACCAAGCAAGCAGATCCGCGAAACAAGGTATGAAATCTGTGAAGAAGATACGTGGAATGTTATCAACACTCAACTAATTCCATGAAGGAAAGGGGTGGCCCCTCATCAATCCAATGCAATAAGACTATGCCTCAAGTTGTGTGCAAGATGCTTTGCCAAAGATGGCAGGTGTGACCTTCCAATTCATGCAACTCATCCATAAAGTATGTGCAAGGTGATAGATCCATGGAGGAAAGATTTAAAGAAGCCGTGTATCAACATCAAATATATGCCAAGTCATCCAATTGATAAAACAACTTATCAAGAAAGGAGACAACCTCAAGCAAAAGTGTTACAAATATGTGTGTGCCTCCACATATATGCCAAAGAAGGGGAATTCTCCATATAGGACCATGATCCACCTCATCATTGAAACAATTTAAGTGATAAACGAAGTCACATAAGCTGAGGCATTTTTATACCAAGACTCCAATCATGTTGCACAGATACCATGTTAAATCACCCCAAATGAATGTGACATCAAGTGAAAACAAGGGGAAAGTGCTAAGTTCTCTATACCATCATGAAGCCAACTGATTGAAAATGCCAATGCAATGACAACTTAGCCCATAAGTGGTAGGGAATTCCATCAAGGAAGTCATATATCCACATATCCAATCATATAGCAAAAAATGAAGGCGAGTACATCACATGAACAACTGCAATGCTCTCTTTATGATAGACAGTTATACCAAGCAAAACACATTTTAATACCCCCATGACTACATCATCTCATCAATTATCAACCAAGGCATCAAAATCATCATGTGAACTCACATCCCTGAAGGCCATCCGATGTTCCATCAACCTGTATACCTGCCTTTAGGATGGCTTTATGATGGAAATCACGAGCATAGAGAAAGAATTCACTAGTGTAGGTCTCATGCAAAATGAGGGATAACACTGCTCAAAGACAGAAACGCAATATTTATTAATAAGAAGTCCATGAAGAATATGCAGTTCTTACTAAACAAAAATACATTTGAGTATTTCCAAGAATAATGTAACTTGCACGACAGGTTTCTCTATATAAATTAGTAATATTCAATTCTAATATTATGTATCCATGAGTTCTTACTAGAGCCTAAGTAGAAACTGGTCGCCGAGGCAATGTAATATATAACTAATAGTAGGAAATGTATAACTGAAATGTTTGGTTATAACTTATCTTAAGATCATAGCTCAAAGAATATAGTATATACAACCTCGAGGGAAGGATTTGGTAGATAAAATAAGATAATTTTATTATTGTCCAACAAGATGACCACAAATATGTCAAAAGGAGTGCTAAGTACGATAGTGCAGAACACAAAGTTGGAGTGCAGAGGCTGCTCCTATAAAAGAAAACTCAATAAATAAAAGCAGATATATATTATAAACTATCTAGTACAATGGAATGGGAAAGCAGAGCAGTGATGCAGAAATACACAAGTACCGCTGCAAACCCCATGAATAGCTCCTCCAGTAAAAGGGGAGGGGATGATGTCTCGCTTGAAGGGGCACTGATCAACCATCCTTGATGCTTTCACTCTTTAACATTTGAGGCCGAAGATCAAGGGGTTTAAGTTGAAACCATAGTCTCAGAAATTTTAAATAGCATGTAAATGGAACCAAAATCTCAGCAAAAGTACTGCTTTATTAGGAGTTACAGGAAGTATGCAAAAAAATGACAGCATATGTATAAGAAATAAATGCAAATATTGAAATAATATCATAAATAAATTCAGGAAATTGAAAGAAAAAATTGAGGCTAGAGGCCAATACGAAAATTAAAAGTTATCTTATTAAAATTCAAGGTTTTAGTGAATAAACATTGGCTTTACTCCTTGAAGTCAATGCTTTGATTCAGAGCACTGATATGATTTAGTAACAAAGGAAAATGATAATAGTTTTGAAAAATTGAAAGTATTTTATGATTGGTATAAACTGGGTTGAAGAATAAAGGAAAATCCTTGGTAACCCTGTTGTCGCCATGAGAATGGTATTCAAGGCAAACTGGCTTTGAAGGTCATGCATCTATTAACCAAGTCATTGACAACTGGATTCTTGCACATGCTTTATTGGATAGATAGTTCCCAAATTAAACTCTGAAGTGAAATGGAAGCAAACCAGCCAGGAATCCGAGTTTTCTTCCTACGGCTTCCTTGAAAATGAAGATAAAGATTGAGATTCACCAAGGATGACATTGTCACGATTTGGGTTTGTGTGATCCATCCTGCACTACTGTGCAGTGTGAACCACCGTCAAGGGAATTCATCGTAGTAAAGGGAAAAAAGGAAAACCCTGCCAATTTCTGACATTAGTCAAAATAAGGTCAAAAATGAAAGAAGCAAGTTACTCTGGAAACTACTATTTGCACTCAGTTTCGACTCTTATGGGTACATGTCACTTTAATGACCTAATTAGTGTCATGCTTCCTTTAGCAGTATTAGTCCGAAGACATTCCATAATATGACTGCTTATATCGGGGAATGATATAATTTTAGTAATGTTTTTTGTTATTTTACAAAATTCGTGTTCAATAAATTATCGGGAACAAAATGATCCTGGTCTCTTCATGGCTCTATTGTTTAGCACTACATCTAACATTTTCTTGTTGTTTCTGCTTTTCCAGATACACAGGTCTAACACTTGCCAAATGGACCATAACCATTTGCACCGGCCTTCTTGTTGGTAAGAAATGACTCTCAACATTTTTGACAATATTTCCTCTAAATTACACTGCTGATTATCTTTATCATGTAGAGTGTTTTATATTTTGATGTAAACAGTATGGGCCAGCTACTAGGGGTGTTACTGTTCTGTATTGTTGGCGTTCTAACTTCTCCATGACTCCTATGATATATAGGGTTTTTGTTTTCTAATTATTCCTTAGATGTAGGTTTTCAATGCTACTTTTAGGAGACAATTTTTGCACTTTCATTTTCACCATTTTGATATTCTGTTCTTTCCAGTCCCATTGATCCATTTTGTTATCAGTTGACATTAATATAATTTCATTTCATTAAATTTCTATCAAATAAAAGATACAAAACAAAACAAATGGAAGAGATAGAAAGGATGAAAAAATGGTGTTGTGTGTCAATATTGAGAGATTGTAATTGATCTATACATATAAAATGAATGTACTCTGGTATAACTGATCACACATTGTTGGCTGTATACAGGTTGCGTGGCATACATAATTGCTTCTGCTCAGGAATTTATCATCGATTATAAGGTGAAGCTTTTGTCTTCATTATCTTTCCTTGTCGTTTAATGGAACTTACGTTACATGGAACTTGTATTGCATTCCTCCAAAAGACAAGTTGCTTTTAGGGCAAAAATATATTCGCTTTTGCTTTTTCAAAACACACAAGTACATATTAGATTTGAGTAGTTTGCTGGGTAACTGTAATCTGTCTTTATCTTGTCCTTTTCTTTTGTCTAGCTTGATGTAGGAGATTATAGGAAGAGCATCCCCACATACATGAACACATGTAGATCTGCATGTTGAAGTGCATACTAATGTTTTCTGGACGCTTTTACAGGAAACAAATAAAGCAGGTTCATATTAGCAATCACACAAGTTTTACAGTTCTTCATATGATCAAGAAAAACTTAATTTCCATATTTTTTTATTTGTTCTTTTGGATTCCCAAGGTTGTTTCTACTAAAGGATAAATATTGATATGCATTTGAGTTTACACTTAAAAGATGCTATGCATGATATTGCTTTGAGGTAGAGTTTGCAATATGCAAAAAAAGAAGTCATTTAGATAAGACAATTTTATTTTATTAATGTTCAACAGGTGACCACAAATGGGTCAATGGAATTGTGGAATACATCAGTAAGATTGCAATGTGGGACTGCTCATACAGCTCCTAGAAAATCATGATATAAACAAATCTATCCCACATAAAGAAGAATCCAAACCTAAACCATAGCAGCTTGAAGTGAAACAAAGCATTGATAGAGATACATGCAAGTGCAGCGGACTGCCAAAGGACAAGAGCCATTGGCCCTCCTTGGGTGATGTTTCACCGGGGGGTTATCAAGATCCCATGAAACTCTCTCCTATCATTTGAAACTAAAGGAAATAAATGTTGAAAAATGTAACTAGGTTCGGTCTTCATAAATGTATTTGAGTCATTATGTAATGTACTTGTCAAAAGAATGAAAAATGAATTTTTTATTATTATTACAATGACTTATTAAAGCATGGGTTTCATGATTGGGTCATCTTTTATTAGTCAAAGTCCCCATTGTGGACTCCTAGGATTTGTATTGAGTCATTAGAGTCATTGTATATTTTATGAGACCTTTCTTGGGCTTTTGAATCATGTAAAAATAATTATTTTTGAGTCAAAAATGAATTTTGTCACCTCCACACCAAGTCAACCTGAAAGGGAACAATTCGACCCACAAGAAGCCTATATATACAATGCAGTTTGATTCATTTGAACATCCACTCAACAAGTTTGATACACATAATAGGAAGTGTAGAAAAAGTGCGAAGTGCAAGAGGTAGAAGCTGGAAGACAAGATCAAAGTTTTTGGGTTCTCTCTCTCTTTTTTGTGAAGATACTGGGCTAATATTGGATCGAAGTTGCTGGGGTTGCAGGGTCGAAGTTTTGCTATTGCAGTAGGTCGGCGTTGCTGGAGGGTCGAAGCTGCTAGGTCGAAGTGTTACTGTTGCATAGGTCGAAGTGTTGCCGAGGTAGAAGATGCTGCTGCTGCATAGATCGAAGTGTTGTTGCTGCAAAGTCGAAGATCGCAACTACTAGAAGGAAGGGTTGACTTGGTGATTGGAAGAGGTCTGTGTCTAGGTTGAAGAGTCTTAGGAAAAACTATTGAAGGAAGAGATTTTGATTGGGTTTTCCCCCAAGATAGGGTTTTCCCTGGCAGAGTGGCTACATCTTGTGTCTCGTATTCTTGTGATCTTCGTACACACATAATTTGGTAATTGCTTGATGAAACATAATATCACAAAGAAGTAAAAGAAGCCAACATAATTCACAAGTAATTATCAAGAAAGAAGAAATCAAACCCTAAATCTACTTGCATTGATTTCTCAACAAGAAATTCCTAATAGATGATTGGTTGGATGATTTGAAAGAGTTGGGGGATAATATATGAGATATGTCGCTGTCTAGATGTAAAATTAATGACTCTAACTTGAATAAAGTAACCTAACTATTTGTATGGTGATGTAATATTCTAAATTAGCAGTCAGCTAATTCGAATATTAATTTTGTCAAATTTTCCTTTTTCTAATGTTAGCAGAAAAATAAAGTGGGTGAAGGTGACCCACAAATAAATCTGATGATTAAATAACTTTCCTAAAGTCACAATGCAAACATTAGAGCTGGAGTGGGACTCGTGGGGCCACCAACACGCAGTAGACATCAGCCTAGTGGCAACACAGGAGAGGCAGCAGCGTAGGGGCAGCATGGGGACAACAAGTGGACAACAACTACACAGTGGCTGCATAGTGGTTGGCAGGTAGAGGTGGCAGTGCAGTCCATTGGGGCCCAAGGGAACGTTGGGGGGCTCAGCTAGGTAAAAGAGGATGAGAGCAACTCATTCCTCATTCATTCAGTCATCTACTAATTTTCTGTCTGGTAAACCAGAAGCACACTTGAGTTGTTTAGTTGAGTCTGCAATTGTTGTTTAGCACAGAGATTTTCGAGCGGATATCCCAACCTCATCCTCGAGGGACTTCGAGTGCTTGCTCAAGAGAGGAGTTTCAGTCAATTTTGGAGAGAGGTATCACAGATTCACTTCAGGATTACGCAATCCCTTCTAGGACAGTGTAGTCAGCCAGGGAGTTACGCAGTCCAGCAGTGGAGCAGCTTTGGGGAAGGGAGAAGACATATATATTTTAGTCAGGAGTTTTGTGAGGGGGCCAACCCTTCCTTAGTAGAGTTCTTGAGAAGTTTCCAGCAGTTGTTTCCAACCATTCAGTCAGGAGCCCAGTGTGCCGATCAAATTGCATACCCATCTCAAGAGGGTGAATTTCTGGGGTCGACATTTCGGAAAACCCTTCATGGCTTTTTCTAGGTTTGTTGAGTGAAGTCTGGTGTCCAAATCTTAAAACTTTTTGAGCAGTAGAACAACCTCAATATGTAGTCCATTTCCAACCAGCGTCAACATTTCTAGATTGGGCAGCGTAGAGGAGGAGCCACACAGAGTAGCAAGCAACAAGAATTTCTGAGTAGAGATTGAGGGATTATTTCAGCTTGCCTTGTGCAGGCCAAGGAGCCATCTTCCTAAGCACCATCTTGTACGTTTCCCATTTAGAAATATTAATAAAATGGCTCAACAATTTTGGCTCAAGCCATGGTGTTTTTGATGTGTATTTCTGTTTGTTGTAGATTTAGTCTTTGTATGCTTTGTATTGTTGTTTGTTCCTAATTTGGGATATTACAAGTGAGAACTACCCTAGGAGATAAGGTGATAAGACTGTAAGGGTCATGCTGGTCTAGCACTGATGACCTCTTGGGTTCTCACAAATTTGTTATCTGATGTGATACTACTATCTTCCTGTCTCTTGGTGCCTCTATCTATTGGAATCACTGGAAGTAAATCTTAATCAGCTTGACTAGGCTTGGACAGGGTTGAAAAGGGAAAACTAAACGAGATCTAAGTCCAAATTCCTCCTTCACATACAGGGCCAAGCATCTCTAGTCCATGAAGCTGAAAAATCTAGATAGAGAGTTCCAAGACACCCTGAAAAGGAAGTAAAACCATCCTCTTACCTCGTAATATATAGGGCACCTAAAGATGAAATGCTCCTTTGTCTCAATTCATGAAGATGATAGAGTAGGTAGATCCTACCACTTGGGATGATGTGGTGGTTGGTTTCAACTTGAAGATGCTGAGAGTTTCTAACAGATATGCTTGTGCTATATTGTTAAATTCTGGAAATGTTCTATGCCATTTTAGATTAGGGCACAATACTGAAGCAGATAGAACATAGCAATAGATTGATAGAAGACAAGCCAAATCAGAGATAATGAATGGTGGCGTTACGACGATCAACAGGATGCTTCTACCAGCAAAGTCTCCAATAGGTCATTTAGCCAAGCGTGTGACACATAAAGCTAGAACAACCCAAACAAAGAACAGTCCATATATATATCACAACTCCAATGCTATCCAGAGAGAGAGAATTCCTCCACACCAAAGTGTGTCAAATGAACTCTAAGTCTCTCCAATATATAGGAATCTTTGGGGGTGTGTGACACGCCCTTTAAGACATTTAAGTCTATATTTTATTCCAGGCCGACCTAGCACATAAGTGGAATAAATTCAAAGTACATGTTCTGCTCATCCGATCGAGATGATCTTTAGATCAATCTTACACCTCTCCGAAAGAGGAATCCAATAAAAATATTGGGATCTTCATCTGAGCAGTACAACTCGGAGTTTGGACCTAGTTGTCCAATTTTAACACTCCCTCTCAACTAGGGAGAACTCCGTCCACTAGTGCAATCAAACATCGTGCGTCATCCCGCCATAACTTGCTTTGCTGGCCTCTTTATTTCAGAACAGAAGTGGGTCAGTCACAAAGACATCATACCCGGCTGACAGATTCAGCCCAGACCTCAAAACCTCTATCGGACTCACAAAGAGTCTCCAACCAACCCGGAATTGGTTCATCTGACCCGAAGTCAGGCATAGGTCCGAGACCTCACAAGACTTGATCCCAGATCAAGTGGTTGGACCGTGCCATCCTAGATAGAGAGTACGGCAAATTCTGATGCGTCCATCAGTCTTTGCTACTAGTCTCTAGCCTTTCCCATCTCATTGGCCAAATGAGAGGTACTTCCCATGAGCCCTGAACTCAATGGGTAGGATGCATACGGGGCACTGATAATGAGAGGTGAACCAACTCAATAATCACAACGGTGGGGTCCAAGCACACCAACAAGGTTTGGCAAGCCTAGCCTTGTGGTTGCTCATAGCTCCGAGAAGCTGTCCCTAAAGCCCCCCAGAGCTCCTCGAGCTCATCGTCCAACATGACCCACATCATAGGGTCGTTCCACGATACCAAGTCTCTTACGGAAGGTTAGGAACTTGACCTTCCCCAGGGGCTTAGTGAGAATATCCGCTACTTGCTCATCAGTTCCTATATGATCGAGCCTTACGGCGCCTTGTTGTACCATATCCCCGATGAAATGGTACCTGATGTCAATATGCTTGGATCGGTCATGGAACATAGGATTCTCGGTCAAGTGAATCCCACTATGATTATCACAGAGTATCACCGTGGTATCTAGCACATGCTCAAACAGCTCACTGAAGAGCTTTCGCAACCAGACTGCTTCACAACAGGCCATACTTGCTGCAATGTATTCGGCCTCAGCAGTGCTCAAAGCCACTAACTTCTGCTTCCTGCTCATCCATGAGATCGAAGCAGAACCAAGATTGAAACAACATCCCAATGTGCTCTTATGATCCACCACATTTCCAGCCCAATCGACATCAGTATATCCAAGGAGTGTCACACTCGTGTGTGGGCTCTGGTAAAAGATATCTCAACAGATTCTTGGCACCAACCCAATGAAAGTGATGAGGATCAACCATGTGTTGACTCAATGTGTTCACTACAAAACATATGTCTGGACGGGTGTTCACTAAGAACATCAGGGCCCCTACGAGTTGACGATACTCGGTAGGATTTGCCAATATGGACACATTATTGTTGCCCATAAACTTCTTGAAGTTGGAGTTCCCATGAGTGTTGACACGGACTTGCGGTCCATCATACTGATTCTCCTGAAACCAAATCTTTCCGGAAGTTTCACAATGTATTTTTCCTTGAGGAAGAAAATCTGCAGTCTACCTTCGGTCTTATCGGAGCTGAAGTAGTGCATCAGTCCTAGGTCCTTCATCTCGAACTCAGTAGCAAGCTCCCTCTTGCATTGATGAATGAGGGGGTCAACACCTGTCAGGAAGAGATCGTCCACATATAGCACCAGAATGAGAGGCTTCCCCTGGACAACCTTGAAGTAAAGGTTCAGATCAGCCTTACTACGAGTGAAGCCCAGCTTCACCAGGTAGCTATCTATCCTCTCGTACCAAGCTCTGGGTGCTTTGTTTCAGCCCATAGAGGGCTTTTCTTCAACTTACAGACATGGGTGTCCCTAACTTGGACTTCAAACCCCAGGGGTTTCTCAACATACACCTTCTTCCTTTAATGCATCATGCAAAAATGCGGTCTTTACATCTATCTGATGAAGACTCCATCCTTGCGTAGCAGCAAGGGCTATTGTTGATCGAATGGTGGTATATCGGGTCGGGTCACAGGTGCAGGTGTGACATCATAGTCTATGCCTTCCTCATGGGCAACGAATCTTGCCTGAACTTTTCAGCACTTTCATCAGATCCATGCTTGATTTTATGACAACACCTTTGATCTGTGGTCTAGGAACCGTATCCTAGACATCACCCTCACATCCTTGTAGACCTTGATGCTTTCCAGTTTCTTTAAATGTTCCAGGCTCATATTGTACTTATGGCAGCTAGATACTCCTGGTATTTATATGGCTTCTCGGTTTTCTTCCCCCTCTGAAGCCATATGTCTTTGAGCCATGGGGATCTTCTTTCGTTGAGCAATGATATTAGCTCAGGAGCATATAAAGTTTAATTCTCCCTCTTAATGCCAGCTTCTCTTGTGAGAGAAGAAATTTATGTCAAATGAGGGCATCCCAGACAACGACTTGGAAAGGGGACTTAATCTTCCACAGTCAAAGCCATTCAGCAAGCTTTGCTGATCATGGTTCAAGATTCCAATGTGTCTGAAAGCTGCCGAAACACATTTTACCATTACGCTCCAGTGAGACTGCTAATGTCTCATGCTGACTGCTACATAGGTGTCTATCTATGTCACTGTCCAACAGGGAGAATATATCAACATGCCTCAGCGTGTGTTAGAAGTCCTGTTATTCTGAGGAGATCTGCTGGAGCCTCCTCAAACAGCCCTCTTTACTGTGACCCACAGAACCAGGAATCCAAACATGATTCCTTCTTTCATAATTCTGCACTTGAGAGCTTCATCTACTACATCTGGCATCTTATCCAACACTGCTTCTTGATTTCAGATCTGCCCAACTACAGTTGACAGATCTAGGGCTACAAGAATTCAGATCTCAGTTTTACGATTTGTCTCTTCAATTGCACAGGTCTAGAAACCAATTATACAGATGTTCAAAGAACACTAAATATTCCATTCTTCATGCCAGTCTAGACTCCATACCTTATGTGAAACCTTTCTCTTATGCAGATATAGCATACTCATAAGATACTTCTACTCATCAGAGTTCTATAAGGATATAGGGCAATCCTGCTCATCACTGATTCAGCCCCAGTCATCTAGCAGGATAAATCTCAAGTCATCAATAAGATGTTACATGTGTCATGTCAATGTACAGATCTGAATCCTTAGGGGATAAATACTCCAACGTCCTTTGCACATAATAACCCCTTAGGTCTATGTCCAACTTTGGTTTGGGCCAATGGCTACCCCAGAAGTGAGGTCAATACAGAGTGAGCACACAGTAAAAAAAACTGTGATAACCGCCTGCAATTTTCTGTGATGATCCTTGAGGAGATTCATCCTTTACCCATCCTTTATGGAAGGGCCAGAGAAAAAAAATGCTCTACCTTAATCTTCCTTATGTTCATATGCTAGAATGGATATTCTTCCTTCATGCTGAGGGTAACAGGTAAAAAAGATTTGCCCATACAAGACTTGCTATTGTCTTCCTGTCATCCCATGCTGCTGCTATATAGTTTTCATACAAAGTTAGCATAGAAGACATACCTTAATTGCTCAAGTCTGGCCCACAATTGTTTCCCTGAGCTGCGGCTACTTTTCACTAGGAGGTCGTCCCTTCACACAACTCCTTGAGGTAAGTTACAATGCTTTTAGAAAGGTAGTGGCACCCTACAGGTATACAAGCAGACTTGTAACAGCCTCTTATCAGGGCTATCCACCCCTAAAACAGTTCTGAATAATATCCAGAGCCTCGAACTTCTATCCCTGCAAGTAGACCTTCTAACAGTCCTCAAAGAAATGCCTTACAAGGCTCTGCTGTTATAGCCTTCCTTGCTGCCCATCTGCTGACTTGATATCAACGTACACAACATGTAAGCTTATTTATAGCTTCCAGCCTGCTGCCTTCATCAAAATTAATTACTAATGATCTATTCATGAATTTCCAAGTTCCTAGCTTAGGCATAGGTATTCACAACAAGAAATGAGAATAGAGGAACTTGATGTGAATTTAGGACACAGACTTCAACATTTCAGGCAATATAATGTGAGACCCTAGCACTGTAATCTTTAGATTCAAGACTCCCAGGTACCTGAATGTTTTACCTTCTCTTCCACAATAGTCTCAGCCTCACAATGCACATATTAGCAGCAAGGCAACATACGTATCCAAATTCAGTCAACAGGATTATTAACCCTATAATTTGTTCCAAAAAAAATTAGCCGCCTAACAGATTGCTTTAGTCTTTCTACAATAGAGAATCCTCCTTACTACGCAAAAGTTTCTCGGCCCTTTGTACCCTTCCGACTTCAATCATCAGCCTTCAGTAATTGATAGGTTTCAATTTCTGATATGGTAACCACCAACAACAAGTTTATCGATCACAGTCATATTTGCAAATTTTTCTTAATTAAACCGCACCATAGGTTCTACAGGTAAATCAACCTTCTGCGCTTCACCACTGGAACCATGTGCACTATATTATTTCAAACCCTGTCTTAGTTCATGAGCTTCAGCCAAACATACCATTCATGGACGTCGGATCTTTGTCATGCATTATGCAAGAGATGTACGTAAAAAAAAATATAGCGATGTCAATGAATAACGCTGCATTCCATATTCTCGACCCTTTTCTTATGTAGGTGTTGACCAATTTGTATGTGCATCATAATTATATTGATTTCTTCCTCATCAGATAACATCACCCTCTGCTTTTGATGCCTCCACAATTTGCTGCCGCCCACTTACCTGATGGTGATTCAGATCAGAACGAGGATTACACTCTTGGTCATCACAGCTTCCTCTATAATGTTCCACAGTGTAGAACAGGTTTCAGCTCCGTGGCTCAGTTTTAAAATTGAGGACGCTGTTTGTGTAACAATTCGTGGAAATTTTCATAAATTTGGCCCTTTAGCAACTTCAGTCACTTGGAAATTTTGAGTGTGGCTTAACACCTGTTAGATGACATTAAACGTGCCATGATCTCCTTGTATGCTTGACGGCACAGATGGTCCAATAGTTAGCCAAATTCTTCTGATGACCATGATCGGTTGACTTTCTTTTGCCCAATGAACGATTTTCCCTATGGTAATGTCATGCGTGGTTTGGAGAGTTGGTCCGACAAAGAGCAAAAGGCCGCAGAGGGACGAATCTCCCTCTTTATTCATGCCCGCCAATTCATACGATCTTGGCGGAGAGCTCATGATCCAAATTTGTTCCAGCGGCATGACAAAAATTCATCCGCTAGTGGACTCGGAATTTATTCGGCCTCAATTTTCGACAATCTGTAGCGTTTTGAGAATAATTTCCCAAGTCTTTTGATGTGACCAAAGAGAGGGAGAAGGCTCCTCTATACGCTGCCTTGGACATTGTCTTCTCCTACGCTTTGATACCATGTTAAATTTTGGAAATGTTCTATGCCATTTCAGATTAGGGCACAATACTGAAGCAGATAGAACATAGCAATAGATCGATAGAAGACAAGCCAAATCAGAGATAATGAATGGTGGCGTTACAACGATTAGCAGGATGCTTCTACCAGCAAAGTCTCCAATAGGTCATTCAGCCAAGCGTGTCACACATAACCCCAGAACAACCCAAACAAAGAACAGTCCATATATATATCACAGCTCCAATGCTATCCATAGAGAGAGAATTCCTCCACACCAAAGTGTGTCAAATCATAAATGAACTCTAAGTCTCTCCAATATATAGGAATCTTTGGGGGTGTGTGACACGTCCTTTAAGACATTTAAGTCTAAATTTTATTCCAGGCCGACCTAGCACATAAGTGGAATAAATTCAAAGTACATGTTCTGTTCTTCCGATCGAGATGATCTTTAGATCAATCTTACACCTCTCCAAAAGAGGAATCCAATAAAAATATTGGGATCGTCATCTGAGCAGCGCAACCCGGAGTTTGGACCTAGTTGTCCAATTTTAACATATATTTAATTGCACATCATTTGCTTGCGCTATTTATTTGTTTTAGGTATCAATTGGCTACGTACATGTACTCTATTTCCATGCCCTTTTGAAAATCAGAAAAATGTAGTTACTCATGTTACTATATCCTTCCCTCCTCTTTGGATTATCCCAAAAATGTTTTTGCTCTAGATCAATTTCAAATACTCCATGGATCCATGTCTAGAATAAATACAACATTTATATGTGTGAACCCCCCAACTTTCCCTCCTGTTAGTGTCCAAATGTTCATTGATCAAATGTACTCTTTCAAGTTTACTTAGTAGTGGTCCTAGGTCAAAATTTCATGTTTCAAGTCAGTTTTCAAATAAAATTTTGTTCACTCAATATTTCTAGGTCTGAAATGCTACTCCCTTCACTCCATTCATGGTCATCATCATTTCAGAGGTCATGTCATCCATCAATCATCTAGGGTCTGAGGTCATTCATCACACCTTCATTTAGGTCAGAGTTCTCAGTTTAGGTCTCATTTGTTTTGCCACCATAAGAGTCAATTATGTCATAAAAGAAAGTGAACAAAATCTCATTTTCACCATACAAGTCATTTGCATAGGGAGTTAGCAAAGATAGGGAAATAAGTAAAGAGCTCCTCCCTTCTCACCATCATACTCCACAGCTGCCATGGGTTGAAGAAAAATAAGCAAATTTGTGCCAACACTACCTATGCTACGCTTCTGCAAATTTTGAGTGATCAACTTCAAACTTGGATTCTGAGCTAATGGGAAAATATTCTGGAAAATTGGAGGAGGTTATTGTTCATAACATGCCAAAGAACAAATACCTCTCTCAATTTTGCAAAAAAACGTTGGGTTAGAGAGATATTGATCCATTCTTAAGCCTTATATTTGCAGAAATTCTATTGGAAAATTATGGATTTTTGGCAATTCAGTGTTTACGTTTTTGGAACCAGTTGTTATGCTTCAGTAATTTGGTGTTTCACATCCAGAAAGGGTCCAGAATTAGGTTTTTGGCTTCAAATCCATTCAAACAAGCTTAAGGCTCGTGACCACTGCTCCTTGGAACTCTCACAAATAGTAAGTCATCACTCTTATACCCTCCCTTGGTCATGTTATCAAGCTTAAGATTCATTTTCATGCTCACTCCATATTTCACTATATCATCACTTCTTCATGTCATTGAGAGTTTCTAGTGAGATAAACCCTAACCCTACTATCTAACACTACCCTACATCTCCCTTATACTTCATACTCTCATCTCCTACCATCCATATCATCCCTAATAGTCATTTTCATGAAACCCTCAATTCTGGCAAATTTTCATAGTGAAAAATTGGAAATTTCCTGTGTTTGCTTGATTTCATCACCTTCCTCGCATCCATTTCACTCCATTCCACTCACAACATGGAGCTAACATGCCACCCTATCTACTAAAGTTTTTGTAGAATTTTCCCTAGCTCCATAACCCTCCATCTTACCCTCTAAACCTACATTATTCCTACCCAATGTTTTTCCAGATTTCACTACATATACCCATCCCATTAACATACTAGGGTTTTCATCCTTTCAGTGATAAAAAACATGGAGAGTGAGAAGAAGAGCTTCAAGGGAGGGCGCCAGCTCAGGTTAGAACCCTTCACAATGCATGAACTCAATGCCTCACTCTTGGCCAAAAGATGTTTTGAGAGGACTGGATGTTTGAGGTTCTGTGAGAAGCTCAAATGAAGATTAAAGAGAAGGATAATTTAGATTTTTTGGTTGAAGCTTTCTTGGCTGTTTAGCCTATCATTCACAGGTGCTACAGAGCCAATTTTGAGAAGTTTTGAAGAATTTTGGTATTTTTTGTGATTTTTGCACAATTCTGGAAATTCCTCCTCACAGAAGGGTAACAAACTTTTGTTACGCTTATTTTGGAGGCATCCAAATGATGATTTATTTACATGGATGGATGCATTTTGATGAGTACATTACATATCAGGAACCCCCTTAGCATGACAAGCTTTAATTTTGGAGAAAAAGCCCAAAAACCACTCATTTTTCATGTTTTTGCCACCTTTTTGGAGCCTTTGTTACGCTTTTGGAGTAACATTGGGAGAATGGATTTTTGGAGGCCTTCCCACAGGTAATTTTGCAAAATTCAAGATGTTCTGGAAACTAAACACACAGGGCTAGTTGACTATTCTTTTATTAGTGGATTTGGACTCATAAAAGTGCCTCAAAAGTACCTGCAAACTTCTGTTACACTTCTGTAAAATTTTGTAACCCTTCTGTCAGAAATGTTACAAATCAACATTGGATATCTCAAGACACTTGTCAAGCTAAGAAAATGTCACAAATTCGAGGTTTTTCTATCTTATGAGTTGGCATTAGAGTTATTGAGTTAGTTTTTTCCTTCTATCATGAGGGAATATGTAATTTAATGTAAGGGACAAACACTCCTCGTTCATCGCTGAAATTCAGGGAATGGTTTCTAACCTCCCTAGAATCTAGGAAATGACTCATCTTGTGTATTTATAATCCATTTTGGATGGGATTTCACTTTGATGAGGTGTCATAGTCCATATTTTCTATAAGTAGACTCTCTTTAGTCTTTTGTTGGTTGGATAGTCTCATATTGCAGTGGAGCTCTTGTAATCAACAATTTGGAATGAAATCAGAGACAAATTTGCAGAACTTGTGTTGAGATACTTGTGGTATGCATTGGAGCATCTGTTCTTCTTATTTATGTTTATCAATTCATGCTTAATGATATATATTCTTCTTTCATATATGTTTATCTTGTAAGTTTATGAGAAAAAATCATGTTTGTTCATGCTCTGTTTTAGACAAGATTTACATTGCTATGTCTATTTGCTTCTAAATGAATGAATTCACCTCATGGCTCATTCAAACTCTCTTTCAATTCATCCTATACTCAATGACCTATTAAAAATGCTTTCAAACTACCTATCTAACCTCACATATTCTCTGCAAATTGACCTTGGAATTCAGACCTAAAAACCTTATACACAGTCTACTCACTGACTTCTCCATCCAACACTAAAAATATCAAAAAAATCCTATTTACTGAGCTTATATACCTAGCCTAAGATCATTAGATACTCAGTCACTCCTTAGATTGCAAAAGTGACAACGAGAGAGCCCACTCTGGTCCTGGTAGGGCTAGCTACCTGACTTAAAGCCTCGTCTGAGGTTACCTTTCTTCAATCCCATTTTCAGCCTTGGGAAGTTGGGGAGAGTGATAACACCTCCCTCACCCCAACACACCCCTCCCTACCCACCCCCCCAAAAAAAAAGAAACAGTGTGCAACTCGTTGTTCATGGCAATTTCAACAATTAACAAGATTTGTGCCAAACAATGTAGCATGACTCAACGAGTACTTGCTGAGTGGGATGAGTATGTTTGAGTTTGCTACGAAATGAGTGACTCGGCCATACTCAACCCACAAACTCGCCACTCGGCATACTCAGTTAGTGTTAGTGCCCCTTCACACTCATGTGGTCGACTGAGTGAAGGTGGAAGATCAACAACTCGTGGCTAAAGGCAAGCGCTGCAGTCACGTGTAGTGCTCCAAAGGAACTGTGAGCTTAATAAGTCCTGCATACAAAGCCATGGTCACGTAGATAAGGAACAACAATGATATGGAAGAGTGATTGAAATTGCTGAGGTTCTCGTTGGGATGATCTAGTCGTCTGCCAGAGGTTGGTGTCTTTTTGGCCCAATGAACAAATCTGCCAAAATAGATAAATAGGACCCTACTATAAAGGACGCAAAATCCACGTACTTTAGCTTAGCCTATCCAAATTTAACCAGGAACCGTGACCGAGTGTTGAAGTCCATGGAGATAACGCATAGTCTACGTTGAAGAGATGCCAAATCTTGATGAGCAAAAATCCTGTCCTTGGCAAGACATGTTCATGTAGGTACCCATGGATGATTTGATAAAGTTTGTGACAAAATATACAAGTGATAAGAATGAGAATGTATTGAATTTTTAATAGAGGGATATGAATCATGGAAAGCATTGATATGCGTGGGCTCTATAATTTCTAAAGGCGACCATCTATCAAAGTTTGATATGTGGCAACAAATAATCGTTGTCCATAGAACATTTGTGAAATTAGTAGGTTTCGGCGCCATGTCATATTTACCACGTCATCATTTGCATTTATTTTAGAACCACATGGAATTGTCTTGTTTGACAGTGTGTTAAATTTCATTAGTATAGGTCAAAAGTGGTGAGTGAGGTAGTAAAATGAGACTCTCAATGTTACCATTGCTTAAATTTTTTTAGTTTTTGATAATTTTTGTCTAAAATTTGGTATTGATTTGTTAAAATTATAAATTTAAATGGTGTAATTTATATAATATAGATATTTAAATTTTTTTTTAAAAGTGCTAAATTCATTATACATTTAAAAATTTACTTTAAATAATAAAATTTCATAATTTCATTTAAACAATAAAATATACTTTAGCCAATTGGTGGATAGATTGTGGCAGTGAACTACTAGAATTGCAAGAATTTGCAATCAAAATTCTAAGCCAGCATTGCAGCACTTCAGGATGTGAGCACAATTGGTTAGTGTTTGAGCACATCCATAGCAAAAAGTGCAAAAGGTTGGAGCATGAGCGGTTGTCGAAACTGGTCTACATCTATTACAACCTTTGGCTACTCACCAAACAAATGTATCCAAAGGATTTTAGTTACCGAGAATGGGGATACAAGCTTTTACAATTAACAACCCATGGATATATAGAGCCTTGTGAGGGTTTCGTGCCTAGTAGGTCCAGATCCAATTGTATTAGATGACATTGATCTAGAGTTTGAATGGGTTGTGGAGGAGTTGCTTACTGATGATTTGAGTTGGTTTGATGAGGAGACACAGGATCTCTATGGTTTGCCATTTTCTCAAATGGAAACTCCAAATGCAATTAGCTCATAGTTGTTTCAATCCACTGATGTTGGCACTTGCTCCTCGAGGGCCTATTCTAGGCATCCTCATGTTGATGCATGAGACATGAAATTGCACATGGAGACATTGTCTATTTTTGGTTTTCTAATTCTTTTATGACTCATGGAGAACTTGCAAGTTACTACCATACGTGATTTTGTTTATGAAATCATTTTTCAATTTACTTTTAAATCTTTTGGATATAAATATCAATTATGTTATATGATCATATTTTATGAGATGATATGAATTCTTGTGTAAACCATGGTTTTATAACTTGTATGTGTTGGAAAATCCATTAATTTATCTTTTATGTAAAAAAAGGAGATATTTTAGTTTTTTGCTATTTGTCGAGTATGTTCCCAAGTCTTCCCGAGTCAGCGAGTGATATGCCAACTGAGTATTTGTCAAGTATGATTCGTGCAACATTGCTACCAAACTACCACACAAGCACTGTCCATCAAACAGAGCTCCCTCCGTGCTAATATTTTTATCATGTACATACATGTCAGTTAATAGCTTCATGACTTTGAAGAAATCTATCAAACTGCAACTTTTTCTAGCTACACAGAAAGGATTTGACGCAGCAATAGTAACATATTAGGCAAGCTCTATTGTTTTTCTACTTCTCCTTTTTTGTTAAATTCTTTTTATAAGTAAAATTTAAGAATCATAACTACATAGAACTGCATAGAGGCTCATTGGTGAAAATCCAATCCTTCAAGTTATGCGAATTGATCTTGATCGATGTTTTAAAACTTGGACTTAGAATCAATGAAGGTTCAACTTAGACCTAGACTCGGACGAGAATTGATTAGGACTGATCTGATTTCAATGACTCAATTTACTAGAATATACATACAATATTTAAATTTTAATGATAAAAATTATACCTTAAACGTTCCAAACCATGATACCAAAACATTATTGAACTTTTGAAAGAAAGCATTATCAATAAATGAGAAAGAACATTTAAATGACAGATATAAATGACATGCAATGTCCACCATCGCTTATATTGGGATCCTCATCATTAATATCACTCTTTTTTTCTTGTCTATCCTTTTCCTCTACCTCAATCGTCTAGGGACATCAATCAATACCACCCTAATTTGATGAAACTTCCAATCCAAGCCTTATAATATGGTAGAAAAATATTAACACGCCTAACCGATGATTTTGATTTGACTGAAGGGTACATTTTTTCTAAGGCCATGACAAAGGAGTTCACAATGAATATCACCAACATCAAGGTATATAAAGGGCGTAGTGCTCTTAATTAAATGGTAATTCCATACCCTTACACATGATAGAATCTAATGAAAATGTTGTAAATTGTAATACTACCAATCCTAAAATCCTTTAAACTGTTAAGTTTGTTGAATTTTAAATGGGATATGCAATTCTACTTTCTCCATATGAAATCCGATGAGGTTGGAACCAATCTCAAACATCCTAAAACCTATGTTGCACGAGGACTCATCCTCGCCATAATTTCATGCCGTTCCAATGTTCCAGGGATTTTGGAACTCGTCGGAAACGTTCCGGATTTGCTGGGGACTCCATCGGGGACTTGGGGACTTCAAGGCCGTCCCCTAGCCGTCCCTCGAAAATTCAGGGATTTTTTGGGGACTTCCAAAACATCCCTCGATAAATCGGGGACTTCTGGACTCCCCCAATAAAATTTCAAATCATAAGTTCAAAAAATATTAAAATATTTCATTTTTATAAAAAGGAAAAAATATTATTTTTTTAATAAAACAATTAATGGTAACCTTAAAAATTTAAGTACAAGTATAAAAATGAAAGATCATTACCATTAATTGCCAACATTGGTATGATTTAGGAGTTTTTTTTTTTTTTTTAATTGAACTTTGTTTGTCGAGTCAACCACGTTGTGGTCTAGTAGCTACATGGCCGAGTAGGTACAAACTTGGTTGAGTAGGGTTGGTCTGGTACCTGTTACCCACCAAAAATGTGTGACCCCATAGGAGAAATTTTTCTCCCATCAGCTCTTCCAGCTAGCTAGCCAACAACACCTTGAAATCACCACCGGTTGAAGACGTTGTGCCATTCATATCTCCGCCACCTACATCAGTCATAAGTCTTCTCACCTATCACGTAGGAGCACATGAGCAAAGGTGGGATTCCTATCAAAAGGTACTTTATTCATTTTATAATAGGGTGCTTATGCTTGTTTGAATTTGGGCATTTGACATGGATTATGGGGTGACCTAGAAGGAGGGGTTTTGGCTGTGATCTTGTTCCCTCACCTTAAATGGGGGGCTAATCTTCAACCCTAGTCTAGTTAGACCTCCCTTGATAGCCTAATGGGTATAGGAGGGGCACTACTCATGAAGCTCTGATTGAGATAACATGTTCCATCTATCCTGATTCCATACTTACCACCATCCATCTTACATTACGAGCCCTATATTCCACCTCCACTCTTGTTGAAATTTGGTTACCGGAGGATAGGTGGTTCCCTAAGGCTTTGATCTTTGGCCTAGGGAAAAGTGTTCAAAAGAATTTAATTTTTCTCCTAAAGTGACTTTATAATTTTTATAAAGTCAAATCTAATTTAAAAGTGACTTTAAATGATAAAGTTACTAAAGTCTAATTTTAAAGTGACTTTAATAAAGTCAATGTAAAATTAAAAAGGAAAAGTGACTTTGGAAATAAATGACTAAGTGGGTCTTTATTAAAGTGGGGTGAATTAAAAAATAGAAAGTGAGATTTAAATGAGCATTTAATCTCGGCCCTAGATCTCAATCTATTTCAGCCATTGGATTTAGGGATTCCCCAAAAGTCACTTAGGGTTAGGTTAAAGGAGGAAAATGAGGGAAAAGGTCATTCATTCTTTCATGAGCAGATTGAGAGAAGGAGAAGGAGAGAGCTGGAGATTTTTCTGAGCAGTGAGAAGAAGGAGGGCAGTAGTAGTGATATTCAGCAAATCCGTACAGCGAGAGCAGAGCACGAAGTTTGAGGCAAGAGGGCACGAATTTAGAGGGAGGAAAGACAACATTTAATGCTGCACGTTTTTTGAGGTGCGTACAACAGTTTGAAGGCATGGTAATCGAGGTCCGTACAGTAGGAGAGAGAGGGTTGTTTTCTAAATCCGTACAACAGAAAAATCAGCGCTGAAATCGAGGCCGTACAGTAGATTTAAGGTAGCTGTATAGCACGTGTTTCGAGGCAGACGTACAACAGTTTTTGACAGGGCGTATAGCACGTTTTTTGAGGCAGTCGTACAACCGTACAACACAGATTTCAATGTTGTTCGTACAACATTTAATGATGGATTGTTTGCTGTAATTTCTGTTTTTTGTGGGCACAGATACCGAGGTGGAGTTTTGGCACAGTTTTTGAGATAAGTACAGTTTTTGAGGTCGCTGTAATTTTTGTTGTGTAAATTTCTATCTCATTGTAAAAAAGCATTTTTCAGAAAAATAAAGAGAAGCTTTCAGACTGGTTTTCCCCAAGAGTTGTAGGGGGTTTTTCCAGGGTCATGTTGACCGAAAATATCTGTGTTAAAATGTGTGAATGACTGTTTTAAGCTTGCTGATTTTTATTTCTGCATTTTCCAGTATTCTGTAAATTTTCCAGAATTTGTGTTTTCAGCAAAAATTTATTTTCTAGTTTGTTGAATGTAAGGATATGGGAAATGGCATTTAACTATTTGGAGAAATAAGGTGAAATTGAAAACTAGGGTGGGAAACAGGAAATTTTTACATGGTATCAGAGCTTGAGTGCTGAAAGTGCAGTTTGGGACAACAAGGAGAAAAATACAGCCTGCTGATTTTTCACTCAGAAAATTTCAGCAAGTTGATTTTTCACACACACAATTTTTTTATCTTTACTACAGCAGTGTTATTTTTCAGTTTTAGGACAGCAGGATGTCATTGGGATTGAGGGTGGAGGATAGGTTGGATGGGCATACCAATTACAGCGTTTGGAAGGAGAAAATGCATAGTATCTTTGAGGAGGCAGAAGTCTGGGACATCATGGTGCATACCACATAGCAGCCTGTTAATGTGCCTACTGATGCTGTTCAGTTGGCAGCATATAATAGAAAGAACAACAAGGGTAAGAGACTGATCCTAGATGGAATCAAAGACCATTGCATTTCTCATGTGAGAGGAAAGAGAAATGCTCATGAGATGTGGACAACATTGTCCAATCTCTACCAAAGTACCAATGAGAACCGGAAAATGGTCCTGAAGGAGAAGCTGAAAACCATTAAGATGGGTAAGACTGATAGTGCAGCTGGATATCTCACAAAGATTACTAATGTGAGAGATGAGTTGGCAGTAATTGGAGAGGTCATTCAACCCACTGAGTTGGTGTGGATAGCAGTGAATGGCCTCCCCAGTTCATGGATGAACTTTTTGTGCACGTGAGACCCTTCCCTCTTGGGAGAGGTTCTGGGATGATTGCATTCCGGGACAGAGATCGTGAAAGGTCGTCTTGGGGCAGCCAAGCCAATGAGCAGGATGAGGATGTAGCACTGCTATGTGACGCAAGAAAGGCAAGGGGAAGAAGCAAGTCGCTGCCAATGGTGGGGGCAAAGGCAAAGGTAAAGGTAAACAAGAGAACACGCAGAAGGACTACTCCAAAGTGAAGTGTTGGAGTTGTCAGAAGATGGGACACTATGCAGTTGTGTGCTCGGAGAAGAAGAAGAAGGGGAAGAACTAGACCATGGCAACAAGCAGAGGTTAAGGACTTTGCGCATCGCTTTGACCGGGAGTTTGGGTTCATTGCGTGTGAGTCTTCTAGTGTGGATTATCTCATAGAGGTTCGTAGGAGCATGCATTTCCCTCGATTAGCCGAGCATCTTACCATCTTCTCGGCATCCGGCATGTGACGCGGGGGGGGCCGCGTCATATGACATGAGTCCGTGAGTACTTCTCAGAGCTTTCAGAGAGTGGCACTGATATAGAGGTAGTACTCGGTGATGACAGAGTTGTTAGAGCAGTCGGTGTGGGAACACTGACATTTCAGAGGGAGTCTAAACCTCCCTTGAAGGTGTCGGATGTTCTTTATGTGCCAGGGATGAGGAAGAACCTCATATCCGTCTCAGCTTTGGAGGACAGAGGATATGAGATACTGTTCAGGGGTGGACAAAAAGGATGTATCTCAGTGGCACTCCACTCGATTCGCCTAGAGTGATAGGTGTACGCCATGCAAAGGTGTACAAGCTCTTTGCATTTCGGGCCCCGGTGGTATCGAGAAGCAGTACCACACAAGGTAGCCAAGAAGCCTGAAAGGGGGGTAGGAGATTTGGCACCGCAGGATGGGGCACATGTATCATGGGGCCTTGAGGACATTGCGGGAGATCACTACAAGTGTGCCAGATTTCAGTTCTGATCACATTGATACATGCAGAGGATGTGCTATGGGGAAGTTTGCCAAATCCCCTTTTCCCAGCAATGACAGCAAATCGACTGAGATTCTTGATTTGATTCATTCCGATGTGAGCGGTCGGATGTCTCATGTTTCCTTGAGTGGATATGAGTATTATGTGTTATTCATCGATGATCACTCCAGGAAGACCTGGATTTATTTCTTGAAGACCAAGAGTGAGGTCTTCAAGTGGTTTCAGGAGTTCAAAGCTCTTGTGGAGACTCAGACAGGTCGGAAGATCAAGTCCCTCAGGTCGGACAATGGAGGGGAGTACACCCTTGGAGAGTTTGTTGACTAATGTGCGGAGGCACAGAGGGGAGCTCATCGTTCTTTACAACCCCCGGTGCCAGAATCTGGGAAGTGCAGTGCAGAGGAAGAACAGATCCATCTGAGGGGCCGCTGTGCCATGTTACATGATCGTGGAAGGCCATTGTTTTCTGTATGTGTGCTCCGCAACACAAATTAAGCATTTGCAACTTACTCCGCATCGTGCCTTGGGGCACATGACTCCAGAAGAGGCTTTTTCTGGGAAGAAGCCTGATATGGGTCATCTTTGTATCTTTGGGTGTATCACATACTCCTACATACCCAAGGAGAAGAGGACCAGACTAGAGCCCACTGCAGAGAAGGGTATCTTTGTGGGCTATAGTGAGACCTCCAAGGCCTTGCGGATTTACATTCCCGCGCAGAGGAAAGTTGTTGTCAGACGGGATGTGAAGTTCGAGGAGGACAGGGCCTTTAGGAGGTCACGGGAGTTAGAGTATCTGGATCAGCCGTACCCCTCGCCAGCTAGCTTGAGTCGGCCGCGGTGGATCCGGGGCAGGGATCGTGAGGATCCGGAGGTACATCTATGACGATGTCGTCCGTCGCTGGGGAGTGGCTCGCGAGAGTCGAGGGGTGGTGCTATGGGCAAGACGCAGTGCAGCCCACGAGTGCTTCACCGGGGGAGTCCACCGATGGATACCACACCTGCATCAAAGATCTACAAAGTTCAGCAAGTGAGAGGACAAGCAGATGCATGGACCGCGGAGTTCGGCTCCCCGCATGTTGAGGGAGGAGGAGTTTATTCTCCGGCGGAGAAGTGCCGGTGGCAGTAGGAAGCCCAAGTGGCTTCAGGACACCTTGAGAGATGCCACATCTGTTGCTGAGCCTAAGAGGCCGGTCAGAGAGAGCAGACCACCTGAGAGGTTTTGTAGCTATATGGCAATGGCTACCAGCATCCTTGACTCTGAGCCTTCGAGCTATGAGGAGGCAGCTAGCCAGCAGGTCTGGAGAGAGGCCATGCAGGAGGAGTATTCTTCTATCATGAAGAATGATGTTTGGGAGGTGGTGCCGAGGCCTGAGGGCAAATCCGTGGTTACTTCCTGATGGCTTTACAAGGTAAAGCATGCTGCAGATGGCAGCATTGAGAAATTCAAAGCGAGGTTTGTGGCTAGAGGGTTCTCCCAAGTAGAGGGAGTTGATTATGAGGAGACCTTCGCTCCCGTGGCTCGATATACTTCGATCCACTCCATTATATCGATAGCAGCAGAGATGGGTTGGAAGATCCACTAGATGGATGTGAAGACCGCATTTCTCAATGGCTTCATACAGGAGGAGGTGTACATTGAGAAGCCACAGGGCTTTGAGGTGCATGGGAAGGAGTCCCATGTGTGCAGACCGAAGAAGGCCCTTTATGGCCTGAAGTAAGCTCCCAGAGCTTGGTACTCCAGGATAGATACATACTTGCAGGGGATGGGTTTCACAAAGAGTGAGGCAAATCCGAACCTTTACTATATTGTGATAGGTGAGGAGCCTCTCATTCTGGTGTTGTATGTGGATGACTTAGTCATTACAGGTGCAGAGAGACTCATAGAGCACTGCAAGAGAGATCTTGCGGCGGAGTTTGAGATGAAGGACATCGGCTTGATGCATTACTTTTGGGTTTGGAGGTGTGGCAGGAGGAGGGGCATTTCTTCCTGGGGCAGGGGAAGTATATTGTGGATATCCTTGGCAGATTCCACATGGAGGATTGTAAACCCATGTCGACACCGATGATCACCAACTGGAAGAAACTTCATGCTTCGGATTCCGAGTTGGTGGATCCCACATTGTACAGACAGCTGATTGGTTCCTTGATGTATTTGGTCAACACTAGGCCAGATATTTGTTTTGCAGTCAACACGATGAGTCAGTTTATGTGTGAGCCTAGGAAGGTTCACTGGGTGGCCGCAAAACACATTTTGCGGTACTTGCAGGGGACAGTGGATTATGGTCTGGACTACAGGCAGGGGGATGGAGTGAGATTGGCAGGTTACACTGATTCTGATTGGGCAGGTTGTGCTTCTGATAGGAAGAGCACTTCAGGGTGCTGCTTTGGGTTGGGTTTGGCAGTGGTGTCATGGTTCAGCCGAAAGCAGCAGTCAGTAGCATTGAGTTCAGCGGAAGCAGAGTATATGGCGGCCAGTCTAGCTAGTTGTGAGGCCATCCGGCTTCGCAAGATGTTGTTTGGCTTATTTGGTCAGCCGTTGAGACCTTCAGTGATTTACTGTGATAATCAGAGTTGCATTAAACTCACGGAGAATCCAGTATTTCATGACAGGTCAAAGCATATCGTGATCAAATATCATTTCATCAGAGACTATGTTCAGAAAGGAGCTGTGAAGCTTGAGTATATTCCCACTGATGAGCAGGTTGCAGATATTCTTACCAAAGCCTTACCACGGGGCAAGCATGTCTACTTCAGAGACAAGATGGGTGTGGTGAGGAAAACCTTCCTCGGTAAGAGGGAGTGTTGAAATTTGGTACCGGAGGACAGGTGGTTCCCTAAGGCTTTGATCTTTGGCCTAGGGAAAAGTGTCCAAAAGAATTTAATTTTTTCTCCTAAAGTAACTTTATAATTTTTTTATAAAGTTAAATCTAATTTAAAAGTGACTTAAGTGATAAAGTTACTAAAGTGACTTTATAAAGTTATAAAGTCAAATCTAATTTTAAAGTGACTTTAAGTGACAAAGTTACTAAAGTTAAAGTGACTTTAAATAAAGTCAATATAAAATTAGAAAGGAAAAAGTGACTTTGGAAATAAAAGACTAAGTGGGTCTTTATTAAAGTGGGGTGAATTAAAAATGAAAAGTGAGATTTAAATGAGCATTTAATCTCAGCCCTAGATCTCAATCTATCTCAGCCATTGGATTTAGGGATTCCCCAAAAGTCACTTAGGGTTAGGTTAAAGGAGGAAAAGGAGGAAAAGGTCATTCATTCTTTCATGAGCAGATTGGGAGAAGGAGAGAAAGAGAGCAAGGGAAATTTCTGGGCAGTGAGGAGAAGGAGGCAGCAACTTGGCACACATTCCAAGGCAGCATTTCAGCAAGACATTTTCAGCAAGACAGTTCAGCAGCTTTAGCACACAGCAAGGCAGATTTTTGGCACGATTTTTGAGGAAGAAGGGCCGTACAGCAGGGCCGTACAACAGATTTGCACTGCAGATTTGCACAGATTTCGAGGAGCAGATTTGAGGGAGGCCGTACAGCAAGTGGCTGTACCTTTGGCACGCATTTCAAGGCAGAAATCGTACAACAGATTTTTGGACAGCTTGCACGCTTTTCTAGGCAGCCGTACAGCAGCATTTAAGGCTGTTATTTGGCACGAAAATCGAGAAATTTGTACAGCATTTATTGATGTTCCTATTTTGCTGTTTGCACGTTTTCCGAGGCGGTGGTTAAGCACGGAAAAAGAGACAAGTTGTAAAAGTCTGTTTGCTGATTATTTATTTTGCTGAATATTTCTATCACTGTAAAAAGCATTTTTCCAGAAATAAGAAGGAGCTTTCGAACTGGTTTTCCCCAAGAGTTGTAGGGGGTTTTTCCAGGGTCACCTTGACCAAAAATTACCGAGTTATGATGTGTTGAATGACTGTTTGTTACTGCTGTTATTTTATTTCTGCATTTTCAGCATTCTGAAAAAATTTCCAGAATTTGTGTTTTCAGCAAATTTATTTTCCAGTTTATTAAATGTATGGATATGGGAAAGGGCATTTAATTATTTTGGAGTAATAAGGTGAAAACTTAAAACCGGGGTGGGAAACTTGAATTTTTTTACAGGCAGCATGTATCCAAGATACAGCATGCCTCCTCCTTTTGCCCAACCTATTTACCCCAATGTTGCGCAACCTCCTTATTATCCGTATCTGCAACCTGGTGCTCTAGCTCCTGCAACGCTAGAACCTGCGCCTGCCTTTCCTTCTCAAGCTCTGCAACAGTAGCCACCCCCCCCAGGGTCTGGTGTATGTGCAACAGAGTGCGACTAATCCTCCTACTTCCAAAAATAAGAGAAAAGGAAACCAAATTAAATAATTTTGGGACCTTGTAGAGAACTCTTTCCTAGCATTTAACATTCAATTCATGCCCCGAGAACAGAACAGAATGGCAAACTCTTTGGCCGTGGTTGCTAGTACCTTCCGCCCACCTCAGAACCCTCTTCTGAGATATGAAATCGAAGTAAGATATCGGCCTTCAATCCCTGATAATGTCAAGCACTGGCAGGTCTTTGAAGATGAGGAGTAGGTGAAGAGGTTCTTAGAGACTGTTGGGGAGTTTTCCAACCTAGAAATCGACAGTTGTGAGGAGGAGATCGGGGACATTCCAGAAGATAAGCTGGAAGAGAAGATAGCCAGCCACAGATTTCTGCAGCTGAAAGGGAATGTCATTCCGTGAGGGCTGGTACCTTTGGAGAGGCTGTTCAATAAAAACGATGTTCCTTTACAGCCAAATAAAGTGGTAGAGGAGGACCAGGTCGAACACCTCAATCTGGGCACTAAAGAGGATCCAAAGATTGTGAAGCTGTCCAAGAAAGTCCTGGACGAATACAAACAACCATACCAAAAGTTATTCCAGGCCTACAAAGATGTGTTTTCCTGGTCATATCAAGACCTGAAAACCTTTGATGTTAGTGTTATGCAGCATAAAATTCCACTGAAGGGAGATGCAAAACCCCATAAGCAAAAACTCAGACAGAGTAATCCCCTGTTGCTGCCCTCGATTGAGCAAGAAATAAAGAAACTGCTGAAGGCTAAAATTATAGTGCCACTAAGGTATTCTGAGTGGGTGGCCAATTTAGTCCCAGTGCGAAAGAAGAATGGCGAAATCAGGTTGTGTGTGGATTTCAGAAACCTGAACAGGGCGTCTCTAAAAGATAACTACCTACTACCGAAGAAGGACCACATTCTGCAGAAGGTGGTAGGGGCCTCTAGAATGTCCATGATGGATGGGTTCTCGGGCTATAATCAAGTGGCTGTACTCCCGGAGGACCAGAAAAAGATTGCTTTCACCACGCCCTGGGGAACATTTATGTATGCTAGGATGCCATTCGGGCTGATTAATGCAGGGGCCACATTTCAAAGAGCTATGGACATAAATTTTGTTGGAGAACAGGATAAGTTTCTGGTGGTGTATCTAGATGATATAACAGTCTTTTCAAAGGATGATGCCGAACACATTCAGCATTTGCAGAAGACTTTTGAGAAATGCAGGAGGTATGGACTTTCCCTTAATCCTCAAAAATCTTTCTTTGCATTAGAAGAGGGTAAGCTCCTAGGACACATAGTAACTAAAGATGGGGTCAAAATCGATCCTAAAAGGGTGGAAGCTATAAATGGTATCTCCCTCCCCAGGAATAAGAAAGAGGTCCAGGTATTCTTAGGGCGTATCAATTTTCTCAGAAGATTTATTCCTAACTATGCTGAAATAGTTAGACACATCACAGATATGTTAAAGAAGGATAATGAGGTGAAATGGGCACCAGAATCAAGGCAGGCCTTTTCCAGGATCAAGAATGCATTTGTTGAGGCTCCCGTACTGGCAAAGCCTGATTTCACTGAACCTTTTATGATTTTCTCTTTTGCATCACCTCACATGGTAGCAGGGGTTCTCTTACAAAAGAACGGGGATGGGTATGAACAACCCATTGCTTTCTTTAGTCAAGTACTTCATGACGCAGAGCTAAAATACAACATACTGGAGAAGCAGGCTTACGCCCTGGTTAAGTCCCTAAAGGCATTTTGCATGTACATCCTGCAGTCCCACGTTACTGCTTTCGTACCCACAGCAGCAGTTAAGGACATCCTCGTTCAGGGGGACAGTGAAGGCAGAAGGGGCAGGTGGATTGAAAAGATACAGGAATACGATGTGGACATCAGACCCACCAAGTTAATTAAAGGACAGGGGCTAGCAAAGATTTTATCAGAATCAAACCACCAAGCTTTTGGCATCCACTTATCCATGATTGCAAATGAAGAGTCTGAGGAGCTGACAGGAAGACAAGAGGTGGAAATGGCTACTCAGAAAATACAGATGAAGTATCTTACCAGCCCTTGGTACAAAGAGATAGTTGAGTACCTCCTGACACTCAGCTGCCCACTCAACTGTGATAAGTCCAAATACAGAGCCTTGAGGCTGAAATCACAGAGGTATGTAGTTGCCAATGGTCAGTTATATTGGAGAGATCCTTCAGGCATACTGCTGTTATGCCTCATAGAAGGTGAGGTGAATAACATAATAACCGAATTCCATGAGGGAATCTGTGGAGGGCATTATAGATGGAGGAGCACAGCTCAGAAAATCCTGAAGGCTGGTTTTTACTGGCCTAAATTGTTTGGAGATGTCTTCACTTGGGTCAGAGCATGTGACAAATGCCAGAAGTTTGCTGAAAAACAGAAGTTAGCAGCTCTACCCCTGATTCCTGTGCATGTTGATGAACCTTTCAAACAATGGGGAATTGACTTCATAGGTGAGATCCACCCACCCTCAAGTGGCCAGCACAAATGGATCTTGACTACTACAGATTACTTCACGAAGTGGGTGGAGGCCATACCTGCACGAAACGCTACAGACACGGTGATCATTAAATTCATGGAAGAGAACATTATCTCCAGGTTTGGATGTCCTGCTCGAATAGTAACTGACAATGCCCAAGCTTTCAAATCTGCTAAATTTGGGAATTTTTGTCAGAAATATAACATCACTTTAGGCCATTCTACAGCTTACTACCCACAGGGAAATGGTTTGGCGGAATCATAAAACAAAACGCTAGTCAGAGCCCTAAAGAAGACAATAAATGAAAACCAGAGGAACTGGGATTCCCAACTGAAATTTTCTCTGTGGGTAAACATGATAACCAGTAAAAGGGCAACTGGAAAATCTCCTTATGAACTAGTATACGGGCGGGCAGCTGTATTCCCTATACAGTTAGCTTTACCTGTTGCTCGTTTCATGCAGGAGACTCAGGAAGAACCGGATGGTATGACCATAAGAATCAATCAGCTGGTAGAACTCGAAGAAACGCGTATTCAGGTGAACCAAAAACTTGTGGATTACCAGGAGAAGATGAAAGAGTTGTTTGATCAGCATACAAAGGATAGAAAGCTGCAGGTGGGAGTCTTAGTTCTCAGGTGGGATGTACGAAGGGCCGATAAAGGTAAGCATGGTAAATTTGACCCTCTTTGGTTCGGCCCCTTCAAGATTACAGAGTAGGGAGGAAATAACACCTTTAAGCTGGAGAATTTGCAGGGAGATCTGTTGGAAGCCCCTGTAAATGGAAAGTTCCTCAAACCATATTTTCAACTCTGAAGCAGGCTGAAAAAGCCTGACTATATTATATTGTACATTAGTTGTTGTTTTTCGTTTTTCTTATCAAGTTATGCATGAGTCATGATGATCTGTCCGGGGAGAAGCTTCAAGAACTGGAAAGTGGTGTTCAAAGGAGATATACAGGCGGTTTGCGTAGTTCTCGACACGTTCAGGGACAAACGTGCCGTCCCCAGGTGGAGCCAATGTTGTTCAATCTTTAGCATTAGCCACGGGAGTAAAAAAGGATGGACAAGCCACGCATTAAGGTTTCATATCAAATGGAAAATATTCCAAGAGTGGGCCGTAAAGAGATAAGGTAGTGAAATCCGCATGTATGAAAGCCAATAGAGTAAGTAAAGCAACGGGCGGAGTGTAAAATTATAAATAAAAAAGGAGGTATAAAAGGTAAAGGGGATGCCAGCTAAACACATGAATGATGCATTAAAAGGAGCCGCTATTACGTATGAAAGCACGTGGGGAAAGTCCGAGGGGGTCGAGCAGCGGGGAAAGGACGAGACCCATACCCCCGCGGACTGGTGACACGTGGCATGGTGAAGACTTAATGTTGTAAGGAGATAATAAGAACAGGCCGCAGGTTGTAATTACGTGGCGGAGCAAAGGTAGACCCGCACGGCGGGGAAAGCCATGTGTTAGTTCGGCATTGGAAATTACGCGCAGCAAGAATTGGACAGCATATGAGGATAAAAGGTAAGGTAAAGTCTGTTAGATCAGCTGGTACTAAGACCCGTACCAGCCTTTAACCCGACACGAGGCGCACACCTACACCTTGATACCCCCAATCCCCATGCGCCACGTGTCCCATTGTCAGTGTCCTTACGACACTTTCCTTCTATCATTCCACTCATCCGCCTTTTTAACTCGAACAGTCTGCTCTAGTAGTAACAAACTCCTGTATTTCTCTCCAGTAAAAAGACACAGGTTATTTTCTATGGCAAATACCAAGTAGGGAAGAGCGCCTGGTATACCCCAATCACTGTCAGGGTTCCCCGCGTCGCTTTCCCGAGCATTGTCACCCTCTGTTTAGGTATTCCATTCTCCATTTTCCCTCTGTTTCCTTTCTCTTTTCGAAATTGTTAAAATGTCAGCCATGGGGAGAGGAACGCCCAAGAAGAACGAGCCTGAAACCCCCCAAGTCCGTGAGTCTAGGAACCCCCCTGGTTTTGAACCCCTCTACGACTTGCAGTCTGGTATCTGCGACCCAAAATATCCTTTTGACATACGCAGTATCAAACCCCTGCTTTTTGGCCGCCATTGCAAGAATGCAGACCGTTTCCGAGTTATCGTGTCTGGCGTCTACCACCATATCACCCCCCAGGTCCATTCTTGTATCGATTTCATCATCTGGCTCAGGGATGCCTATGATATACATCAGGGCGCTTTCGTTTCTCCTCAGGGGAATGTGATTTTTTCCCTTTCTCCCGATGTTATCAGACAGGCCCTCCGTTTCCCTCCCAGCGACACATATTTCAGTTTCAAAGATGAAACCTTGCTAACCCAGTTCAATAAACAGTCAAGGGAAGCCCGTCGTGCCTTCATATCCTCCATAACCATCGACCAGGCAACTGCCCTGCCTACATTAGAGCCGTTTTCACTAAGTCTGTTCGTCGAAGAGGTTCTACCTGTTCTATCTCTCATCGCCGGCCTTTTGGGGATAGGGAGCCCGAAAGACATTATGCCTTCGCTTTTTATGGCTCATGTCACAGAATGGGGTTATATTGGACATTCCAGGTTTCCTCTCCTCAACCATCCTAACCCAATTCCAAGAGCTTGCACAAGCCCACAAGTTTCGCTTCTGCTCAATGGTGTTCTACCTCTTCTTGTTCCAGCATGCAGATAAGTTCGACCATTTGGGGTTAGATAGGGTCTATTTTGAGAATTCCCAGCCCAGACCAGTCTTCGACTGGAATTTCTCTGTCCGTCATTTACCTAGGGGAGAGGGTTATGCGAATTTCGTGAACACTTTCATGTCCATCGCCTACACCATCATTCACTACACGCCTTCCCCTAGGGTTTTCCCAGAGATGAAACGCTGGCTGCAGGCTGGGAAATACCAGTGTACCGGAGATTGGTTCCTTTCTGAAGATTGCACTGAAATTCGGGTCTATGGAGCCGAAGTTGCTTCATACCGGTTACCAGTTTTCCCCGTCCGATGAGTTTACACCCTCGAGTACATCCGGCAAGCCCTCAAAGCCGACCAGCTCCATTTTGTTCCTACTAAGAAAGGCTACATCCTAAGGCTTCCTGTCCAAATCAACCCCTTCGTGGTAAACTCTAGATATGCCCTCCCAATTGCTGAAAAAATGCTACAAAACATGGACCTGACGTTGGGGGAAAGCTGGGCTTATGACCCACGAGAAATCATTTCAAATAAAAGAAAAAGAAACAGGTCTACGCCCTACATACATGAGCCGAGGCCATTTATGGAGTGGAGGGCTAACCTCGAAATTTGGCCCATGTTTTCGTAGATGGAGACAGACTCGTCTGCTACAAGAGAAGAGGAGGAAGTGAACAAGGGTGCCGATGAACAAGAGGCAGGTACCTCAGGAGCAGCACCACCGCCCAAGAGGCAGAGGGTGGCCACTAGTGAAGCGGAAGTCATAGGAGAAGGGCAATTATTGGAGCCCTTCACGAAATTTGGTGAATTTGATAAGGGCAAGGCGGGGATAACAGTGTTGAGGGACAGTGTCGCCTCCTCCGATTACACAGAGGTTACGCAGGCCATTATTGAGCCCACTTCATCCAAGGCGAGCGAGAGGGAGCGGACGAATAAAGCAATCCGAGACAGATTCAAGGCTGAATTAGGAGGGTATGTGGAAAAATACCATACCAGGCTCTCCGCCTCTATCAACGCGGATACTGAAAGCCTGGTACTGTCCATGGCAGAGGCCATCCTGGACCCAAATTCTGATGTTCCTAGTTATAAGGTGCTCGAATTGGCCATTGATATGTAGAAGGTACCGGTAAATGATATGTGCGACCTGTTCCAAACGGTTTGCGACATGATGAAGGATAAGCTATCACAGCTCACCCTCGCATTAAAGAAGACAGAACAGAAATATGACCAGTTGAGGGCATCCTTTGTAGCGTAACAGGTTTCTTGTCATGCCCACGCACATCAGGTGCGTGATCTCCAGGACCAAATCAAAAACTCAGATGAAGGAGGGAAAGGTGCACAAGCAGCACTTATAAGTAAGTTGCAGAAGGATATCGCAGCTGCAAAGAGACAGGCTCGCATACTGGCTTCGCATCTTGTGCAAACTGCTGAATTGGTAGGTTGAGGAAGAGAAAAAGTAGTTGTCTGCCAGGCTTTTCAGGGAGAGGGAAGAGAAGGAAAAGATGACCAAAAGGATCGGCGAGTTAGAAAACAGAGCAACAGAGCTACAAGCCCGGTGGGATTCGCACAGTTGTCAGGCGGCTGAAGCATCAAGCGGAACCAGCTCAGTGTAATATGGCTCAGGTGTAATATGTTGTTCCGTTTTATTCACATTTCTGCTATGTTGAAAGTTATGAAGTAATATTTACGAATATGGTTGCCATGTGTGGATTCTTATTGTGTAAGCCCATTACATGTTAACATATGTTTCTGAATACTGACTTTATAGCAATTAATATCTCCTCCTTTCTACATTCTCATTAGATACTTTTATATCATCCTTCTCTGTGAACTACTCGGGAATCCAGCCCTTGCTACAGCAAACTGTCTTGGAGTTGTCTTTTGCATTTATGTTGGGATTTAACATCTCGATTAGTCAGAATTTCCCTCTCAGCGTTAAAGCCTCTGAAATGTTGGATACCACCAAAATTCTAGTTCTATTATTTGAAAAGAAATAGTTAGAGAGTCCTGTCTTGCTGAGATATTTCTCGTCACATAGTCGTGTCTCTCTATTATATAAGATGTCCTAGGCACTGGTCTATGGCAACTCTATACTGTCTCTAGGAGTTACAACAAGACCCTCATTCATCAACATTTACCCTTCATTCATAAATCAAAATCTCTTTTTCCTAAGTAAAAACCCATTTTTACTTAGTAAAAGCTAAACCCTAAATAACTAATTACATTCCTTTTCAAAAATCATTCATAAACCCTAAAAATACATTTTTCCTAAGTTAAAGTGAAGTAATACAACAAAGATAAGCAATGCTTTATTTTTTGGCACTTTACTTTGAGTTAACATGTATTTTGTTTCCATTTCACCATTCCCTTATTCATATTATGTTGGGAAAAATACTGAGAGGGGGGGGGGGGGTGAATCAGTATTTACAGCATATTCAAAAACTTTTTACTTTTTCACTCTCTAGCACCTATACGCTACTTTCCTTTATAAAACTCGCGTATATACGCGGATATCCTTCATACAACTGGCGTATTAGCAGAGATCTAAATATGAAGATATTTATTAACTTAGTTCTTTGCACTATTCAATCATCTGATGTTAAGTTAACAGAAAACATGTGTAGTAATAACAGAATAAACCATCACACAAAGCATCACACATGAACACCAGGATTTTTAGGTGGAAACCCAAGTCGGGAGAAAACCACCGCTGCAGTTGCTCAGCCTTCAATATTTTATTATAGAGAAAACATCTTACAAAATATGTGCTGGCGCAGACTTGACCAGCACGCAGGCACCCACCTGCGCTCGTTTACCAGCCTCTCCTGGAAGGGAGCTACGACCCCCTGACTCGTTTACCAGCCTCTCCTGGAAGGGAGCTACGACCCCCCGCTCTCGTTTACCAGCCTCACCTGGAAGGGAGCTACGACCCCCTGACTGAAGGCTACAACCCTCAGCACCTCTATGGACCACGTTTCATCAATTTTCATACCGGATCCAAGCTTCCTTTAGGACACAACTTGCAGGCCACGTTTCATCATATTTTCAGACTGGACCCTTTCCATACTTTTAAGCACAGTCAACCATGAAACAGATACATATAACTCACTGACAGATATCAGTAAACCAGCAGAACAGATCAGACATTTCTTACCACAAACTTCAGCAAACCCTAGTTTGCATACGCGCTTTCCTTTCACTGATGTCGCGTATATATGCGCTTCCGTTCACATAAACCAGCGTATACTTCTGTACATATTACAGATCCAATTTCATTGCGCATACGTGCTTTCTCTTCATCGAAGCCGCGTATATACACGCTTCCTCTTCGGCGAACTAGCGTATGGTTCTTCAGACTTTTATGTCATTGCAATTCTTCACAACAGATACATCACTTCAGATTTTACCCTTTACCTCAGACAGATGTTCGCCTCATCACAGATCTAATCATTCCATAAACAGATCTAGCAAATACAAGTGCATTTCAGATCTAGATCCCCTTCTTCATTACTCCTTCATCGGTGCATCATACATTCAGATCTTTCATTCAACTGTAACCCTTTCCATTCAGATATACTTCAGAGAGAAGTATTCATTCAAGCTCAGACATCTTGCACCCACACTCATGATTTGCACAATGAATTTATTCTCCTTATATAGGTTTACCCTTTTTCAATACCATGAGCCAAAACCACATTACTTCCGATGGTATTCCTGGACGGGGTCATTTAGACGAATCATTACCCAATACAATGGGTCAATACCATGGTGATTACCCCTGGTTTTGTACTTTATAAGCGCTTTTTCCCATACGCGACTTGTCACGTTCTTTCCCGCGTGCATACGCGACTTCCCCTAGACAGATTCGCGTATGCCTTGAGACATACTCTTTTCATCATAGATCTAGCACAAACTAAATTTCTTTCTTCATTCCCTTCTGTCCTCACTGTAGATACATCAGATCAAGAACATATTCTATCAAGCTCAACTTCATCAAGTAAGTTGTCATCATCTTCATCAAGTGGGTTGCCATTTAAGGACAACACTCAGCATCATATTGCTAACAAACATCATTTCACATCAGATTTCCATCATTTAGCAAGTCCATCAGGTCAAGAATAACTTCATCAGGTGGATTGCCATCATGTCAACAGTCTCATGTCTTCATCTTCATTCAGTGGGTTGCCATCAAGGACAACACTCTGCATCATATTGCCAACATATTAACTACTAATTTATTCTATTAAATCCCTAACTTCACCATCCCATATAGTATTAAAACCTTTTATTTTAAATAAACCCACAAAAACCCTTTATTATACGTTAAACCAATGTTTTTTATATCCCATGTGCGCAATATTATCCCCGACATATCCCATTGGTTTAACATATCCATATACAAATATCCCGCCCGTTATAGTTTTAAACAAACGTTAAAACCATTTGATAAAACTATATAATAAAGACTGGCGCCTATACATTGATCAAAACATTGTAAATATTATATTAAAAGCATGTAATTAAACCTAACCCCTCCGCCATTGCATAAACCCAAAGTTTAAACTTTGATTAAACGCTTGTTTATTAAGGTTTAAAATTTATCCCCGCCGCACATATAAACAATCCTGGTCCCACTCCCCTCTCCGACACAACTTCCCAACCAATCTGGGATGATCGCATTTGAACCCCAGATATGACGGATAGAAATCAACATCGCATAGAAAATTTGCACGATCACCCACATCTCAAACCTGCACGAAATGGGCAGTTTCGAGATTTTATCTCTCCTCCATGTGGTCAATTCCTGTTGGATCACGTGTGTTAGCCCCAAAACCACTTACCGCCGAAAACGAGCACGATAACCACTCCTATTTTGATCTATTGAGCCCTAAAACCACCCATCTTCATGATGTGAACACCATTAAATGCCTTCAGATGATTAGCCCTAATACACATAAAAACATTAGAAATGCATGCATTTCTTATCTTTCTGCGCATTAACCTTTGCACATGCCTCCCCGACTATAAAAAGAGAGTTTTTCTGCCATTTATGTTAAAAAAACCTGCAAAAATCTGCCCTGTGACCATTGAAGACCGCCAATGAGCTTTACATTTCTCCTAAAACTCCAAAGAAGCCGTCGACTCATTAAAAAACCTCAGAAATTGTTCTGAAGCCAAAAACCTGCGTATAACAGGTATTTTTCTGAAATTTCGAGCGTGCAATTAATTTTAAAAGGCCTTTAAAGAACAAATATACATTCATAGCTTAAAAACCAATTAAAGAGCCATCAAAATAGTCCAAAAACAGGCCAAACCCTGTCAATGTTTTTCCAAAAACCCTGTTTTACTTCTGCGCACAATTTTGGAGGAAAATTGTGATTTTTTTACAATTTGGTGAACTATTTTAAGCCCTAAATTAAGCCAGAAAACCTCTGAAGGTATCATAAGCCACTTTGCCTAAATTCAACAGACTTTTTAGCCCACTTTTTCATTAAAAGACTTAGGAAACTCTTGTTTCTTGTTTTAAGCCAGTTCAAAAGCCTGTAAACCTCTTTGATAGACCTAATTTGAAAGAAAGTCCTAAGAAAAGACTATAATTTTCCTGTTTTATCCAAGAAGCCTCTGCTAAAAGTAAAATTACTTCTGCAAACTGTCTAAACTTGCAGAAGTAGCCCAAAATGCCAAAAAATCAGTGCTCTAGAAAACGTGAAGCTTCCAAAGTGCCTAAACTAACCCCTGCCATGACTTCTAAGACTGTTATTGTCTTCAATCCTTTACAACCCCCAGTCATAGACATTGAACATATTCCATTGGCTAATGTTGATTACAAGATAGCAGATCCCATTGTTTAATTTAACCTACTAGATATTCATAACTGGTGCTATGAGAAGTCCTTGGATAATGAATAATAATTCTAGATTTGGGAATCCCACTTGCCCAAATATGTTGTCCCTTTAACTCACCCATTCCAGGAAGTCATTAGGTTATGTCAACAACATTATGTTCATGATCAAAGAGCCATTGTAAATGCCAATAAAGAAGTGATTTTCACCATTACTACTGAAACAATTAACCAGATGCTACAACTTCAGCCTGACCCCCAAGTAGTCCCTTTATCTATAGAGACCCTTACCAAGCTGTATATTGGCCTAGATTCTCTCAAGAGATTCATGATTTTCCAAAAATTCATTCCCTCATATGTAGAAATTCCTAAACTAAATCCCCCATATTCTACTTGCAAATTCCCAGAAGTTCAAGACATGTAATTTCCATGCTTTCCTTCATCCTTTGATATTTTACTGATGAACACATAGATGAGTCCATCTTGGGGTTCTTATCCACTTTCTCCCCAGGGCAACCCCCATAAGTAATATTTGACTATGTTGGTTTCATTGCAGATAGTATTCATTATCAATTGATCAATTTGCCAATTGAAGGAGTATTCAGATATACTTCCTTCATTTTCCATATGTTTTTATACTTTCAATCAGATAATTTTCCAGTTACTCTCCAAACACTTTACATAGAGGGAAATCCTCTATCTTTCATTTTCTGGACATCTTTGCTCAAGAAAGAATGTACAGATTTCACTTATGCAAAATTTTCAGAGTTATTCCTACATCCAGTGATCAGAATGTTAAAAAACACAGAGAAGCCAGGGATAAATGAAGAAATCAAAAATATATTGCAATTGTGAGAGCAAAATAAGGTTGGTGAGTGGTATTTATATGAAAAACATACTAAGATCAGAGTCTTTGGGTCAAACTTGTTACCTTACAAGTTACCCAAACATCTTTCAATGAGGATCTTTTCCTTGGAGTATATCAGATAGATCCTAAACTATGATTCTATAAATTTCATGGTAGCAAAGAAGAAAACTCAATTCAAACTAAAGAATCAGATAGGGCGATTCATCCGCAATCACATGGATGCAAAGAAAGAAGCATCAAATTAGCTGTTGGAATTCAAATTTGAAGAAAGGTTTCCTTGGAATTATGATCCACAAGGCATCCATAGTAAATTAAGGGTTAAATGCAAGTTAACCCCTTTCATTCATGAAGAAAAACCAGAGATAGAAAAAATTTCAAATCAAATTGAGTGGACTCAAAATACCTTAACAGATGCAGTAAACAACAGTGATACTAGTCACACTTTGCAAACTGTAAATCAGCCAGAAAATTCCACTAAGAAAATAAGGGAAGAAGGAGCCTATGTTGCAGAAACTACAACTGAAACTAAATTCAAGCTAATATATAACAAAAGGCCCAAGTTAGATTCAGCAGGTAAAGGAAAGGTAACAATTGATGTGGAAGAAACAGAGCTTATAGATACCAACACTAAATTTCCAGAAAGAGATGTTGCCACTGTGATCATCAATGAGCCAACTACTAAGAATCAGAATGAAGAATAGGTTAACAATCAAGATGCACAGTTGATAGAAAGAATGCAGAGCATGGAAGCCTCTTCATCACAGGAAGTTGAAGAGAAAGACATCAAAGAAAAATACAAATAGATCAAGCTGAAGAATGAAGAGGCAAAAAAAAATATTTATTCCCAATATCTCAAGCAGACACCAAGTGTGCGAAACAGCCTTATTTCTGCATTTGATTATTCATATCAGAAGCTAATTATTTCAGTTTTGTAGCCCACAATCAAATCCCCTAAGACAGTGGAAGTTTATAAAAATGTTGATTTGGAGGTCAAGACAGATAAGATTCATGCTCTTGATCAAATTGAGTTCCATATATATACCTTAGAAATGCTATACTCTACTATCACAAATAAGGCCATGAGTGCTCAAAAACTCCAAAACACCATCTCCAACATGCAAGATCAGATGAAGATGGACAAAGCCTTATTGTATGCCAAGGATATCAGGATAAAAGCCTTAGAAGAACTAGTTTTGCAGGTGGGATATGACCCTGCTAATATCAAAGCAGCAGAGTTATTGGTGAAAAATAACAATGAAGATATAGCAGCTTTGAGGAAACAACTTAAACTTCCTCAAAGTGAAAACCCTCAAACAAAAGAAATAATAGAAGGACAGAAAGAAAAATATGACATGATGAACTTGATTTTCAGTTGACAGCCCAAATTAAGGAAATGGAAATACAGATGGAAAAGCTTGTCCAAGAGAAAGAAACACCAAAAATACCAGAGATTCCTACAGTTATTCTTGTAATCACTACAGCAGTGCCTTCAACTTTAGCTGAAAATTTGGCACCTAAACAACCACCGGCTATTGCAGTGCCAGTAACTTCTTCCACAACCTCAACTACTGAATCATCTACAGCAGCAGTTCACCATACAGATGAATCCAACAAATTGGTGAAAGCTATGGAGGAAATGTATCTTAAGACAAATGAAATTAGTAGATTGAAACAAGTAATAGAAAATCTTGAGAAGTCAAATAAATTGGCTCATATAAATGCAAAAACACATGAACAAAATTCCATTAGACTGAATGAAGAGTTGAAGAAATTGCAGAAGGAATTGACATTGAAGGAACAAATATCATATATCAAAAATTATCTTTGGAACAATGTCATTGAAGCCATCCATGATGTATGGCCTTCAATTCAGGTAATCTTTGAACATAGAGAGTTATTACTGAAAGCCCAAGCATAAATTAAAAAGACTCAAAGTGAACTGCTTGATAAACTAGAGAAAGCTTTAAAATTGATCACATTTCTTAACAGTAAAAATAGACAAGAGTTAGAAGAACTCAAGATCACTGACAGAACTGAAACTATCCTAGAAATCAGGAAAGTTACTACAAAGAAGAATCTGATGAGGCAACTGGAAGAAAAGTGTGAGAATATGAATACTACCATAACCAGGTTTATGGTCAAGTTTACAAATTTGAGGCAAAAAGGACTGCCTGACATTAAGGTCATCAATGATAAACTGATGCCTTAGAATGACTATGATAAGAATATTAGATATTTTGCAAAAGAACAGGTAAATAAACCACCAGGACAAGGCATTCCAACAGGAAAATTCTTATTCAAAAGCTTTGAAGACTTATTCTATTTGCAACATGAGATAAGACACTTGTTTGTCATCAAGCCAACTTTTGCCAGATATACTGAAGCTGATGAAAACTTCAGGAAATTAAAAAAGATACAAATTATTAAAAATGAGGATTGACAGTCACTCACAGATTTATTATGAAAGATAAAAGATAGACATATGAAAGGAGGAAAAACTGTTTGTTGATTTATAGTCAAAACAGATTTTTACAGCAGTAAATTATTTTTTTTATGGTTAAAGAGTATCAAATTTTAGAGAGTAGAAGTGAATAAAGAGAATCAGAGAAAGAGTATCAGACAAGGCAAATCAGATTCCAAAAAACAAATTTAAATATCTAAAGCCAGCAAGGAGGACACCAAGGCAGCCAGCTGCATCATATCCTCAAAGCAGTTTCTATTTCTATTGGATAAATAGGACAACTTGCTGATTTGTTAAGCAGCTATCTCTATTATTGTTGTAAAGATATTTTATTTCCCTTAGATAATTCCTAGAAGCATTCTAGGATATTTTTTAAAGAACTATGTATAAATACTTCATCTTTAGAAGTATTTTGTGTGGAATAAAATTGTTGGAGATTGTTATAGTCATTTTTGTTGAACTTAAAGCTTTTGTGTGTCAAATTTCGAGTAGGAGGATGGATCAAACCAATTGGCATCATACTTCAGGATTCCTATGATGAGCTATTTGGAGTGAAGTATTTCCTTATTTTTCATTGTTATCTTTCTTTTTTACATGCATCCATCTATGTTTTTTCTAAATCTGAATGAAAAACTAGGAGTATTACTACAGGATTTGTTAAGAACACCTTGTTTTTAACTATTTATCAATTTAATGTTTTCCTCTGATTTCCAGTGTAGGGAACCCTTAATTGCTCCCTCTCTCGTTTGACCTCTTCCTACTACTTCCTTTTCCATATCAAAGGATTCTTAATTTCCCTTTATCCCGATCATACCACCTCATAAAAACAACTTTCCAAGATCTTCAAGGGTTATCTATCATGCCCTGAAAAAATTTGACCTTTTGGCCTTGATCCTAGTTCTGTTTGCTTGATTTTGACTCCTTAGCCCAGTGGAAAAATAGATTTCCCACTATCCATCTTTTCAAGTGATTTTTCCCACCAAATCTACCAAAACCAAACCAAAGTTGTACATTCATAACTAGCCTAATATTTACAAATCAAAACAAAGTTAAAATTTAAAGAGAGAGCCCTCTTTGAACCCTAGGAAGGCTAGATCCTAGAGTTTGAGGTTGGTTTGTCGTTACCTCTAGTATTATTTGACTAAAAACCAAAAATCTCACAACTTTAGAATTATGAGAGTGATAATATTACTAGTGACCATACTGGGGAACTAACCAATCCTCAGTCATAAAACTAGTCTTAAAGAAAATCATTTTATTTCATCCTTTTACTTTAAAATTGCTTTTATAAGTTGTGGGTATTAAACACTGTAATTCTAGCTTCTAAGAAAATTTACTATACCAGGTCTAACCCGGATCCTAAACCTATTGTAATAGTAGACAACCCAGACTGAATTTGTAAAAACAAAAAACAAAAATAAAATTTAGAAGTTGAAGTGTCATTAATAAGAGTCAATTCATTACCACAAGAATTAGTAAGTTTACAAGATATATATTTTGATCTGAAATTTGAACATCCTTTTTTTAGAAGTCAATCTGAAAGTGATCTTTATACTGTTGTTTTAGACCCTATTTTTATTTCATTCTTCGAAACAAAACAAAAAAAATATTACAGTAGAATATAAATAAAAGATAGTTGAATATCAGACTAAAATTGAAGAACTTAATACTACTATTCTCAAAGATATTGATGAAGCTATTGAATTAGCTCAATTATTAGCTTATACCACTAAGCCTTCAGTTTTACAGTTATACACCACCATAATACCAGTTGTAGATCCATCTCTATATGCTGCTACATCATATATAGCTTCCAATACCACCACATCTATAGATCCATTTATCCCTAAATTACCTTTACAACCTAGAGTACTATTTCCACCACTCACTTCATCCACTATATCCACTAGCTCATCTTTTGATTTTTCAAACACATCATTCTAATTCCCTAGTAGTTCCACATATATTCCAGTTTCATTTCCCAGCACCTCAACTACAACTTTTAGTTCATCAGCTATCACTTCCAGTTCAGCCCCAAGCACTTCTTATTTACCTCCTAGCCAAGCTAAACTTCAAGCTATGGCTGCTAGATATGCTCCTCTTGTCTTACCAGTACAACTTCATGACATGCCTCAAGACTATCAGAGTAAGATACCACATTTTGATGCCACTACCCATTATACAGCTCAACAACACATAACTAAAATGACAGATTTCTTTGAACTCCATGAGATTGATGATTCAGATGTTCAAATGAGGTTATTTGCACAAACATTAATAGGAGAAGTTAAGAAGTGGTTTAAAGGTCTTGTTGCTGGTAGTGTAATTGATTTAGATGTGTTTAATAGACTGTTTTTAAATAAATGGGAAAATAAAAAGAATCCACTCCAGATATTGTTTCAATTTGATGCCATGAGAAGAGCTCCAAATGAGTCAGTCCAAGACTACTGCACTAGACATAACAGCGTTTACAAGTCCATCCCTACAAATATTAAACCCACTTCTGATTCTATCCTACTCAAATTCCCTGATGGATTTGACATTGACATGGCTTATCAGTTGAGGGAAAGAAATGCAGAAACCTTATAAAGAATGCAAACAGATGATGTTAGTGTAGAAGTAAACATTTCAGCCAGAAAAGCTAAACTAAGAAATGAGAGAAGAGTGACCATTAAAGAAGAAACTTCCAATTCAGACACAAAAATAAACATGTTAGCTAAAAATTTAGAGAGGATGATGGATAGACTAGACAACATAGAGAGAAGACCTCAATGGGATAATCAACAACAAATCAGAAACCCCAATTTTAGGAAAAACATAAATTCAAGAAAAGCAAAAGAAACAACCTCACACCAGACAATAAGGCCCCCCTTCCAAGAGAACTACGCTGAAATTTCTCAGAATAATGATGATGATCAGGATGCAATAAATCTAATGGGAATAGATGATAATAATACTATTTTTCTCACTCAGCAAGATCATGAATTATTTGAACTCCAACAACTTAAATTAGATTCAAGTGAATCATTTGATTATAAACAAGGTTATGATTATGCTAAAAATGAAATACACAGTCAATATAACCTTAGAAATAAGAAAAACAATGACTCTTCTACCAAGAAAACTTCCCAAACACAAAATAAGAAAACAGTAGAAACTCCCACAACAAAAGTTCTGCAAATTCTCCCAAGGAAAAATAAGCAAAACTATAGTTCTTCCCAAAACATTTCTAGTCTTAAAAATGCATCAAGCCCCAAGATTGTTGATATTACTGATGAAGTTTCTCAAGTTACAAAAAATTCACAAAAATATACTGTTGCAAAAGCTTCTAATTCTGTTAAAACAGTAAATTCAAATCCTAAAATACCCTCTACTGATCCTAAATCAATGGATCCAAAAACTACTACTTCAAAAACATCTGCTAAAATTTCTAAGTCTGAAAGAACATCTACTACTTCACAAACAATCCTTGAAAAGAAAATTAGGAGCAGTAAAACACAAGAAACTCAAACAAAGAATGTCAAACTAATTGTAAATGAAAACATAACTGTAGAAAAACAAGACAAACCTACACAAATTACAGTTACCAAAGAGGAATTGATTCAAATAAGTAAATCACAACCTACATTCAACATAAAATCTGAAATTGCAAAGCTAAAAATACCAATTTCTTTAACAGAATTGGTAAAACATGACTTGTATAAATCAACCATAACTGAAACATTAAACATAACTGATGGAGAAGATTCCATAAATCTGAATGATGATCAGCCAGAGTTGATTTTTGGCCTAGATGTGAATGGAAAACATGCAAATGGAGCAGTTCCTCCATTTTATATTATTCTTACCATTCATGATCAAATTTTACACAACGCAATGCTAGATTCAAAATCTTCCCATAATCTAATTCCCAAAGCCATAATGGAAAATCTGAATTTAGAAATCACAAGGCCCTACAAATATTTGTTTTCATTTGATTCAAGTAAAGTTAAATACCTAGGTTTAATCAAAGATCTGTGTGTAAAACTATTTCAATATCATGGTAAGAGTATATTAATGGACATTGTAGTAGCTGATATCACACCTAAATATGGAATGTTACTATCTCGCTCATGGGGAGAAAAGTTACAGGGATATCTACAATTGGACATGTCTTATGCTACTATATCAGTTTTTGGTCAGCCTAAGAAGTTATATAGGGAACATTGATGAAGTACATGGTCATTAGTGAAGAAAGATCTATAAATTACCAAATTTTCTCTACACCAACTGACCTTGATTCCTTTATCTTATGTAACTCTGAAACCAATGAAATCCAAACTGAACTAATAGAGAAAAAGAAAACACCAAACAATGATAATATCTTTCATGAATCTTTATGGCATTTAGACTTTGATGGTTCATTAAATAAGTTAGGAGCAGGAGCAGGAGTTTGGATAACCAACATGGAGACTAATCACTCAGAAGGCCATGATTTCAGGCTCAATTTCAAATGTACCAATAATATGACTGAGTATGAAGCCCTCATTCTAGGACTCCAAATTATTAGGAACTCAGGAGGCAAAAGAATATTAATCATGGGAGATTCAGAGTTGATCATGAAAAAAATAAACGGAGTATATTTTGTTTACAATCCTAGATTAAGCCGATATAGAGACATTGTGCTAGATTTAACTGGTGAATTATTGGAATGTAAATTTGTTGTTATACCTAGAAAACAAAATATACAAGCTCACTGTCTAGCAACCTTTGCTAGTACATGAAATTTACCATTCCAACCTAATCACAGATATACTACTGAAGTCAAGTATAGACCAATAATTCCAGACAACCTCAAGTATTGGCAAATTTCTTCTCAAGATGAACAGATTTACAAGTTTATAAAAAATGAAGGTGAATTTCAGAACTGTAAGATAGACACAGATTGTACTATAGATCAAGATTTAGATTGTGAAATAGATTTGAATAACATAGATGTAAATAGAGTAAAGTTTGCTAAACCAAATAAATTTAGTCAATCAGATATTGATAACTTAGAGAAAGTAGAGATTGAAGAAATTATTGATGATGAATCTGACATATTGAATCTTAAGGATAATTTCTTGCCCAAAGGTTTAACTCCCTTAGAAGATATTTTTGACTCAAATGATGTAGCTAGAAAACCCAAAATGGAGCCAATTAGATATGATATAGAAGAATGCAATATTAGTACAGAGTTAAAACCCAAAATAATCAAACTTTCCAAAACCTTACCTCAACTAGAAAAGGAAAAATATATTTCTCTTTTAAAGGAATATGAAGATCTTTTTGCTCGGAGTTATGAGGATCTCAAATCCTATGATACCAACATAATTCAACACAAAATTCCAATAAAAGAAGATCAAAAGCCCTTTAAACAAAATTTGAGAAGAATTAACCCTGTTTTATTGCCTTTGATAGAAAAGGAAGTGAAAAGAATGTATGATGCACAAAGAATTGCACCAATCATATATTTTGTTTGGGTTTCCAACCTAGTTCCAACAAGAACGAAAACATGAGAGATACGATTATGTGTCGACTTTAGGAATCTAAACAAAATGTCATTAAAAGATAATTACCCTTTACCTAAAATGGATCACATATTACAAAGGGTAGTTGGCTCTTCTAGGTTTTCACTTTTAGATGGTTTTTCAGGATACAACCAGATTTTAGTCCAAAAAGAAGGTCAAGCCAAAACAACATTTACTACTCCTTGGGGTACTTTTATGTATGTAAAAATGCCTATTGGTCTAATAAATGTAGGGTCAACCTTTCAAAGGGCTATGGATATAGCCTTTGCAAAGGAAATACATGATTTCTTAGTAATTTACTTAGATGAAATTACTATGTTTTCCAAAACTGATAATGAACACTTGGGTTATCTGAGATAAGTTTTTATTAAATGCAGGAAATTTGGCATCTCTTTAAATCCTAAGAAAAGTTTATTTGGATTAGAAGAATGCAAGTTACTTAGACACATAATTTCTAAAGAAGGAATCAGAATAGATCCTGCTAGGATAGAAGAAATTCTTAACATCAGTCCACCAAGAAACATCAAAGAGTTACAAGCCTTTCTAGGTAAGATTAATTTTTTAGGAAGATGCATATCCAATTTAGCTGAGATAATTAGAGAATTAAACAACATGCATAAAAAAGATTCAGTTCTTAAATGGACTATTGAGGCCAAACAGTCATTTGAATCTATCAAACATGCCTTAACCAAAACTCCAGTCCTAATAAGCCCTGACTTTAAGCAGGATTTCATAATTTTTTCATTTGCTTCAGAACATACCATTTCTGCAGTTTTACTGCAGAAAAATGACCAGGGATTTGAACAGCCCATAGCTTTCTTTAGTAAGACCCTTAGAGATGCCCCTTTGAAGTAAAAAATCATGGAAAAACAAGCCTTAGCTTTGGTGAAAGCCATTAAAGACTTCAGAGTTTATATTCTCTACTCTCATATCATTGCATATGTCCCAAATTCTGTAGTGAAATACATTCTTACTAACTTGGATGGTCCTGATGGAAGAAGAGGTAAGTGGATTGCCACTATCTTAGAGTATGACATAGAGATAAAACCCACAAATCTCATCAAAGGTCAAGGATTAGCCAGAATTATGGCTGAATCTAATTGCAATGCCCTAGACATAAATTTTATTGCCCAAATAGATGATCAGGAAAAGATGGCGACTCCAACGATCAATGAAGCCTTTTAGGACTCACCTTGGTATACAGATATCATATTTGTATTACTAAACTTACAATCTCCTCCTGTATTTTCAAGAACCAAAGCTAGATTCTTAAAACTAAGGCAGTAAGATTTTGTATTTTAGATAATGTACTTTTTTGGAGTGATCCAGGTGGATATTGGTGGCCACCCACCTATTCCCCTTGGCCTCCCACCATTGTCTCTTTCAGTTTTTCAGTTTCGGCATAACTTACTATTTTTAGCAGTTTTTCGGGTCCTGAACTTCCGGAGCCGTTTTGAGGCCGCCTACTTTGTTTACTGATGTCAAAAAGTTTGTAGCTTCCTGTCACAAGTGCCAAATGTTTTAGGGTAAGAAAAAACTATTACCCCTTCCTTTAAAGCCTATTTCAACTGAAATTCCATTTAAACAATGGGGTTTAGACTTCATTGGTGAAATTCACTCTCCATCTTCAGGCCAACATAAGTGGATTTTTACAGCCACTGAATATTTTGCCAAGTGGATTGAAGCCATATCCTCCAGACAAGCCACAGATACTATCATTATCTCCTTCCTAGAAAGTAATATTCTTTCAAGATTTGGATGTCCCCAAAAGATAATTACTGACAATGCAGCAACATTCAAACCCAAGAAAATGATTGACTTTTGCCATAAATACCATATTACCTTAGGTCATTCTACTGCATACTACCCCCAAGGTAATGGCCTAGTTGAATCCTCAAACAAGAGCCTTGTAAACATCACCAAAAAAATACTTGAAGACAATAAAAAGACTTGGAATAAGAAGTTAGTCAATGCCTTATGGGCAGATAGAATTACTACTAAAAAATCCATTGGTACTTCCTCTTACCAACTTGTTTATGAAAATGATGTTGTTTTTCCATACTCCTTAGGAGTGCTAGTGATGAAAATTATCCAAGAGTTACAAGTTGAAACAAATGACATTCAAAGAAGGATCAATCAAACTATTCACTTGCAATAAACAAGGGAAGAAGTTTATATCAAATCTCAAGTCATTCAGGATAAGATCAAGAAATTTTTTGATAAAAGGAGTAAAGAAGATGATTTTTACATTGGAGATAAAGTATTAAAGTGGGATTCTAAAAGAGAAGACAAAGGTAAACATGGAAAATTTGATTTTCTATGGGAAGGACCTTATGTGATTTATGGATATAGAGGTAATAATTCTTTCTTTTAAAAGAAATGGATGGAACAGATCTGCAAGAAGGACCAGTAAATGGTAGAATCCTGAAGCAATACTACTCTCCTGAGTTAAAAAATAGTTAGTTTTTATTCACTTTGATCATTGTACATATACATTGCAGATTTTAGATTGGATTGGATGTTTCCATAACAAAGTTGAAGCTCGGAGAGAAGGCCCTAAGATTTGAGAGGTAAAAAGATGGTAAAAATTCCTAAAAGAAAGATCAAAGGACTTAGAAAAATATATACCCCAAAAGAAAAAGAGAAATAAGACCTGAAAGTGAGCAAATCCAAATGCCACTACTTTAATTTACTGCAAGAATAATGATTATGTGCAGAGTGTCAATAAATGCCATAATCCATGATCAGTTAAATAATTTAATCTTAACTTTTCATGATTTCAATTTTATGTTTTAGATAGAGAATAAAGATTTTTCAAACAGTTTAAACTTGACAAATCAATAGATAGGTAGAGAATAATGAGGAGATCAATAGTTTAATCTGAGCCCTTAGATGAAATAAGGTAGACTTAGATAGTTTTATGATTTGAAAGAAAAATGTTTTAGGGTTGCAAGCCTAAATGCACCCATGAAAATGAAGTAAAAATGTTAGAAATAAAGATGGGTAGGTAGAAATCAGTTGAGAAATCATGTAATAAAGCATCATCGGGAAAAAATCACTAATTTCCCATCCCTTCCAAATATTCAGTATTCTAAACTATCAGTCAAAAAGGCTCAGAGAATTTCTTTGACTTTTGTTGGGACCGAACCCGAGGCTCGATGACCGGTTAGTTAAAAATATTGAATTCCCACATTAGACCCACATTCATCAACATTTACCCTTCATTCATAAATCAAAATCTTTTTTTCCTAAGTAAAAACCCATTTTTACTTAGTAAAAGCTAAACCCTAAATAACTAATTACATTCCTTTTCAAAAATCATTCATAAACCCTAAAAATACATTTTTCCTAAGTTAAAGTGAAGTAATAAAACAAAGTTAAGCAATTCTTTATTTTTTGGCACTTTACTTTGAGTTAACATGTATTTTGTTTCCATTTCACTATCCCTTTATTCATATTAACTACTAATTTATTCTATTAAATCCCTAACCTCACCATCCCATATAGCATTAAAACCTTTTATTTTAAATAAACCCACAATAACCCTTTATTATATGTCAAACCAATGTTTTTTATATCCCATGTGCGCAATATTATCCCCGACATATCCCATTGGTTTAACATATCCATATACAAATATCCCACCCTCTATAGTTTTAAATAAATGTCAAAACCATTTGATAAAACTATATAATAAAGAGTGGCGCCTATACATTGATCGAAGCATTGTAAATATTATATTAAAAGCATGTAATTAAACCTAACCCCTCCGCCATTGCATAAACCCAAAGTTTAAACTTTGATTAAACGCTTATTTATTAAGGTTTAAAATTTATCCCCGCCACACATATAAACAATCCTCGTCCCACTCCCCTTTTCAACGCAACTTCCCAACCAATCTAGGCCGTTTGCATTCGAACCCCAGATCTGACTGATAGAAATCAATATCGCATAGAAAGGTTGAGCGATCACCCACATCTCAAAACTGCACGAAATGGGCGGTTTCGAGATTATATCTCTCCTCCACGTGGTCAATTCCTGTTGGACCGCGTGGGTTAGCCCCAAAACCACTTACTGCCGAAAACGTGTGCGATAACCACTCCTTTTTTGATCTATTGAACCTCGAAACCACCCAACTTCAGGATGTGATCACCATTAAATGCCTTCGGCTGATTAGCCCTAATACACATAAAAACATTAGAAATGCATACATTTCTTATCTTTTTGTGCATTAACCTTTGCACATGCCTTCCCGACTGTAAAAAGAGAGTATTTCTGTCATTTATGCTAAGAAAACCTGCAAAAATATGCACTGTGACCATTGAAGACCGCCTATGAGCTTTACATTGCTCCTGAAACTCCAAAGAAGCTGTCGACTCATTAAAAAACCTCAGAAATTGTTCTGAAGCCCAAAACCTATGTATAACAGGAATTTTTCTGAAATTTCAAGCCTGCAATTAATTTTAAAAGGCCTTTAAAGAACAAATATACATTCAGAGCTTAAAAACCAATTAAAGAGCCATCAAAATAGTCCAAAAATAGGCCAAACCCTGTCAATTTTTTTCCAAAAACCCTATTTTACTTCTGCGCACAATTTTGGAGTAAAATTGTGAGTTTTTTACAGTTTGATGAACTATTTTACACCCTGAATTAAGCCAGAAAAACTCTGAAGGTATCATAAGCCTCTTTACCTAAATTCAACAGACTTTTTAGCCCACTTTTTCATTAAAATACTCAGGGAACTCTTGTTTCTTGTTTTAAGCTAGTTTAAAAGCCTGTAAACCTCTTTGACAGACCTAATTTGAAAGAAATCCCTAAGAAAATACTATACTTTTCCCGTTTTATCCAAGAAACGTCCGCTAAAAGTAAAATTACTTCTGCAAACTGTCTAAACTTGCAAAAGTAGCCCAAAATGCCAAAAAATCAGAGCTCTAGCAAACGTGAAGATTCCAAAGTGCCTAAACCAACCCCTGCCATGACTTCTAAGATTGTTATTGTTGTCAATCCTTTACAACCCCCAGTCATAGACATTGAACATATTCCATTGGCTGATGTTGATTACAAGATAATAGATCCCATTGTTGAATTTAACCTACTAGATATTCATAACTGGTGCTATGAGAAATCCTTAGATAATGAAGAAGAAGTCCATAATTGAGAATCCCACTTGCCCAAATATGTTGTCCCTGTAACTCACCCATGCCAGGAAGTCATTAGGTTATGTCAACAACATTATGCGCCTGATCAAAGAGCCATTGTAAATGCCAATAAAGAAGTGCTTTTCACCATTACTGCTGAAATAATTAACCAGATGCTACAACTTCAGCCTAACCCCCAAGTAGTCCCTTTATCTATAGAGGCCCTTACCAAGCTATATATTGGCCTAGATTTTCCCAAGAGATTCATGATTTTCCAAGCATTCATGCCGTCACATGTAGAAATTCCTAAACTAAATCCCCCATATTCTACTGCCAAATTCCCAGAAGGTTCAATACATGTAATTTCCATGTTTTCCTTCATCCTTGGATATTTTACTGATGAACACACATATGAGTCCATCTTGGGGTTCTTATCCACTTTCTCCCCAGGGCAACCCCCATCAGTAATCTTTGACTATCCTGGTTTCATTGCAGATAGTATTCATTATTAATTGATCAATTTTCCAATTGAAGGAGTATTCAGATATACTTCCTTCCTTTTCCATATGTTTTTATACTTTCAATCAGATAATTTTCCAGTTACTCTCCAAAAGCTTGACATGGAGGGAAATCCTCTATCTGTCATTTTCTGGACATCTTTGCTCAGGAAATAATGTACAAATTTCAATTATAGAGAATTTTCTAAGTTATTCCTACATCCAGTGATCACAGTGTTAACAAAAACAGAGCAACCAAGGATAAATGAAGAAATGAAAAATTTATTGCAGTTGTCAGAGAAAAATAAGGTTGGTGACTAGTATTTATATGAAAAGCATACTGAGATCAGAGTCTTTGGGTCAAACTTGTTATCTTACAAGTTACCCAAACATCCTTCAATGAGGATATTTGCCTTGGAGTATATCAGGTAGATCCTAAACTCTGATTCTATAAATTTCGTGGCAGCAAAGAAGAAAACTCAATTCAAACTAAAGAATCAGATAGGTCCATTCATCTGCAATCACAGGGATGCAGAGAAACCTGAGAGATCCCTCTCTGAGTCTAGGAAGGCTAGGTCCTAGAACTCTAAAGACTGGTTCCATGTTGCCTTGTCATTTGGTATGCCAATCTGTCAAATCATAGGACCACAACATTCTGGAAATCACGGTTGGACTTTCTGAGTAAATTCATGCTTAAAAGTTTCATAAACCCTTGACCAATAGTACCTAGTAATTAATTTGCCACCTCATCACCAGAAACAAAATTCTGGTGATCACGGTGGGACCTTCTGAGTCAGTGACAAACTAAGTATACGTTAGGACTCTAGAAAACATTATCAATCACAGAAAACTCAGAAAACCCTAAAAAAATTCTTAGATTGGTTTGTATTACTTATTTGGTGGTGGACCATAACACATTTTACCTTCAAAAAAGCTCAAAATTTCCACCTGGCAACTCCACTAGCCCCAGTAGGCCTATTAATCTACTAGTACTTCTAGATTTCCTTAGGATTGTGTTAAACCAGTCCCAAGAAGTTTATAAGCCTAGTCCCATATTCTAGAAAGATACTAAAGACTAAGAGAGGTCCAAACATTGGAAAAACAGTCCTTAAAACTTTCAGCCTCTCTAATTTTTGAACTTGAAATCTGGCTTCACATAGGGTCAATACTAGATCTCATCCAGATCCTAATCCTCCCATAATAGTTGATAATCCAGAAAAGATTTTGTGGCAAACTTCTAGAGTTGGAAATTTAACTACTGATAGGACTATTCAAAGAACAATATTTGTCCTTGAAAACCTTACAGTCTTGAAAGATCCGCACTTTGACTTGTACCATTCAAAGAACTTATTTAGAACCAAGTCACATAGTGATATTGACCAATCTGACCTTGAGCCCACATATTTGCAGCAGAACTTTAACAGAGAAGTATCTCCTTCAACTCCTCCTGATTTTCAGCTTCTCCACCACTTAAGTTCTTTCCATAGCAAATCTTCTCATAATCAGCTTGCTAGTCCGAGCACTTCCACCACTCCCATCCACACATCCATTGTTCAAAACACTCCATTCCATCCCACTTCCACTCCCACAAATCCACCTCTTGTAAATCCCCCATTTGCTCCCACCATGGCAGCATGGTATGCCCCATTAGTGTTACCACAACCTTTGGTTCCTTTACCAAATGATTATCAATCTAGAATTCCCCTTTTCACTAGAACTGAATCTAGTACTGCCAAAAAACATGTAGATAAAATGGATGATGCCTTTGATTACATGGAAATAAAAGAAGAGACCATTAAGATGAGAATATTTGCCCAAATTTTAGGAGGAGAAGCCAAGAAATGGTTTAAAATCTTAACTCCTAATAGCATAAATGATCTCCCTTATTTATACCAAACATTCATAAACAAATCGGAAATTAAAAAGAACCCTCTCCAAATCCTTTCATAATATAGCAACCTCAAAAGAAACATTGGGAAAAGTGTCCAAGATTATCGCACTAGATTCAATAGTGTTTATAATGCACTTCCTCCTAACATGAAACCCCCACTAGGCTTAGCCTTAGCTAAATTTCCTGAAGGCTTTGATCCAGACATGGCCTACCAGCTAAGAGAAAGAGATCCCTTGAATTTAGAAGATATGCAGAGGGGAGCCATAAGTGTAGAAGCAAATCTGATTGAGAAAAGTGCTAGGTTGAAATAAAAAAAAAGAGTTACATATAAATATGAAACAATGGCATCAACCTCATCCTCTGATGCCAAAATTGATAACTTAGTAAGGGTAATGGAAAGAATTCTTGAAAAGATAAACTTAAATGATAGAGTGCTTCCTAGAGAAAACCAAATTAATCCACAAAACAGAAATAAAAATCCAAATTTCAGAAGAGATCCTATTCAAAATAGACAAAGAGATAATGACCAACAAATTATGCCTCCCTTTCAAGAAAACTATGTAGATCAAGAAGAAGAAAGGAAACTAAAATATTAGAAGAGAATCATGTAAATCTAATAGGATCTGACAGTGAGACAGGTTTTTTCCTCAATGAAGAATAACAAGGTTTCTTCTCCTCAGAACAAATTGAAAATAATCATGAGGATTCTGAAGATTACCAATTGGGGTTTGAAAATGCAATAATGGAGGTGCACAGACAATATGATCTTAGAAGCAAAAAGAATCCAGGAACTTCCAATGATGAAAACATAGACACTGTTGTTAGGAAAAATTTAGAAAATATTTCTAAAAAGACAGCAAACAGAAATAACACTTTGACTAAGAAAAATGACTCAAACAAGGACAATCCAATCAGCAAAGTGTTGAACCAAGCTGCCCTAGTACTTCTGCTAGTGGCCCTGAGAAATCTGTCCTAAATAACAGTCCTAATAAAACTTAGCAAACCAGAATTGTTGAAAAGACTATGCTTGACAAAACAGATGTAAATATGTCAAAAGCATTAGTCCCTTTCAGCCTTGAGGGTGAAATTGCCAAGATCAAAATTAGCATACCCTTAGCTGAACTAGTAACCCAGGATGTATATAAAAATCAAGTTTTTAAAGCTTGAATATAGGAAGTGATACAGATACATTAAACTTGACAGATGATAAACCAAAACTATTGTTTGGTCTTGAAGTAGAAGGAAAATACCAAGAAGGAACCATTCCTCCATTTTATGTCAGCTTAAATATACATGATAAAATTTTACACAATGCCATGCTAGACTCTGGTGCCTCTCACAACCTTATGCCAAAAGCGGCGATGGAGAGATTAGGCCTGGAGATTACTAAACCTTACAAGGACATGTATTCCTTTGAATCAAGAAGAGTCAAGTGTTTAGGCCTAATCAAAGATTTATGTGTCAATCTGGCACAAATTCCTGCTAAGGGTCTAGTTATGGACATAGTTGTTGCTGACATTCCCCCAAAATATGGCATGCTTCTATCTAGATCTTGGGGAGCCAAACTTCAAGGAAGCCTTCAAATGGACATGTCTTATGCTACCATTCCAATTTTTAACCAGAGCAGAAGATTATACAAAGAATCTCATATGAAATTTATGGTAAGAAACATAGATAGGCCAAACAACACTCTTGTTTATTCTATTCATTCAAATTTAGACTCCTTTATCTTGTACAATGAAGATGAAATCAACCAACAAGAAAAGGATAATGAGATAGGATTAAGTCCACCTAAACAGTCAAATCAGTCTTCAAAAGAAAAATCTAACAGGCGTAGCCTTAGCAACCTTGAACAACAAAAGGAAAATGAGCATGAGATAGAAACACTGTGGAAATGAGCTTTGATGGCTCTTGTAGCAAAACAAGTTCTGGAGTTGGTGTATGGATACACAATACAAACCAAGGACATTATTATAAACTTGATTTATGATGCACCAATAACATTGCAAAATATGAATCTCTCCTCCTTGGCCTACATTTGCTCAAATATTTGGGAGCCAAGAAAATATCAGTCCAGGGAGATTCAGAGCTAATCATTAGGCAAATAAAAGGGGAGTATTCAGCCAAAAACCCAAGCTGAAGAGAATATAGAAATTCTGCCCTAGAACTCCTAAAAACCTTTGAAAAATATGAACTCACTTTCATCCCTAGAGCTCAAAACAACCTTGCAAATGAACTTGCCTTTACTACCAGCAATTGCCAAATACCCCAGGCAAATGAACAATTCAATGTCAAAATAAAAAATAGGCCTAAAGTCCCCGACAATGAAGACTATTGGCAAGTGTTTGAGGGAGATAAACACTGATTATTTCCTACAATCCGAAAATGATTTTGTTGAATTAACACCTAGCTCAAGCCATGAAGAGACTATCTTGATGAAAAACAAGCCCATGAAATAGAGCTGTCCTCTACTTCTAATATAAACCAATTTGAATATCTTTATATTACAGTAGAATCACTAAACAAAACAGACCAAAAGGACCTTGAAATTTTACAATGTAGAAATGATTCAATACCAAGGGGTCTTACACCATTAGAGGAGCTTTTCGATTTCAATGATGTAGCCAAGAAACCAAAGATGGAGCCTACAGAAACCAATGTAGAAGAACATAACATAGGCAGCATAGATGAACCAAAAATGATTAAGTTATCTAGCACTCTCCCTACTCATATCAAACAAGAATATATTGAACTTTTCAAATAGTTTGGAGATGTGTTTTCATGGGGGTACAAAGATCTGAAATCGTATGATACTAGCATCATTCAACACAAAATTCCTCTTAAGGAAAATCAGAAACCTTTCAAACAAAAATTAAGAAGGATAAACCCTGTTTTATTACCTTTAGTTGAGAAAGAGATCAAGAAGATGTATCATTTTGGGATCATAGTTCCCCTTAGATACTCACAATGGTTGTCCAACCTTGTGTCTGTTAGCAAGAAGACTGGGGAAATTAGGCTTTGCATTAACTTTAGAAATCTGAACAGAGCCTCCCTGAAAGATAATTATCACTTGCCTAAAATGGACCACATACTTCAAAGGGTGGTTGGATCTAAAATAATATCATTGTTGGATGGTTTTTCAGGCTATAACCAAGTGCTAGTACTCCCAAGTGATCAACATAAAACTTCTTTCACTACACCTTGGGGTACATTCATGTATGTTAAAATGCCATTTGGTTTGATGAATGCAGGGGCCACATTCCAAAGGGCCATGGACATATATTTTTTAGAAGACATAGGCTATTTTATAATCATTTACCTTGATGATATTATTTTTTTCTCCAAAACTGATAAAGAAAATTTGATTCATTTGAGAAAAGTTTTTGAGAAATGTAGAAAATATGGCTTATCTTTGAATCCCAAAAAGACACTCTTTGGTCTCCAAGAAGGAAAACTTCTTGGCCACATAATTTCTGAAGAAGGAATCAAAGTAGACCCTAAAAGGATTGAAGGCATATTGAAAATCACCCATCCTAGAAACCTCAAAGAGTTGTAATATTTCATTGGAAAGATCAATTTTTTGAGAAGGTTCATCCCCAACCTTGCTAAAATTTTGAGGAATATCACAAACATGCTTAAAAATGAAACATGAGTTAAATGGACCTTCGAATCTAAACATTCATTTGAACTGGTAAAACAAGCTCTCACTCAAACACCAGTTCTTATTAGTCCTGATTTCACTATGGATTTCTACATTTTCTCATTTGCCTCTGAACACACCATTGTTGTAGTCTTGTTGCAAAATAATATCATGGGCCAAGAACAACCAATATCCTTTTTTAGTAGAGCCTTAAGAGATGCTCCACTCAAATATAATATCATGGAGAAACAAGCCTTAGCCTTGATAAAAGCATTGAAAGATTTTTGAGTCTGCATTTTACAATCCCATATCATTGCTTTTGTCCCAAATAAAGTTGTCAAGGACATTCTAAATCATGACCCTGATGTTAAAAGGGGAAAACGGATCGCAATTATTTTAGAATGTGATTTAGAAATCAGGTCTACCAAGCTGATTGAAGGACAGGGATTAGAAAAACTCATGGCAGAATCAAACTTCCAAGCATTAGATATAAATATGGTTGATGTTTTAGAAGAACAGGAAGAATTCACAGCTCCATACATTAAAGAAACATTTTTGAATTCACCTTGGTATGCTGATATCATTTATGTGCTTCTCTATCTTAATACTCCTCCTTCTCTATCAAAAACTAAAGCTAGATTCTTGAAACAAAAGGCTTAAAATTACTTCATTTTAGATAGAGTGTTATATTGGAAAAACGTTGTTGGCATATTACTTAAATTTTTTCTTGAGGATGATGCAGGAAAAATCATGCATGAGCTACATGAAGGAGAATGTGGAGGCCACCTTTTCTGGAAGACCACAACAAACAAGATTCTTAGAGCTGGCTATTATTGGCCCACCCTTTTTCCTGATACTTAGAAACTAGTCATGACTTGCCATAAGTGTCAAATTTTTTATGGCAAGAGAAAACTCTTACCTTTACCTTTTCATTCCATCAGTATTGAGGCTCCCTTTCAGCAATGGAGTTTAGACTTTATTGGAGAAATTCACCCAACCTCATCTACCCAACATAAGTGGATCCTTACTGCCATAGATTACTTTACCAAATGGATAGAAGCCATCCCTTCTAGGAATGTGACTAACTCTGTCATTATCAAGTTCCTTGAAACCAACGTACTATCCAAATTTGGTTGTCCTAGGAAAATTATTACACACAATGTTGTTGCTTTCAAATCCAAAAGAATGGTTGATTTCTGCTACAAATATCATATCACATTGGGCCATTCCACATATTATTGCCACCGGGGTAATGGATTGGCTGAATCCTCCAACAAAAGTCTAGTCAATATTATCAAAAATTTGTTGGATCAAAATAAAAAATCATGGCATAGTAATTTGGTTCATGCATTATGGGCTGATACGCTAACCACCAAAAGATTAATAAATATGTCCCCCTATCAGCTGGTATATGGCATAGATGCAGTCTTCTCTACATCTTTGGGAGTTCCAGTCATGAAACTTCTCCAAGAAGTAGAAACAGAAGAAAATGACATGCGGAGAAGGCTAAATCAAACTATTCATTTACAGCAGACAAGAGAAGAAGTATACAAAAGGAAACAAGCAGTTCAAGAAAACATCAAGAAGATCTTTGACAGAAGGACCAAATTAAATAACTTCCAAGTTGGAGATACAGTTTTGAAATGGGATTCAAGGAGAGAAGATAAAGGTAAACATGGAAAGTTTGAGAATTTATGGAAAGGGCCTTATATCATTCACTCAATTAGGGTCATAATGCTTTCTTTTTACAAGGGCTGAATGGAGAAGAACTGTTTGGAGGTCCTGTCAATGGCAGGATGCTTAAACATTATTTCTGTCAAGAGTCCTAGATTCAAAATTTTCATTCATTACACATAACATAGCATGAGAAAAAACAAAGAAAATACAAAAACAATGAAAGAAAAGAAAAGGAAAAAGAGGGAAAATCAAAAGAGGTACAACCCCATACCCAAAAAATAGTACTACTGAAAGTGTGCAAGTCTAAAGGCCACTGGTGATTCAAAAAGATATCTCGTTCAGTCATCTAGCCTAATCATGGATGAACATGCTTTAAATTTATGTTGATAAGTTAGTAGAAACAAAGATTGTCAAGATTATTTCAGACTTGACTTATCAGGAATGATATATTAGGGAAATATAAAGATCTTGGTTCCACATGCTCAAAACAGAACCAAAGAGATAGATAAGGATGCATTACTAATGACAAATCATAGCCTTATTTTTCTAAATTTAGTTTTATGAAAATAATGTTTTTGTGCGGCTTCTTCCAATGCCACAACCATGGTGAATCAGACTGTCTAAACCTGATGTGAACCATGCTTTAAATTTCATGTCACTAGCTTGTGAAATAAGACTACCAAACAGCTTAATATTGGCAGTCAAATAGTTCAGGTAGAAAATGAAAAGAGTTAGATAGTTTAATCTGAGCTCTTGGAAGAAATAAGGATAGGAGTAGATAGTTTATTTCTGTTTTCAAAAATAAAAATTCAAAGAGTTTTCCAATTCAAGTGCACTCAAAGAAGAAGAAAAAATGTTAGGACAAGTAGGGTTAGGTAGGTAGAAATGTTGTTTGAAAGAAATCATCTGTTGCAGATTGTTAAAAATTGTCATTTCAAAGAAATATCATCAAGAGAAAAAGAAGGGAAATCTGCCCAATGGACAAGGCAATGATCTGCTGAAACTCAGAGATTTGATAAACTGAGGTTCTGGACACCTTAAAAGGAAAGCTGCCCTCCCCAAGTGGAGCCATTGTTAGTCATCAGAAAATTTTGTTGATATCAAAAGTTGACTAAGTTATAATCCTAAGATTTCTAGAAACAATATCTGAGAGACATTGTGAGTTCTAGAAATCTAATTGCCTTCATCATTCTAAATTTAACTAATTCACTCAAAACTTCATCTTTTGCCTTCTCAAAGTTTGTCCTGCTACTCTAAGAGAACTCCATTTTTTTGGGCCTATTTTCCTCATTATGTCATCACACCCACACCCTCATTCATCCCCTTTCCCATATAAAAAACCCATTTCTGTTTCCCTAATAAAAAATCCCTCATAAGCCCCCTTCATTCATCATTTTTTTCTAAAAAACCCTTAAACAATGTAAAAATCCTTTTTACATTGTTTAAACCTAACTTCTAAGCCTATTGGACCCTTTAAATTTTCATAAAAACTCTGTTTTCATGCTAAAGGTGCCCTTTTGCGTAAATTAGGACTTTAAGCCCCTTTTGGCCTAAAATCCTTAGCCCTTTATCCTCATAAAACCGCTTCCTCCGATATATCCTAGCCCCTTCCCTATTTTAAAACTCCTCCGCTCTTTTTATTTTACATACCCCCGCAACCTTATAAAAAGACCCCCAAGCCTTTGAAATAACAAACAGGCCCCCCTTACCTCACCGCCTTTTGATTTTCTACTGGACCATCTCCGCCGTTGATATTAAACCTTGGGCCCTGATCCAACAGATGTCGCGCCACCTATCCATCTGCATTCACCTCGCGCTATCCGACAAAGTTGTCACATCATCACGCTTGGCCCTGCCTTCCACTTAACCTTGCGGCTAACCACAGCCCACCATCTGTCTCTGGGCTCCACCCTCCACTCCTACATGTTGCCTCCCAGACTTTTCCCGCACCGTCGATCTCAGTCCTCGAGATCTGACGGCCCAGATTTCGTATCGCGCAGAAATTGGCACCAAACCTTAAGAAACCAAACCCACGCGATATAAGTGGTTTTTAATCGCCACGCATCATGCCCTAAGGTGTATTGCGCCCATTCGATCCAAAACCACAAACCACCTTATACCCGTGCGATAAACCATTTATGGTTTTCAAAAACTGCCTTTTGCCTCCACGCCAAAATCCAAATTATTCTCACCTTCGTTTGAATTCTGCTTGGTTCCGCATACGGAACCTTCCCTCTGCACCCTCTCTTCCTCTGAAAATCACCCCCCGATGCCTCAGAACCCTGAAAAATGCAGTCAATCCAATCTCGCAGGCTTTTAAAAGATTAATTGTTTTGTTTTTGTGTAGGTGTTAATGGCAGAAATGCCCAAAATGCGGTCCGATGGCCCGAAAAGGACAATTGAAGGCCCGAATGATGATCCTAGGGGTTTCATGCAAATTTAAAGGAATGAAGGCAAGGGTTTAAAACCTGACACCACCTGAATCATGATCCTGGGTGATCACAAGACCCTCCTGCCATGAAGAAAGTTGCATCCCTACACATACAGACAGAACAACTATAGTCAAAAGCAAACAAAGTGAAGAACAGAAGGATAAGGGGGTTAATTATAAATCAAAGGATAAACACAGAGGATTAGCCCATAAGACAGTGGTTAAATATGAAGGTGAAAGGTTTAAGAACAAAGGATAAAAGAACAAAACAGACATAAAGCTTAAACAGAGAATAAAGGCAGTAAGGCAGATTTCAAGGACTAAATCAAGGTTCAAAAGCATAATACAAAGCTTTATGATTAAACAAAGGCAAATTAAACCCAATGACAGTTTCAGATGACTCAACAAAGGAGCAATCACTTCTCCAAACACAAAACTGCCACCTACAGCATGATTTCTTCTCATAAAGGTAGTGGGCAGTTATTAGACAGTCAGAGATATTTTTAAGCATCTCAATAGTTATTGCAAAGTTAAGAATAGACCTTAAAGTCAAACATTTCACCTATTTTTCCTTAGGAATTTAAGATAGAGTTATTGAAACAGAGAAGTAGCTGCAGATATTCCTGCCGTAAGCCTTGCATGGTTTTCAAGGTTAGGAATGCACTTACTCTATAATAAATGATACTCAAACCCTATCTTGATCCTCCACCTCCTCATTTGCAGCATAAATACTGCATCTGAACTCATTATATTGTTGGCATTTGATGACTCCTTGAAGTAATACACAGTCTCTTGGAAGTTGAAGGAAAATTGATGTCTTGGATCTTGTGGATGCCCTGATTTGTTTGTTGATGGAGGAGGCTAGATCACTAGATCCCTGAGCTTGGCTGTTGGTGAAGTGCTTCTATCTGTTATTATTATTTCCTATTTTCATTATGTTTCCATCTTTCTTTGTTACAGTAGAGCAAAAGTTTTAGGCTAAGAAATTTCTTTTGAAAGCACCTTAGTTTTGTTTGCTTTTCACTGTCTTAATGTTTTCTTCTGCAAGGTCTGATTGGAGGATTCTTAATTTCCCTCCAATTCCATCTAGCTTGTTATTTTAGAAATAATTCAATATAATATAACCAAGGAGTTTCCCTTTTGGTGAGTCCATGCTCCATTGAGTACAACTTGAGAATTGTTTCTGAAACTTCTTTAAAGTATGCTTGGTAGAGTCTAAACTAGGGAAGTCTATGGTGTGCCCTGTCCTCTGGTACGCCTTTAAAATTTTCTTTGAATACCCCTAGAGATTTATTCAAAAGCAGATTAGCTTATTTATGTTTGATCTTAGGTTTCTCTCACTGTTATCTTATATGTTTTCTTTATCTGAAATTAGTCTTTTCATTGCTGAATTGTTGTCTGAAAGGTTTTCTTATTAAAATTTTGTCCAAATAATTCTATGGTTTTCCCTGTCCTTTGGCTTGCTCCTAACAGTTACCTTGAAATATTTCTCTTGTTTAAAGTACATGATAAAGGATTCTTAATTTCCCTTTGTCCTACTTTTCATTCTTATCCTTAATGTTCATCTCATTATCCTAAAAAACTTTTAAGATCCATTGGCCAAGTTAGATTTGCCCTATGATACTCCCCGATCCTTATATAAACTTATCATGACTTCCATTTGACTCCATTGCACAATGACTTAGATATTTCCTCATTCTACCTATACTCTTTGATCATCATACCCAACAAAAACAATCACACAAACCTTGTACTCAATAACTAGCCTAAAATCAACCCTTAAAAGCAAACAAGCACATATCCTTTGCAAAACCAACCTGAGAGATCCCTCTCTGAGTCTAGGAAGGCTAGGTCCTAGAACTGTAAAGACTGGTTCCATATTGCCTTGTCATTTGGTATGCCAATCTGTCAAATCACAGGACCACAACAGAGCTACATAAAATATATGATAAAAAAATAATAAACTACATAAAATATCTAATAAAAAGGAAAATAATTATAGTTCTTTTACAATTATACTAAAAGTGTTTAAAAGTGTTTAAGCTACATAAAATATATGATAAAAAAAAAATAATAAACCACATGAAATGTCTAATAAAAAGGAAAATAATTATAGTTCTTTTACAATTATACTAAAAGTGCAAACAAATTATAGTTCTTTTACAATTATACTAAAAGTGCAAACAGCTTAACCAAAAAAAATTTAAAAAAATAGAAACATTTTAACCCAAAAAAAATCAAATAAAAAAACAATCAAATGTATTTTGAAAGATATTGTTAATTATTTTTTTTTAAATCTATTCTAAATGGTTATTTTATTTTTTAATAATATTATATTCTTAAATATGCTTTACTAAAAATTATTTTGGTAGTAAAAAATAGAATAAATAATATTTTTAATTTTTAATTTTACTTCGAATTTTCAAAAAACAAATTAATAAATTATTTTGTAAAACATTGAAAATGTTAATAAACATTTATAACTAAAATTATATAGATAAAAATACATTTTAACTTCCAAGTAAGAAAAATATTTCCTACTTTAACTATATTTAATAATTATTTTATTAATAAAGAATTATTGTTAATATCCATTTTCTCCAATAGATCAAGATTTTTTGTTGATATAATAGTAGCACAAAGCATATATTCCATTACACACCATATTGTACACCTTTGTTTTAAAAGGAATGGTTGAGAATCAATCATCCTAATTGCTCATATTTATTGTTAATATCCCAATCCCTTCAAATTATGGTTTTAAATATTCCCCCTAATAAAAAAGTAGTTGAAATATGTTTCACAAAATCATATCAAATAGGCTAGGTTCAAAGTTTCGCATTGTGGCATGCAATATGTGCTTGAATTGTAGCATTGATTATCACCACAAATCCCTAGTTATATTCCTAATTCCCTTGATATCCTGATAATATTGAACTTGAGTGCTAGATAAGGCTAGTTGCTCCATGTGAGATAAAAGTTGCCTACCTCACTCCATGTATGTTTGCACTAATTTCACATAATCTCAAGCAAGAAAATCACAAAGCACCAACCTATTATGCAATAATCAACCAAAATTCACAGCCTCACAAGTCTATTGCCTCACAAGTCCAATAGATAATCAACATAACTCATAAAATGACTAAAATATCAAAACCAAATTATATAACTAGTGAATGCAATTGCCTCACAAGTCCAATAGATAATGAACATAACTCATAAAATGACTAAAATAGCAAAACCAAATTATATAACTAGTGAATGCAAAAGTTAATTTCTTTATTAATGGAATCATATTAAAATTATAAAAATGATAAATAAAAAACCATGAATTTTATTTCTTGCCCATAAGTGCACAATATTATCCTATAAATCCTTATACTAAAACAATTTTCAATTCATCAATCACAAATTTCATGTCAAATAATGTTGATTTAATAAAGTGTTATTGATTTTTTAATATACTAAGCATAAATGGTAGCTAACTATGCCTCACAACTTCTTGATTTACATATAAACGAGTCTAAGAGATATCATGGCATACTTAGATCTTCTTCAAATATCACATAAAATTATACATCAACTAGGACAACTCACTTGTTTACTTTACAAAATTTAGCCAAAAAATACATACAAACTTATAAATCACCATGTAGAACAAAAGAAGGATGTGTTATCGAAAATATCATTTGAGCTTAAGCAATGGTGAGCCAATATCCATAGGTAAGTTTCTAGCATCTATTCTTTTATGAGAAGACAAACAAACAACAAGAAAGAAAATATTAGAGTTGGAATGCAAGAAGCCAAACATTTGGAATGAACACATATAATGCATGCCTTAGTGAGGGGTTTATTTCACTACAACCTTTCAACTGAATTTGAGTTCAAGATAAGATGCACATTTGTCTAAATTAGGAAAATCACTTGGTTTGATGTCTAGGATGCCTCATTTTCCTAAATTAAGAAAATTTCTTGGTCTAGTATCTTAGATATCAATTTATTTGTACAATAAGTTGTTTACCTCCTAATTAAGCGATTTTTTTTAAGACAATCTATTTCGAATGAAAAAATTAAAAAGAGATGCTATATTGGTCAAAATAGAAGTTAGTTAAGTCAAAGCATCCTAACTTGTGACTTTGCTCATGTTGATTTTTCATAGGTCTTCTAAACTGATAATTACTTCTAATTATCTGATATTTTTCTTATTTTTCAGTCATCATGAAGCAATTACACAGAAGACATAACTAGTAACATTTATGAAAGTAGGATATAAAGTGGCAACCAAACATGAGACACTAATATTTTTACCTTCGGAAAACCCACATGGGGGAAAAACCCATCAACCTTTTCCTTAGAGAAATTGTTTAGTTCAATAAGAGATACATCTAGTCAAAAAACAAAGTCAAACTGTCCATAATCAAATTCAAGGAGGACCTGGTCAAACAGAGATACATATCCTCAGAAATTTAGGTCAACTTTGTGACAAGAATCTTTCAATATTCCTAAAAAATTTGATATGCCTCATAAGTACTTGGTTTTCATGGAGATTCAACCTTATTCCACATAGAGAAGTCTGCCTTAAATATCTAGTCTTCTTACTCTAGAATTCAGTCGTTTGCCTATAAATAAGTCTGTCTAGAAATTCAGTTTTCCCAGAGAGTGAACCTTAATATGTTACCTTTAGATAACCTTCCATGAGTATAGAAGATAAGAAGAGTTGTTGAAAGTTAGTCTTATTGTAGATGACAAAAATACCAAGTGATCCAAATTATTCTTACCAAGTGATGAGGTTGAATGGCCATATAGATAGATATTGAATGAACCCAAGTGGTGTGTCTACAAGGTTGGCCGACCTATCCTTCTTGGAGGGTTGACTTTACATTTAGAGGTTAAAATTCAAAATTGATCTTTTGAAGTCGACATGAAGAACATGGTTTTACTTGATTATTACATTTATTTAAAAGGCTAAAACATTAATTATAAAGACTGACCGTAGCTACAAAATTAGACACTCCATATTAGTTAGGGACATATTCATAATGACAATCTATATGTTCTCTTCTTGACAAATTTCTCTATGAAAATGTTCCAATGATTCATCACTAGCATCAAAATCATATAATAAAAATCATATTGGTTAGCAAATCTTGAATTATGGTAAATCAACAACATCAAGTAGTCACAAAAACTTTGATCAGTACTTTTGGCCATAATTCTGGTCGATATCTCTGACACATGGTGCATTATTTAGCATCAATTAGTCACCATAATTCAGGTTGGTGTCTTTGACCCATGGTATATAGACTATATTCTTGGTTCACCATCATTCAGGTCACCATATTTGACCCATGGTGAAACTCCAAAGGCCTTGTTGTAGCTCAAATTTTTACTTCTCTCACACACACACACATATATATAATTGAAAAAAGACTAGATCAAGTTTATATTTTAATTATTATATAGTCCTAGCCCTTTCAGTATCAACAATTATTAATCCAAATTATATATATATATGTGGGCCTGCAATATTAAACATGAAAGGGTTAAATTTCATGCAACTTCAAAGGCGTCAGATCGTATTACTTTATATCGATGGCATATCACATGATGTTGCGACAAATTAAAGTGCTCAAATGTTAAAAATCGCTAGGGGTGGCGCAAAGTGGTTTGGAATACTATTGATTGTCAAATCAACGATGGAGATCAATTGTGACACCCCTCCACCAAGTTCTCCAAAATCGTTGCAGGGGGTGTCACAAAGTGGTTAGCTATTTCTGAAATCGCTTCTATTAAACAACATCTGTAGAATTTTAAAAATAAAATACTTATCAAACATTATTAAAGTACGGAATATTTTTCTTATTTACAAGTAAAAATATGTTTTTATTTATATAATTATAGTTATAAATGTTTATTAACCATTTTTAATGTTTTAAAAAATAATTTATTAAATTAATTTTTTTGAAAATTAGAAATAAAATAAAAATATTAAAAATATTATTTATTCTACTTTTTATCAGCAAAATTAATATCAATAAAATATAAATTAAGAATATAATCTTATTAAAAAACAATAACCATTTTATATATATATATATATATATATATATATATATATATAGTTTTTTTTTTTTAATTTGATTTTTTTTGTTAAATCATTTCCATTTTTCTTATTTGATATTTTTTTGGTTAAATTGTTTTCTCTTTTAGTATAATTGAAAAAGACTTAAGATTATTTTCTTTTTTATTAGATATTTTATGTAGCTTATTAATTTTTTTTTATTAGATATTTCATGTAGCTTATCAATTGATATGTTTAAGTTCAAAAAAAAAATTTATATGAACAAAAACTTTACACATGGAAATATATATATATATATATATATATATATATATATATATATATATAACTAATATTTATTGTGTCAAAAATTACAAAGTACATTAACATTTGACATAAGCTCACATCCAATTCAAAAGATCCAAAATTGAGTTGTGAAAATAAAGATAAATCCCAAGAGAAGAGACTTATATTTACATGAAAAACTTTGTGAAGGATGAATCTATACATAAATACATGTGCTCTAGTTCCAATTTTAGAATATTTGGTGGATGGTTTGAAACGTTACGTTCCCAAACGCTGCCTATAAGCATCACCACATTGTTCACCTATTGGCTCCACGCAGAGCACTCCATGGTATACATTGCTTCCTCATACATACTCACACGACATATGCATCAACAATCACAACACCGCAACCTCCTCTACGCTCACAGTGCTCCTGGTCAATCGACGCCTCCCTCCTCCCTCCCCCGACGCTATCGAAAACCGACCCCATACGCATAGCCATACCTCTACCCACCGTGGCTTGGAACCCTCAACCCTCCACCTCCACCCATAGTCAACTATGTTTTACACTCCTCGTGGCATAGTCCCTCGACCTTCGGCCCTCTCCTCGACTCCACGCCCACAGTTTCCCTCTCCTTCTCCTTCGCTCTCCTCCTGATCGACTCCTCCCACATATGCGCAGTCCATTACCTGACTCCATAACACTGTGGCCCTCAATGTTGCACTCTCAATACTGTAGCCTCCTCATATATGCAGTCAACTCCATTGGACTCCATACGACTCGTGCTTGGTACATATGTAGTTTCAACTCCATTTTTTTTTACCGTGTCTTGGTACATACCTCTGCCCACTCCACCAAGTCAAGGATTGCTGCTACAGTTATGCCCTCCCTCATGTGCTAACCTCCCCAGATTTTATGTCCCCCATACATACCCTCCCCATATAAGCCCTCCCTCAAATACATACATGCCCCTCATAAGCCCTCCCCAAAATTTACTTCTTTTGTATAAAACATTATTTTTTTTTAGAAATTAGCAACAGAATTCATTTTTTTACAGTATTGAAATAATGGTAGTGTTAGGGTCCTATAATAATAGGGTTCATAATTTTTGAATTGACTTTGATAGTCTTGTAAATATGTACATACCTTGCTTTCTGCAAGTTGTTTTCCCATATTTTGAAAATAATAAAAAATGAAAAGAGGGTAAAAGTACTAAAAGAAAGATCAAAGGACTTAGAAAATAAAAGATCAAAAAGAATAAAAAATGGACCCCAAAAGAAAAAAGAGATAAAAATAAGACATGAAAGTGAGCAAGTCAAAATGCCACTACTATTTACCTTTACTGCAAGAATAATGATTATGTGCAGATTGTCCAAAATGTCATAATCCATGATTAGTTAAATACTTTAATCTTAACTTTTCATGTTTTGAATTTCATGTTTTAGATAGAGAATAAAGATATGTCAAACTATTTAAACTTGACAAATCAATAGATAGTTAGAGAATAAATGAGGAGCTCAACAGTTTAATCTGAGCGCTCAGATGAAATAAGGTTAGATTTAGATAGATTCATGCTTTGAAAGAAAAATGGATTTAGGGTTGCAAGCTTAAATTCACCCATGCAAATGAAGTAAAAAATGTTAGAATAATGATGCGTAGGTAGAAAGAAGTTGTGCAAGGCATGTAATAAAGTATCATCGGGCAAAAATTACTAATTTCCCCTCCCCCACAATGATCCAATATTCTAAACCTTCAGTTAAAGAGGCTCAGAGAATTTCTCTGACTTCTGTTGGGACCTGACCTAAGGCTTAATTACTGATTGGTTAAAAATATTGGATTCCCTACATAAAAACCCATTTATTCAACATATTCACCCTTCTCCAAGAAATACAAACCCTTTTCCTAAGTAAAACACTTTTTTGCTTAGAAAATTAAAATACCCCCTTGATTATTTGCTTTTTCATTCAAAAAACACTCAAAAACCCACAAAATACATTTTATCCTAAGTTTAAGTGTAAAAAAATCAAAATGGGACAAATTATTCTAAATTGTCTATTTACACTTAGTTTAAATTCTATGTATTTTAATTCATTTTATTCATTATATTTCCATTTCCATATTAATTTATAACCTAAAGTATTAAACCCTTTTATAAAACCCCTCTCGTATATTATTAATTTCTTTATATGTAAATATCCCCAAACCCCACTTATTTACGTTAAACCTATGGTTTATTTATCCCACATGTTAAATAAAAACCCCCACTATTTTCCCCATAGGTTTAAACATATTCTATAAATTAATTTTGCCCCCTATGGTTTTAAAAAACTTGTTAAAATGTTTTATACTCCATATATATTATAAACCCGCACCATTGGTTATTAAAACATTTGTTAATGTTTTATTTAACCATATAACATCACCCCCGCCAATCAGAATAATATAATGTTTTTTACAATATAAATATATATTTATAATGTTTAAAATTACCCCGCCACATAAAGCAAACCCTGGGCCCCATGCCCCAATACCGAGCAACTCTAAAAACAAATCGCAACCATTTGCATCAAAGCCATCCAATCTGACGATCAAAAGTCCATATCACAAATTAAACTACGCAACCATAACATATTTCAAACCACGCGAAATGGGTTGTTTTGCGCCCTTCTCCCTCCTCCACACGGAAAAATTCTATTGGATCGCATTCGATCCAACCAAAACCATATACTGCCTAGAACCTATGTGATAACCGTTGATGGTTTTCACCTTTGAAAATTAAAACCACCATCTGTTCGATGTGACCACCATTTAATGCAAGTTCGTTTAGACCTAAAACGTTCAATAAAATTCTAAACTGTGCCATTAAACCCTTTTCCTATGCTATTTGATTGTATTTATTCTCCCGACTGAGAATAAAGAAGACTGTACACTGTTTCAAAGCCCAAAACCTGCAAAAAGTCCGCATTTTCTATCTAGATTGCAGAAAGCTTTCGGATTCCTTGCAAAAACCTTCAAAGATACTAGAAACTTGTTCAAAACAACTCAGAACATGTTTGAGAGATTAATACTTGAACACACAAGTATTTTCCAATAAAAACAAGCTTGCTATCATTTGAAAAAGAATTGAGCCCAGCAAAAGCTTATTTACCCAAAGAAAGCTTCTACTTGCCTAAAAAGAGTTAAATTCCTGTAAAAATTTGATAAAACCCTGTTTCAAATATTGTAAACAGTTTTAAAGGAAAAATTGAATTTATTTTCAGTCTTTGTAGACCTTATAAGACTCCTAAATTACCCAGAAATCCTCTGCAGGTAACCCCAACCCTCTGTGCCCAATTTCAATCAATTGTAGCCCAATATTCATTGAAAGAAGTAAAGGAAACCTTTGTTTCTTATTTCATAAACCTGTGAGAGCCTGAAATCCAGTTGAAAACCAAAATTGAAGGTTGAAATCCAAGGAAAGAACCAAGTTGTGCTTATTTTATTCAAAGAACCTCTGTCAAAGTCAAGAAACACTTCTGTAAACCATTTAATCTTACAAAAGAATCCAGAAAGCCTAAAAACAGAGTTTTAGTTATCCAAAAATCCTAAAAAATGTCAAAATCCAATCCAGCTATGTCCTCCAAGACTGCAATCATTGTAAGTCCTATACAGCCTCCTATTGTGGACATTGAACACACACCTTTAGCAGATGTGGACTATAAAATATTAGATCTAGTTTTTTGAAATTTATTTGTTAGACTTCCACTACTGGAGTTATGAAAAGTCCTTATATCAGGTTGAAGAAGTCCAAATTTGGGAATCAAACCTACCCAAATATGTTGTTACAATCACTCATCAATGCCCAGAGATTATTAGGTTGTGTCTGAGCTATTATTCACCTGAACATAGAGCAATTTTAAATGCAAACAAAGAAGTACTTTTCACAATTACTGCTGAGTCAATAAACCAGATGCTACAACTTAAACCTAATCCTAAAGTTGTTCCTTTGTCAATAGAAGCACTCACAAATTTGTACATTGTCCTGGACTTTCCCAAAGGTTTAAGATTTTCCACATGTTTATTCCATTGCATGTTGAAATTCCACAAATCAACCCTCCTTATTCTACTTCAAAATTTCCAGAAGGGTCTAGGCATGTCATATCCATGTTGTCATTTATCCTAGGGTATTTTACAGATGAATCCATCCTAGGGTTTCTATCTACTTTTACACCATGACAGCCTCCTTCAGGAATTTTCAATTACACTGAGTATATAGCTGAAGATATGCATGACCATCTTGTCAAATTTCCAACTGCAGGGGTATTTAGGTATACATCCTTCCTTTTCCATATGTTCTTGTATTTTCAAGAAGACAAGTTCCCTATAACCCTCCAGAAGCTTGATATATAAGAAAATCCACTTTTAGTAATCTTTTGGACTTCTTTGATCAGAAAATAGTCCACAGAGCTCACTTATGTAGAGTTTACAGATAACTTTGTCCATCCATTGATAAATATGTTGACAAATACAAAACAACCAAGAATCAGTGATGAAATGAAGAAATTTCTACAACTATCATAGCACACTAGAACTGGAGATTGGTACTTATATCAAAAACATACAGAAATCAGAGTTTTTGGGTCCAATTTGTTACCCTATAAACTTCCTAAGTATGTGCCAATGAGAATTTTTGCCTTGGAGTATATCAGGAAAATCTTAAATTTTTATTCTATCAACTTCCTAGAAACCAAGAAAAAGACCCAATTTAAGTTGAAGAATCAAGTGGGACCATTTATTTGTATTCACAGTGATGCAAAAGAAGAAGCTGAAAAGCAGTTACCTGAGTACAGATTTTAAGAAAGCTTATCATGGAACTATGATCCACAAGGAATATTAAGCAAAATGAGGGTTAAGTGCAAACTAACCCCTTATATTCATGAGAAAAAAACCAAATATTGAACAATATGTCAATCAAACTACGTGGCTAGAAAACACTTTGGTAGATGCAGTTAAACAAGGTGATACTATTCACACCTTGCAAACTGCAAATCAAGTAGAAAAAGCTACTAAGAGAGTTAGAGAAGAAGGTACATATACTGCTGAGACAACAATTGAGACAAGGTTTAAAATTAGATACAATAAAAAGCCTAAAGTCAATTCAGTTGATAAAGGAGAAGTGACCATAGAAGTAGAAGACACAGATGTTCCAGTGACAAATAAAGACGCTGCTACAGTCAATACAAATGAACCAGCAACAAAGATTTTAAATGAAGGAAATCTTGATAATTCAAACACTCAGGTCATAGATAAATCGCAGAATTTGGAAGCATCTTCCTCACAAATAGCAGAAGAAAAAGATCTTGATATCAGAGAAAAATATAAGGAGATTAAGACAAAGAATGAAGAAATCAAGAATGAGATATATTCTCAGTATTTGAAGCAAACACCAGGCATTCAAAACATACTTTTATCATTTTTTGATTACTCAAACAAAAGGTTGATTATGTCAGTGCTTCAACCAATAGTTAAGACTCCCAAAACAGTTGCATACTACAAGAAAGTTGATCTTGAAGTGCCCACAGAAAGTATTCATCCACCATATCAGATTGAGTTTCATAGGCAAAGTTCAAAGATGTTATATTCTACCATAAATACTAAGGCTATGATTGTTAACAAGCTCCAGAATACAATCATAAACATGAGAGATCAAATGAAGGTTGACAAGGCCTCATCATATGCTAAAGATCTAAGGATTAAGTCTTCAGAAGAGTTGATTATCCAAGTAGGATATGATCCTACAAATGTTAAAGTTGCAGAACAGTTGGTGAAGAAAAAGAATGAGAATATTACAGCATTGAGGAAACAGCGAAAGCTTCCACCAACTGAACATCCACAAGCCAAAGAAATAGTACAAGAGAAAAATCAGAAAGATGACATGATGAACTTCATTTTTCAATTAACAAGATAGATAAAAGAGATGGAGATCCAAATGGACAAGCTTGTCCATGAAAAAGAAATTAAAAAAGCACAGGAAACTCCTACAGTAATTCCCATAGTTACTACAGTTGTGCCTTCAACTCTGGCAGAAGAGTTTGCACCAAAAGTACCACTGGCTACTGCAGTGCTAGTGACATCTTCCACAACTTCAGCCACAGAGTCTTCTACATCAACAGTGCAGCCAACAGATGAGGCTAGTAAATTAGTTAAAGCCATGGAGGAAATTTCACTTCAAACTAATGAGAAAAACAGATTGAAGAAAGTGATTATAAATCTTGAAGACACCAAGAAGCTAGCCCAAATCAATGCTAAAACTCATGAACAAAGGGATAACAGATTAAATACTAAATTGAAGAATCTGCAAAAATATTTGACCTTGAAAGAGCGAATTTCTTATGTGAAGAATCAGTTATGGAGTAAAATCATTGAAGCCATCAATGATGTTTGGCCATCAATCCAGGTAATATATGAGCAGAGGGATTTACTGAAGGCAGCACAAGCAGAGATCCAGAAAAAAAAATATGAGCTAGGTGACAAACCTGAGCAAGCCATAGAATTGATCAAGTTTCTTAACAGTAAAAACAAGCAAGAGTTGGAAGAAATAGAAATCATTGATAGGACAGAGACAATCCTTGAGATAAGGAAAGTCACTTCAAAGAAGAATCTGATGAAACAACTTGAAGAGAAATGTGAAAATATGAACATAGCCATAACCAAGTTCATGGTTAAATTTGAGAATTTGAGGCAAAGAGGTTTGCCTAATATTATGGTCATTAATGATAAACTCATGCCACAGGAGGACTACAACAAAAAGATTAGAGATTATGCCAAAGAGAAAGTTAACAAAATAGAAAGACAAGGAATTCCTACAGGGAAGGTCTTTTTTTTAGTAAGAAAAATACGTTGGTCTATATTGAATGTACCAGGACAAATTGTATAAAACATAAACTGTTTGTTACATAACTGGATCATCAGCCAAAAAGGTCATAAAAAGAGCCTGTCAAAATGGGACAAGCCATATCTGTTCCAACCCGAATTACATAATATTTTCTAATTGAATAAAACTGGAAAGATCCCAGCACCCACACAAATCTATAAAATACTGACTTCTAAGCATAAAGCAGCAGACCTTAATAACCGAAAAGGTCACTAGCCCTAGCATAAAACCGACATAGATACCAAAACATAAAGCAACATAGTCACAGCCACAAGGCTCCCCATCAAAAAAAGTTAACAGAACCCTTAGTACTATAGCCATCCGACCTGGTCAGACAATAAAACATTATGCCGAAGCTCCCTTCCAAGAATTTCTTCGAGAGATGGTCAGCTGTAGTGTTCATTTCCCTATAAACATGTCTGAAAGTGATATCCGAAAAAGAGTTCTTGAGGGCATTTAATCTTTCCAACCAGTGAGCAATCAAGCCCTGGTTAATGGTGACCTTGTGATTCATGTGATCAATCAGTACTTTGGAATCCCCAATAATCCAAATCTTATCCAAGTAAAGTTGATTTGCAAACCAAAGGAGCCCCCAAAGTGCCTGGACTTCAGCCTTCATGTTCGATCCGTTTCCACCATTCCGGAATATTTTGTAGTGGCAATCAGGAGATATCTTCAACCAGACCCCACAGCCACAATTAGAGTGTTGTGAAGCCTCGTCGAAATATCCAACAGGAAAGTGAGTCTCATAAGGATGCATTCTTCTAGACATGTCCCTGGGCAGCTTGTGATTTATCTTCAAGAGCTCCCAATTGTTGATAATCTTGTGAGCAGTGATTATGGGCTGACAAGGAGTGTCCTCAAATAGTTTCTTATTCTTGGTGTACCAAATGTACAAATGGAAGAGGATCAGAATAACCCTAACAGACTCACATCTATTAATCCACCATTTTAAGAAATCTTTCGTCAAGTAATATGTCGAAGTATCTAAATGCAACTTCCCACAAACAATCTGTAATGTTTCAATAGCAAATGGGCAGATATAGAACAGGTGGATGTTATCCTCCTCATCATCACCACAAAGGCAACACCTTCCGAGACCATGCCACCACTTTTTCTGCAGATTCTTCCAAGTTAAATTTTTATCCTTCCTAACCAACCATAAGAATAATATCATTTTTAATTGTGCTCTGGTTTTCCACAATTTTTTGAACCAATCACCCGACATCTGACCCGGTTTGCTTTCGATCAAACTAGCATAGACCTCACTAGCTTTTAATCCTTCAATAGCTTCCTTTCCCTCCCAATGCAAAAGATCCCCCTCGGTCGATCTGCACAGACCCAAACAACTAAGTTTATAAGTATAATATTTCCAAGTGTCTTTCCAACTATAATCCAGGCCCATATCAGCATGGTTCTTCCATCTAGGAGCATCCCCGGTCCACTCTTTAATAACCTGATTTAAAAAGAAAATCCCCCTTTGATTAAGAAAACGAAAAATGTGATTAAATGAAGGCTGAAGGTCGTCCATCCCCACCATCACCCTGGAACCAATGAGGATTTTATTACCATTTCCAAAGTGCCACTTCAAATGCTCACTAAACATTTTCCAAATCTTCCCAAAGCCCTTCCAAATGAAAGATCTGCTTCTACCATCCTTCCAACCCGAGACTACCATATCTTCCATAGTAACACCGTTAATATACTTCTGATAAATAGTATCATGCCATTTACCTTTACCCAGGAGACATCGCCATAATGATTTTATGATAAGAGATTTCCCGAAAATGTCCATATCTAGAATTCCCCATCCCCCATTTTCAATAGGAATCGCCAGAGAATCCCACTTAGCAAGGTGGATAGTTTCTTTTTCTCGACCTATTCCCCATATGAACTTTTCCATTAATATCCTTATATCATTCAGTATCTTCTTTGGCAATATGAAAAAATGTGCCCAATAAACAGCTAGTTGTTGCAGTACTGCCTTCACCAATATCACTCTGCCACCTTTAGACAACCACTGTGTTGTCTAGGTGTTAAGCTTGTTCCTATATTTAGTTAACAGCCAATGCCAGTCATCCAAAGAATAGTTTTGGGCCTTCAACCTGAATCCAAGATACGTTATTCCTGCATGAAGAGGAGCCCTTTGAAAACTGAAAAGCTCAGCCAAATCCTGGTACTGTTCATCGACACCCTCAGCACAGTAAATACACGATTTTTATTCACTCGCAATCATCCTTGTAGCATCACAGAATAAGTTAATGATGTCATACAGGGAAGGTATTACACAAAAGTTTTGAAGACTTGTTTTATCTTCAACATGAGATAAAACATTTTTTTATCATAAAACCAACATTTTCTAGATATACTAAGGCAGATGAAAACTTTAGGAGGCTGAAAAAGATACAAATTCCTAATGATGAAGCTTGGCAATCACTCACTGACTTACTGTAAAAGTCAAAATTGCAGAAAAAAGAATAAAACAGTTGGCTGAATTTTTCACAATAAAAAACATAATTTATTACAGCAGTAAGGCAGTTTTTACAGAGGTTAAAGAGAATCAGAGATGAAAGAGTATAAGATAAAGAAGATAATATTTCAAAACAGATTTGAAATATATGTGCCAGCAAAGAGGATACCAAGGCAGCCAGTTGTACCTAATCCACAAACAGTTTTCTATTTTATTTGGATACATAGGACAAATTGATGATTTGTTAAGCAGCTGTCACTATTTTCTTGAAAATATATTTTATTTTTCCTTAGATAATTCCTGGAAGCATTCTAGGATATTTTGTAAACATTTTTGTATATATACTTAATCTTTTGAAGTATTATTATGGAATAAATTGCTGAAGATTTCTATAGTCAATTTTGTTGTACTTGAAGGCTTTTTGCTGCAAAGTTCGAGTAGCGGACTGGATCAAATCATCTTGTATCATATTTCAGGATTCATGTTATGATCTATTGCAATGAAGTACTTTCTAATTGTTTATCTTATCATGTTTTCATGCATCCATTATGTATTCTAAATTTGAATGATTAAAAAGGAGTATTATTTCAGGATTTGTTAAAAGCACCTTGTCTTTACTATTTATCATTTCTATGTTTTCTGCTGATTTCCAGAGTAGGGAACCTTTAGTTTCTCCCTCTTTCAAATGACCTTTGTCTACTCCTTCCTTATCCAGATCAAAGAATCCTCCATTGCTCTTTATCCCGATCAAAACACTTCATCAAATCAACCTTCCAAGATCTTCAAAGACTTGTCTATCTTGGCCTGAAAACATTTGAATTTTTTACGTTGATCCTAGTTCTGTCTGCTTGACTTTTGACTCCTTAGCCCAATGGACAAACAAAATTCCCACTATCCATCTCATTAAGTGATTTTTCCCACCAAACCAAACCAAATCAAAACCAATTTTCACAATCATAACTAGCCTAATATTTTATAATCAAAACAAAGTTAAATATTAAAGAGAGAGCCCTCTCTAAACCCTAAGAAGGCTAGATCTTAGAGTTTAAAAGTTGGTTTGTGGTTACCTCTAATGTTCTTAGACTTTAAATCAAAATCTCACAACTTGAGAATTATTAGAATGATAACAGGCAGTAGAGTGAAATTTTTTTTTATAGTACATATTAGAATGCATTCACTCATATCTATTGTGGGAGTGGTTCTCACTGGCAAGGAGAACTATTCTAATTGGTCCCAGAAAATCGAACACACTCTCATTTTTAATGAGTTGTGGAAAGGAATTTGTGGAGACGGAGAAAATGCACTTGCAAAGCCTACATCGGACAAGGAGATCGTCATTTGGGACAACAAGAACAACAAGGCCTATGCCTTGATTACAACATATGTAAATGAATAGGTGGGTCATCATATTACACCATTATCAAATGCTTATGAAGCCTTGAAGAAGTTAAAAGAACTGTATGACTCACACTCATAGCTTGAAGTTGTTCAATTGATGATTAAACTATTCAGTCTTGAATTGAAAAATGATGACCCTATTGCTTTAGCATCAGAAGTAAGATACATCATGCATGACATTAAAAAAATTGGTGTTTAAATGGACATACCTCTCATAGCTTATGTCAAGGCATTATATCTCACTTACTCACATTATCTTGAGTCATTGCAAGCAAGTGGAGACCTAAAGAACATTACCTTAGACTCCCTTAAGCAGAAGTTTGCAGAGAGAGAAAATGATTTTTGGAATAAGACAACTCCTCAGTCTTCTGAAGAAGTTGTGTGTCTTACACACAAGAAAAGAATCATGCTCAATATTCTTCTATAGAAAGAGGTGGCTAAAGAGGAAGAGGAAGAATAAATTTCAGAGGAATGGGGGACAAACAATTTCAAGGAGAAAAATTTGATCTTCATTGCACATGATGCAATAGAGATGGACATGATGCATCCACATGTAATTTTCCTTGGGAGGGAATTGGGTACAAAAGAAATGAAGCCAAAGGTAAAACTCATGACAAAGAGAAAGGTAAAGCACCTAAATCTGCTCATTATGTTGTGGCACATTGTAATAATGGAGTAACTGAAGACTTGCTTAATGCTTCACTTGCTTCTTGGGAAAATGATTGGTTGCTTGACTTAGGAGAAACATGCCACATGAATTTTAGAAAATATTTTTTTGAAGAATTTACTGTCAAGGTTGATGGAGCAGTACACTTTGCAGACAAATCAAAACTCAAGCCATCGGGTTTGGCACAATCAGGCTTGAACTTCTTGGTCTTCCAGAATTTCTTCTACATGAGGTTCTATACCTCCCAGATTTGAGGGAAAAATTGTTGCCTTTGGTCCACATATGCCAGCAAGGACACTCCATTCATATGTTTGATGGCAAGGTTGAGGTCGGAAGAGCATCATATCACTCCCTTGTCATGATGGGGATAGAAGAAGAAAGAAAAGTTAGAAGGTAACTATGCTCACGCACAAAACTTTGCATTCAGTTCTCACTATTATGAAGGTACATTCCCATCAATTAATTTATGGCATGCTATATTTGGACAACTTGAACTATGATAGTCTTCAATTGTTGAAGAAAAATGGTGTTACTGGTTTGCCTACAATTCCTAGGAAACTTAAGCAATGTGATTCTGGTATTCTAGGAAAGCATAGCAAACAGTCTTTTCTGGATTCACATTCTAGAGCACATAGAAAACTTGAACTTATTCATTCATATTTATGTGGCCCCATGCCTTATGCAAATGTAAGTAAATATATGATGACATTTATTGATGACTACACCAAAATGTGTAGGGTTTACTTATTGAAGAACAAATCTAATGCTTTTCAAACATTCAAGAACTTTCATGCATGGATTAAAAATGATGCACAAACTCACATTTTCTCTATTGCGCTGATAATGGAAAAGAACGTACTTCAAATGAATTTGAAAACTATATTCGCCAACATGGGATCAAACATCAAACAAGCGTGCCTTACAATCCCCAACAGAACGATGTAGCTGAAAGAATGAACAAGACAATTTTAAATATTGTACGGTCCATGATGTTTTTCAAAAATGTAAAATTGATGTTTTGGGCTGATGCAGTTCTATGTGTTGTGTATATAAAGAATAGGTGTCCTTCTAATGCAATTAGAAACAAGACTCATTATGAATTGTGGCATGGCCACATTCCTTCATTAAAGCATCTCAAGGTCTTTGGTTCCATATGTTATGCCTTGATACCTAAGGAACAAAAAAACAAACTTGGTGCAAGGAATTGTAAGTGTATCTTCTTGGGGTATTCAAATACATCCAAATCATATAGTCTCTATGATGAAGTTAATAAGAAGCTTGTAGTATCTATAGATGTCATATTTCTTGAATCTTCCAAGACTGACAATGTTGTTGAGCGACAGCTTGATCACTTGGAGAGATTCAGGCATGCAAAGTCATTTCAAGAATTTGATAATCATATTCCACATATTGAAGGGGGGATTCCTATACTGAATCAATTTGTGGAATATTCTTCTAAAGAACTCTCTCCCCCACATGAATATCCAGCCACGGATGACACTTTGAGTGATGTGATTGACAGAATTGGGAGGCTGAATCTTGATTCAACCACAACTCAATCAACTGAGCATCCCGGGCCATCTTAGAAAGGTCCTCCAAAATGGCTAACAAAGACACTTGAAAATGTTCGTCCTGATGAGGTTGGAAAGATAGGAACAAGAAGTTCCACCAAACAAAATGGAGGTGATGTAGATGATTCTGATTCACCTGTTGATATGGATGTTTCTTATAATTGTGAATTGAATTTGTCTACATATTTTGAACCAAATTACTTCAAAGAAGTCGCTTCTCATGACGAATGGAATGAAGTGATGCAGAAGGAATATGATGCCTTGATAAATAATGGCACTTGGAAGTTGCTTGATCCTCCATTGGGAACCAAACTAATTGGCTGCAAGTGGGTCTACAAGAACAAGTACAAATATTATGGCTCACTTGACAAGCACAAATACAGGCTTGTGGAAAAAGGTTTTTCACAGAAAGAAGGGGTCGATTATGAAGAGAATTTTTCCCCCACAGAAAAATGGGCTACCATCCGGACACTCTTTGCTTTGGCAGCTCAGAACTGTTGGAAATCCCATCAGATGGATGTAAAAACTGCTTTCTTGAATGGACATATAAAGGAGATTTTTTTTATGTCCTAGCCAAAAGGATTTTCTATGGAGGGCCAAGAACACAAAGTATGAAATCTTATAAAATCCTTGTTTGGCCTCAAACAATCACCGCGAGCCTGGTATGAGAAGTTAAGTGAGCATCTTCTAAAACTTAACTTCAAAAAGTATGATCTTGATGATGCAACTTTGTTTGTCAAAAAAATTGTATATCTTGTGGTGGATGTAGATGATATTCTGATGACAAGGAACAATAAGAACTATATTGCATCCATAAAGAAGGAATTGAGGAAAGGCTTTGAAATTACTAATTTGGTCTATGTTCACTACTATCTTGGTACTAAAGTAACTCAACATCCTAAGTTTATATTCCTCTCTCAAAAGAAGTAAATTGGGGATCTGTTGAATAGGTTTGGCATGGATGAGTGCAATCATGCAATCCTTTCACCACTACTGGAACAAAATTTGAAGCTCACATCCATTGAAGGAAAAAAAAATTGAGGATGCAACAAAGTATAGAAAACTAGTAGGAAGTCTCAACTACCTGACTACTCCGAGACTAGAGATCTCATTTTTTTTTGGAATCCTCTCCAGGTTTATGCAAAAGCCTTATGAGGGACAATGGTCTTCTTCAAAAAGAGTTCTAAAGTACTTGAAAGGGACTTAAGACTTTGGACTCAAGTATACACAGGTGGGATACTTCAGGTTGATTGGATACTTTGATTCAGACCTTGATGGAGACAAAGAAACTGGTATATCTACTCCAGGTTATACTATGAGTCTTATATCGAGAGTTGTCTCCTGGAGATCATGCAAACAATCAATTCTAGAAGATTCCACAACTAAGGCAGAATATGTGGCAGCAGCTGAAGCAACAAAGGAAATTGTTTGGCTCGGGAAAATTCTGGAAGATTTGCAGATAAAACAAATGCATTCAAATCCACTCATGATTGAAAACACTTATGCAATAAAATTGGCCAAGAACCCAAAGTTCCAGGATCGAACGAAGCACATCAATACAAAATACCATCTCATTCGACATCATGTTGAGTCCAAGACAATCCATCTATTCCATTGTTCCACAAATGAGCAGATTGTAGACATATTCATCAAAGCGCTTGGAAGAGAAAATTTCGAAAGATTCAGAACGATTCTTGGACTCACCAACATCCCTTCATATTAAGGGGGGGAATGTTGACACTTAATCCAAGGAATTGGGTGAAATTGTAAAAATAGTGTAAATAGAAAATAATAAGAGGCAAAAGTTGAAGAGAGTCATTGGGAGATGAGTCCCAAGAGTCTCATCCTCCATGTATATATTTGTGTCCACCCTTTAATGCAATTAAATTCAGTTTTGTTGGAGTTACCTCATGGCCTGACACTAGCCATAGTTATTTGGATACAATAAAAAATTTCCAAGAACATGTTTGGAACTTAAACAACGTAAATGTAAAAAAAAAGTTACATATAATTTCACTTGTTTTTTTTAATATTTAAAAATAAAATAAAAAACATATAAATCTCTGCATGGATTCTTACCTGTAAGGAAACCAGAAGAAAACCAATATGCTTACGTGCAAGGAAACCAAAATACAACCAATATCCTTGCGAGTTCTGGATTCCATGTGTACATATAAAAATGTCTTCATATTGATTGAATATTGATAAACTATGTTAACTATTAAACTTTTATCGGAATGCATAAAGTCAGGGATTAGAATAAATACAACCAACGCAAGATATCTTACCCCAAAAAAATATAATTTATGGTCAGTCGGGTATTTAGTGCTCCAAATATTTATTTATTCCACAAAAGAAATGACCTACAAATACCTCACTGCAATTTAAAGATATTTACACTACTAAAATTGGAAACAAATGACCCAAAAAAATTGAAAAATTGAAAACATTTGTGCACCCATTCCTTTTCTAGCCATAGTCAATCACATAAATGACCAAATGGCTCATTTAATATTTGATCTGTTCTTATTCTTGCTTCTCAAGTTTTTACTATGCCAAATACAATCAAACTACTCATGATCATGCTTGAACTTGGGTCATTTATTTTACTCAACAAAAGCTCCCTGCTTTGGTGGTGTGGGGATGAGGAGAGCCTTTGCCCGCTATCAAAATTCAAAATAAAAACAAATTTCACTTAAAACTCAACAATTAAGTAAATTCAAAATATTAATTTTAATGCATTATGTATGCATCATGCGATGATGGTTCAACATATCAAGTTAAGGCATGAGGTCAGCGTCGGTGGACGGACGATACGGAAGTCGAAGAAGGCGAGTTTTCACCTCAGTCAGAAAACGGAAAATTGGCATGCCGGATTTTCCAAAATGTTTCAAGGGCAAGGGCCGACAATATCCTCTCACGAATACTGACAGTGTATTAAATAGTGTCTAGACTAGGAAATATTTCTCATCGTCATTTTATGGGAATTATTATATTAGCATGCCATGTTTTCAACCACACCACAATAATTAGTTGTTTGGATACAGATTTCCATATGAGATGATTAAACAATTTCTTGGTGGGACAGGCCACATCCTTGCAATATATGCCACATCAGTAATAGGATCAAATGGACTTCCACTAGAAAAAGCTACATGCCCTTGCAATGTAAGTCCCGTGCCACTCGTTTATTAGACTTAATATCAATGGAAAATAGTTACCATTATAAGTCCGTTCAGTCTTGATAAACTAACATAGTTAAAATTCAAAACTAACTCAATATAATTCCAGCAGTAGTCATCAATTATACATACAAGAATACCTGACTCCAAGTATATGCCTCCTCTACAGTGCATTCTGACTGACTATTTGGATTCGAGAGAGCCACAATAACAGGTTTCTGCAAGGCTCAAGTTCAATATAATGAACGTTGAAATTTCCTTAATCAAAAAATTGATCTTAACATATTTAAGTAAGAAGAGAGAGTACAAATGACTAGAAATGGTATGGAACCTATTTATATATCAACACATTTTGTCATTTTCTTCGTCCATTGAGGTAATTAGGTGGAAAAATCATAATACCTAGCACTAAGAGGAAATAGCCTCAGTTACTTCCTTTGTGAAAGTTCTTCTAACTCCTCATGACCCAATCAATATTTTGAGTTTGATTGCCTAAATCATATGTAACCATAACGTTTTGAGAGATATTTGCATTTTTGGCTTGTGAAAATAATCAAATAGCAACTTCGAACCAATAAAAAATATTTTGCATCATATTGGATGTCTGTGGCAAATTAAGAAACAAAACTTTAAATTAACATTCATTCAAAATGTATCTTTTAATAATTTAGATATAATTTTCACAACATCGAAGATATCTTTGCAAGGTTCATGATCATGTGCTCATGGCCTTTTAAAATGTTGAAGATATTCCATTCTTGAATTTACTATGAGTCCCTATAACACAAGATAGAAATTGCTTAAAACATTAGTTATTATAATTGCTCTCAATGTACAAATAATACAACGATCTCATTCACATTTATGGGTTTGTGTTAAATTTTAAAATACCTTGGAGTCAACCATCAATATCTTCTCGCGAGCCTCTTTCAATGATTTATTACTTCACAAGAGTAAAATTACCTTAGTATGTACCCTCAAGAATATCTGCACAAGGAAAACAACAAAATATATTCTCAAAAATCCAAAACATATAGAATAAACTGATGTCTTTCACTATTTGTTTCGTGATTTCAAGTACTATAAGCTCTGCAATACTTGTTCCTACATATAAAAAATTTCACCATAGTTCAAACACTTTAAGGAGCATAAATATTTGCATTCGATTGATTTGATTGTGGGTTCTCTTAATTCCTAAATGATTAAGGACACACCTTAAGGATGCAACACAAGAATCAAAATAGGATTGTGAACCTTAAATAAACTATAAGAATTATAACAAAGACATGAAATAATGAAAATCTATATACGTTCTTCACATTTAATTCATTTAACTAAATCTTCAAAGATAGCTAATTACTCCTGCATGTAGATTAGTATAAATTTGGAGAGTCAGCTAAGTGAGTCAAGTTGAGTTAATTCTAGTTCAGTGCTTTTTTGGGTAAAGTCAAATTTAAAGTGTGTGTGTGTGTGTGTGCATGTTAAGTTATTTTGAGTGAGTCGTTGGTCGAAAATTTTAAATACCCCTCACCGAGTTCATTGTAATCATCGAGTTTGTGTGATCAATTGAAGCGCCACAAGTCGTGTTACTTTGTGTGTGAAATTTTGTGTCTTTCCTTCTCTTCCTTTCCAACAAATTCATATCAGAGCCTAGGAATAAATACAAGATTCGTGGATCGTTCAAGAAGAGGGTGAAGTAAAGGAGGTCGATAGTGTTTTTTATAAAAGAAAATGTAGAAGTGTTGAATGTTTAAAGTTTAAAAGGAGCGACAACCACAAGTCATAAGTGTTAAAGATGCGACATTTCAGTTTGCATTTTCGAAACCATGAAATGTTGGTCGCTTTCGCAGGATCCCTATGTCAAAGGGTGTGAAACCCATGAGAAAATAAAAGGTTTAAAATTCGTTCTTTGAAAAGGGCCTTCGGGGTTTTTTATACTTATATGAGAGTTTGGTATGTGACCTTCCTTTAAAAAGGGGAAATTTTTATATGCAAAAGGAATAAAGGGTTTATAAGGTTTTTTGAAACGTTTTTTTAAAAGCTTTTTAAAACAAGGGCTTTGAAAAAATGTTTTTGAAAGTTTAATTAGAAAGCCTTAAAGGTTTTTGTTTTTAAATAGCTTTATTAAAAGTTTTAAAAATGGCTTCTAAGGGTTCTTATTAAAAGAAAGGAATTTTATTATTTAGAGAGGAGATGTTTTTTAAAGATGGATTCATCTAGTTTCCAATCACAGTTTCCACCATTTATAGGGAAGGATTATAATGTGTGGAACATTAATATGGAGACCACGTTAAAGTTTCATGATGTTTGAGAGTATATCATGAGTGGATTTGCATAACCTAAAGATGAAGCAACTAAATGAGCCCTCACTAATGCATAGAGGGAACAATGGAAGGAATATAAAAATAAGAATGCACAAGCATTGCATCTTATCAAGCAAGGAGTGCACCTAGCAGTGTTCTAGAATATTATGACCACGCCATCAGCAAAGATAGTGTGGAATACTTTGGAAAAAATATATAAATGTATGGCCAAAGTTAATATTGTTAAGTTTCAAAATACTAGGAAAGATTTTGAAGGTCTACAGATGAAGGAATCAAAGGACATTGATTCATTTATGAATCAGATCTTGAGTGTCGTAAACCAATTAAGGATTTATGGTTATGACATAGAAGACCAAATAGTGGTTCATAAAAGTCCTCAAATCTTTGTCTTCCAAGTTTGGTGTTGTAGTATCAGCCATAGAAGAAGCCACAGATTTGGAAATGCTGCCAGATGATGAGTTGATGGGGTCACTTCTATCCCATGAGGCAATGATAGATAGAAATAAGGATTCCACCTTGGAAGTCACTTTTAAAAGTTAGGTTTCTATATCGATACAGAGGTTGAGGCAGAGGTAAATTGAGAGGCAGAGGACAAGACGGAAGACATGGTCGTCAGAGAGATGGTAGAGAAGAGAAAGAACATGAAAGTGGAAGGAATAGAATAAGCTCCAACAATAATCAAAGAGTTGACAAATCAAAGGTGAGATACTATTATTTGCAATAAATTTGGTCACTATTCCTATGATTGCAGGAAGATGATAGATGATGAAGGAAACCAGAGAGCTAATGTCACTACAGAGAATATTGACAGCATGTTCCTAGCTTACCATACCATGCATGATCCTTTTGATGATTTGTGGCTATTAGAAAATGGTTGTAGTGACCACATGACAGGTAACAAGAATTTGGTTACAAATCTAGATCAATCTATGAAGATAGAGGTAAAGTTGGGCACTGACAAGAATATGGATGTAGATTGAAAATGAGTGATCAACATTCTGACCAAGCAGGGGGAGTCGAAGACAATCTCGGAGGTATATTATGTCCCTGGTATCAAACATAATTTGATTAGTGTTGGTTAGTTAATGTAGAAAGGATACATATTATTTTTCATGGACAAGAGTGTGTTATATATGACAAGACTCCAAGCAAGCAACTAATAGCAAATGTGCAGATGGCAGGGACTAGACTCTTTCATATAATCATGAATCATAGTGATCAAGCTATTTATTTTATGGTTGCATGCTCTAATGATTTTTGGCTATGTTACTTTCAGTTTTGACACTTGCATTTATCTGGTTTGAGATTGTTGCAGCGAAAACATATGGTTAGTGGATTACCTCCCATCAAAGAGCCTCCTATTAATTGTGAGTGTTGCATCTTGGGAAATAAAAGCCGTGAATGTTTTCCAAAGGGAGTTGCATACAAAGAAAATAAGATACTAGACTTCATTCATATAGACTTATGTGGACCTATGATCACACAATCGATCGACTAAAGTTGTTATTTCCTCACTTTCATTGATGATTTTAGCAGAAATATATGGGTTTATTTCCTGAAGGATAAGTCTAAAACTTTTGCAAAGTTCATAGGATTCAAAGCCTTAGTAGAGAACCAGAGTGAGCATAAGATCAAGGTATTGAGATCTAATCGTGGTGGAGAGTATAATTCAATGACATTCCATGCTCACTTCAAGAAACATGGAATTATTAGAAGGAAATTTACAACTAGATACACACCACAGTAGAATGGTGTAGCAGAGAGAAAGAACGATATAATTATGAACATGGTAAGGAGAATGTTGAAAATAAGTAACTTGCCTAATGAGTATTGGGCAGAAGAAGTTGCAAGTGTTGTTATTATGATAAGCAAATCTCCTACAAAGAGTATGATGAACAGAGTACCAAACGAAGCATGGTAAGATATGTCTTGTAGTGTATCTCATTTTCGAGTGTTTGGATGTGTAGATTATGGTCATGTACCTAAAGAGATAAGAGGAAAGTTGGATGATAAAAGTGAAAAATGCATATTTATTGTTTATAGTGAACAATCAAAAGCTTACAAATTGTATAACCCTGTCACCAAGAAGAACATAATCAACAGAGATGTTTTTTTCCAAGGAACAAGAGTCATGGAATGGGACCATAGACAAAAAAATTGATGTAAGAGGTCCACTAATGGAAGAGGATGATTTAGCAGAAAATAAGTAGCAAGGATCACAAGAGTAGACACCAAGCAGAGTCATGCCATCGAGGACTCCAATATTTTTTGAACAAAATGGATCTTTAAGCAGATTAGCAGATCAAATTTCTCCCAACAATCAATAAAGTGATGAATCAAGCAATGGTAGGAGAAAAATGGGAAGTCCAAAATATATTTACGATGATTCGGATGATAGTAAAAAATTTCATTGTGTTCACTTCAACCGTCTTCATTTGAAGAAGTTATCAGAGATGAAAATTGGGTGTAAGATATGGATTAATAAATTGAAGTTATTGAAAAGAATGATACCTAGGATTTGGTTGATTTTCCAAAAGATAAAAATATCATTGGTGTGAAATGGATGTACAGGACAAAGTTGAATGAGAAATGTGAATTTGACTAATTTAAAGCAAGACTTGTAGCAAAAGGGTTCTCACAGCAACCTGGAATATATTTTGGAGAAATGTTTGCTCTGGTAACCATACTGGATATTGTAAGAAAATTATTAGCCACAACATGTCAGAACAAGTGGAAATTCTATCATATGGATGTGAAATCAACCTTATTGAATGGAATTCTAGAAGAAGAAATATGTGCAACAACCTCCGGGCTATGAAATTGAAGGACAAGAAGATAAAGTTTACAGGTTGAAGAAAGCACTCTATGGACTCAAGCAAGTGACAAGAGCCTGGTATAGTAGAATTGAAAGTTACATTATCAAGAATAGATTTTGCAAAAGAATATTGAGCCTACTTTGTACTCAAAGGTAAATGAGAATAGACAAATTTTAATTGTTTTCTTGTATGTGGATGACATTATTTATACTAATGATGTTGAATTGGTGATTTAAAGAAACCATGAAGAGAGAATTTGAGATAACCGATATTGGTCTTATGAAATGTTTTCTTTGCATAGAAGTTGAAAAATCTGAAAAAATGAATTTCTATTTGTCAAAACAAATATGCTAAAGATTTTTTGAAAATATTCAGGATGGAAAATTGTAAACCTTCTCCTACACCAATTGCAACAATTACAAAATTAAGGATGATGAAGGATCAGATGTCAATCCAACTCTATTCAAAAGATTGGTTTGCAGCCTCTTGTATCTCACAGCTAAAAGACCAGATATTATGCAAGGATTGAGTTTGATTTCTAGATTAATGGAATCTCCAAAAGAATCACATTGGAGAGTAGGCAAACATATTCTGAGATACATTGAAGGAACTACAAATTGTGGCATAATGTATGCAAGGACAGAGAAGAAGGATTTGGTTGGATACACCAAATGTGGTTTTGCAGGAGTTTGTGTCGAGTGTGGAGCCTGATTGTCATCCTCATTTAGAGGTCTTTGTTTCAGCTGGATATATACCCCAAGAATATTATACACCCCTCCACACGATGGGGTGCAGGGGGGAGAGGGGACAATGTGGGGGGGGCATCCCCCCCGGCTGGGGGGTACGAGAGCCAATGGTCCCTTGACGGGGGTTCAGGGGCAGCGCCCCCAAAGCTAAAAATATATGTAAATTTTCCTTGTAAAATATTGTAATTTAATGGACAATCTGGGCCATTCATTAGGCGGATGATCTGACGGTAGAATTTATTTTTAATATAGGGTCGTTTCCCCTAGAATTAAACCCCTCTTTCGTAATGAGGGAATTGTATTGTGGCTATGTGTGGTGTTTATTTTGTGCGAGAAAGAGAAAGGGGGCAATGTGAAATAGTAGAGGATATTACAACAGATCTGGTGTAGGTTGTATCTCTTCATTTTGTTGGATAATAGAAATGAAGAACTGGTTGTTTCTCCGTGGACGTAGCCCAAGTTGGGTAGACCACAAATATCTGTCTCTCTCTTATTTTATATGTTTTCTGTGTTTGTATTTCCGCATATTTTATGTGTTCCATTGCTCTGTAATATATAATTTCTAACAGTTTGGATTATAGGAAGAGAAATTTTGGTTGTGCTCCAGATTGGTTCGGGTGTGATTTCATGGCCATCTAAGAAGTAGCTTATTGTGACCCTTTTGTCAGCAAAAGAAGAATATGTAGCAGCGATGAAGAAAGATAGGAGTTGGAGGATGAAGAAGAGGAGTAGAATTCGAAGTTTGCCAAAGATTCTCTTGTCTTGTCTCATTAGGGTTTGTGAAGTTGTCAGTTGCCAGAGGTCAAATTTTTGACGCAGTTGCAGTAGGTTGAAATTGCAGGGCCAAATTTTTCTTGTAGGGGCCGAACTTGCAACATCAAAGGAGAAATATCAAAACTTTGGAAGTTGTCAAGAAGAAGATATTCTTAGGGGATGACTTGGGGCATGGGGGATTTGATAGCTTTGGTCTTTGGGACTTAGAAGTCTCTTTGTAAGCATATTCTAAATAAGAAGAGAAATATTTTATAGGTTTTCACTTTGGAGGCATTAAGGGAATTTTGAGGTCTAAAATGGGCCTCTGAAGAAAAATGTACAACCAAAATAAACTTTATAAAAACCAATAGGATTCAAGATGATGATTTCAACCATGGGGGAAAATTCACCATTTTTTTAGTAAAAAAGTAAAAATATTAAAAAATAATAAAATAATAAAATAACTTTTTCAACTCGTATTTTCAACTTACTCCTTAAGGTTTTACTCAAATTTCGAGCGGGAGTACTCGTTGGATGCAAATTTTAATTCCTCATCAAATGCGTACCCATGTTGCATACTTTCGATGGACCCTGCTATACGAAAAATGAGAAATAGATGAAAAAATGTGATTACAAACACGTTTTTCATGTATTTATCATTTTTCATGTAGCAGGATCCATAAAAAGGATGCAACATTGGCACTCCTTGGATTAGGAATCAAATTATACATCAAACGAGTGGTTCCGCTCGAAATTTGAGTAAACCCATAAAGAGATAAGTTGAAAATACAAGTTGAAAAAATGATTTTTTCTTTTTTTCCCTCTAAAATTTGATGATGTAATCTAATCTTATTTGATTATTTCCACAATTATTTTATAATTTCCTTAGGAGGCCCATTATAGACCTCAAAATTCCCCTAATTGGGTTTTTCCCTAGTTTGGAGCCTATAGCTTGTCTACTTTTCTCTTTGTGATCTCCATTGTTTTGGTAATTGCTTGATAAATATAATTAAATAATTAATAAAGGCCAACTAACATCACAAATAATTATCAACGTAAGGAAAATAAATTATAATCTACAAGTCTCCAGATTTTCCAACATGGTATCAAAGTTAAGGTTCAAGAAGGAGACTGAAGATCACATTCTAGTCGACATTAATCGGCTAAGGTACAAGTATTCACCTCAACAATATCTCATATGATCTAGGTTTGAATAAAAACTTACTTTCTATTTCTTGTCTAGAGGATAAAGATAATAGAATTTCTTTTGTTGATGGCAAGGTTTTGGTTTGAGGTAAGGGATCAAGTATTGCTAATGCTAGGGTAAATGAGATTCATGAGAGGACATTATATAGACTTTTTACTGATCAGAATTTGGATCAGGGCCTAAAATTAGCTAAAAATTCAAAGTGCTCAAAATTGCTTCAAACCTAAACGACTAGATAGCATTTGTCGCCAGGATTCTGGCGCAACTTGTTTCATCGAAATTCGATTTTGTATGAGTGAGTTATGGTATGTTGTTCGTTTTCCAAAATAGACAAAAAAGGAGCAGAATAGGTACAGAGATGATGTGGTAGGTACAGTCAGCTTCATAGGGAATATCCTCTAGAAACAACAATAACACTGTGCCAAGTGGCACCACCAGATTTTCCAATGATGACTAGGAAGATAAAAATTTCTTTGCCTAAGTCAGTTTGAATTTTATTATCATTTTATCGTGGTGGAATTATAGCCAATGGGGAAGGGCCATGTACCCCAATCCCACCCCCCCCCCCCCCCATGGAATACCATGGCATGGCAGATTGGGCCTTATTATATCTCTATGGTTTGAATGCATGTGGTCAAAGTTATATATATATATATATATATATCAAATATTTTACAAACATATGGTTGAACTACATGTCATCGGACCTAGCCAAGTTTAGAGGTGGAGCTAACTAAAAATTGGAGCAAGGTTACATATAGCGGCAGTGATAAGTATGACGCGTCGACTAGAGTCGTGTTTAACAAAATTTATTGGGAGAGGTCGGGCTCGAACCCCTGACCTTCCGCCTACCGCCCACAGCATTTACCAACTCCTCTATCCGGTGTTCCTTAGCCATAGAGGATGTTGCATACATTTGAATTAATATAGCGGCGAAGTTGGGAGCTGGAGGGGGCCAGCCCCCTCCCATGAAACCGTTGCCGAAGAGTGTTAAACCTTCTTAGTTCGTGTTTACTATTGATAATCCAGATGAATTTTAAACTAACCCTTGTTGTACTGTAAATTTCACTTAACGCTAACTGCATATTAAAGTCTGCTTATCGTTAAGATAAGCGTGAATTAACTTTAATTAAATCCTGGATTAACTTGGTGGCAGAGATAGCAGCAGCACCTTTTAAGGTGGAATTTCCAAATTTGGAAAGTTAGCTAGCGAAACTCCAGTTTTAGTGGAGAAAACCTAGGAGAAGTGGTTTATGACATAACTCATTCAATTTTCGCCCAAACAAAGCTCAGGAAGAGGCCTTCTTGGCTAATTGACATGCTAGGAAGCCAATGAAGAAGGTTGCAGAGGCATAAAAGGTCATCTACAGGTGTTTTAGTGTATTTGAAGATCTTTAAAGGCTAGGGCCACCAGGTGTTGGGGCCATTGCCAAGGCATCTAGAGTCCAAATTCAACAAAAAAATAGTCATTTCTGGGAGATTATGATGTTTTAAAATCATTGGAACAAGTTCCAAGAGGATTTGAAGCTTTTAATAACAATTTACACACACTTGAAGCTAATACAAATCCCACACTATGAATCTGGACCAAAGAGATGTGGCCCAGGAGGGGTGAAATACTTTATCAAAATTTTGTGTGTTAAGCTCTGTTAGGCAGATTAATCCCTCTTGCAGACAAGAGCGATCTCCCTAGTATCCTAAGGATATCTAGAAACAAACAGACCAAATGCAAACCATTTTCTCTAGATTATTATGATTCATAATTATTAATTAACTAAGTAAGAAGAGATGGTCCTACCTTAAGTCCAATGCTTGTTGTAATATACAATCTAGTCGCTCCAAAAGAGGTCAATTCAACATGTAAGACCCGCATCCAAAGAAAAGAAAATGAATTAAAAGCACCTACAAGATATAATAATTCAGAAACATTAATCTATCTCAGTGATCAAGGAATCCAAGAATTAAATTACTCAAATAGATACATGAACAACTTAATGAGAAAATAGAATCCATTTGTATTAACTTGTATGATAAGAAGTAACCTTACAACCTTGTCGCCTTGATGTCATACAGCTTCTTCCAAGGTCCTGAACAGTCGTTTTCCATCGGTTTGACAAGCCTTCTCCTCTCCGAACTAGCATAAAACTATGATATGAGTATGTAATCGTTCTCATACCATTGATGCCAAGTATAGAGAGAATAATTTCTTCAGCAATTCACCTCAAAACAACCAAGTTCTAAGTACCCTTAAGACTGAAACATGATCTCAATTTATAGCAAAAGGGAAGAGGTTTCAGTTCCAAAGAAAGGGGGATAAAGTCCTCTCAAAAATTGATTTTAGCTCTAAATACTAAGGGATAATCTCCATTAATGAAGGGATAGAGGTTCATGAATGAAGGAGCGAAGCTCGACCAGATTACGCTTCTAGAAGTTTCCAATTGAGAGAATATTTGACCAGCTGGGCTTCTAGAACTTACTTTTCTTCTATTTTACCTTTTACGAGGGTCCGCGGTTTTAATAAGTAGAGCGTGCGGGATGTGCCGCAGGTTATAGAGCAAGAAACTGCGGTATCACAGGCAATGACTAGGAAAAGTGTGGAGTTAGGATTTTTAGGGTTTTAATGAGATTTTTCCAAATTCCAAGACTTGGTTTAGGAACTTTATAATTTTGGGCCTTCAAGGGAGCATAAAATAGGTAATGATGAAGCCATGTAGACAACTAAATGTCATGGTGACAATTTTTAGTGTAACAGATTGCCCCCTAAGGTGCGAAGTCTGAAGTAGTTCTGAAGAGTGAAGTGCTTTATCATTTTGAAGATTGGGTTGCAGGCATACCGGTTGAGACCTGTAAAAACATTCAATGCAAACATATATATATATATATATATATATATATATATATATATCATCACTGAGGTAGGCATTCCCATACTCAGATCAAAACTAACTACATGTTCTGATACAGAAATGATTTTAGAATTACATCAATAGTAGACAGCATGGACGCAGCCATCTGTCATAAGTAGTTTACTGCATTATAAATAATAAAACTCCTCGCAGCCTGGATGGTGGAAACTAGATCCAGGGTCTTGATTCTCGCTTCTCGAACTAGTATGATTCTATCCATGTGATTGATTGTGTCGAAGTCGAACATGCTAGAAACCACTTGATTACCAGTCAATGATGTGAACTGTTAACAAGTGTGAGAGAAACCACCAATAATGACAATGGCTCTCAAAGTACTCAATACAATCCATGAGGTGTGAATGAATGATTTGCAGTCGAACACTTCACAAAGTCATTCGATCGAAGGTCAACGATGTGACCTGTCATCAAAGGCGATAAACCTTCCATTAGGGCATGCAGATCCCAAGGTACTAATAAGATTCTAGATCAACTTTCTAGATGATGAGTTGTCATCGATAGAAAGTGACCCGTCGTAGGAAAACCCACGACACAAAACCATTAGATCAAGTTTTGAGGAAATTTTAGCAAGGACTGACTTAGGTATGGTCAACATGAATGGAGACAAATGTTTTCAATGAATGGTTTATTTGAATTGTCTCTTGAACACATAACGACATTGCAGATGGTTTGGTGACAATTGACCTAAAGCTAATACCCAGAAACCAGCTGAAAACTTTCAATGTGGTTTGATTAACTGTTAAAGAAAGGATTTTCCCAACCCAAGTATGAGCGTGACAAAAGTGTCGTGTTCAAGAGTGGTATACTATTTTTTGGAACTAAGTATGACAACTGGATTCATTTTCTCTCTTTTTCCCCCACCATTTCTGGCAAGTACCTCTTTATTTTTGACAAGCTTGAGGAGGATAACATTTGCGTGGTGTATAAGCTCATCCTTCGGATGAGTCCAACTTAGTATTAAAATCAAACCCTAAAAAAGAGTGGTTCGTTCCTGTTTGTAATTTACAGGTCCTTTACTGTTAAGTTTTAATGAATCCAATATAGGTGAAACTCGGCGTTTTTCAGTTTGAGGAAGTTAGAAGAAAAACTTAAGGAAACTCCGTGGGTGTACTTTTTCGTAAATTTAGTCTCTCAAGCCTGAAAAATGATAAAATAATGCAGGAGAGAACTCTATTGACTACGATTAGTCAACGTATACATTTTTCTTAAATATTCCATTTCAGTCTGAAAAAGGAGTAAACTTATACCGAAAGGATGACTGTTCATTTACTTTAACGAGTTCGAATAGTCAAGTATTCGGCAATCTTTTCATGCTAAAAAGGGCTTAAAAGAGAACTCCAGGGTTTCACTTTTTCGTAATTTTCAAGAGCCCAAAAAAGTGATAAAGGTATACTCATCATCAAAACAATTATTTTCACCTGAAAAACCTATTTTCTGCACATAAACTCGAAAAATTAAACATATCTGTTTCTAATAAGTAAAAAATTTTGAAAAATTACTTTTTAAAGTGGAAAACAAATAAAATAATATTTTATTCATTCAAAAAATCTTATAAAAAGTAGTTCAACAAATTCATTTTCACCTTTTTCATTCAGAGTTGAGAGTTGATAGTTTTTGGCAGAAAAAGTTCCGGAGGTGATAACGGGAGAACCGACCGGTCAAATCGAAAACCGTCGAATCCAAGTAATCCACAACACTCTTCTCTTCATTTTCATCCATTTAAATTCTCTTCTTAAGTTTTGAAATTATTTTTTGAGGGGAAAAAAGGTTCAAAATTCCGCTCTCGAGGGTCTGCGGGTCATGCATTTCTTACCTACAGAACGCGATAATTTTCCAATCGGGCTACCACGATTTTTACGAAGAGCGCGTGCAGGGGTCCACACTATCTCTATATAAAAAGTGCAGGGGTGCCATGAGAAAATGAAATTTATTAAAATCTCTCAAAAATGGTTAAAAATTCTCACCCTAAAAGCTTCTAACTTTCAAATGCGTCCATTTGCAGGTTATTCCGCAATGTTGGAGTGGAGAGAACGTGAGCACAAAGAGGTAGACGATGCAGCTATGAATAATCTGGCCGTAATGCGTGTGTTGAGAAATTGTGGATTATACAAATTCTGGGCAATTCAGGGCATGAAGGCACAGGTGGAACTAATGACCTGGCTGGTGAAAAAATGGGACATCTAAGAACATTTTTTTATCATTGGTGATCACAAGCTAGAACTTGAGCTTGAAGACATTTACTTCATCACTGGTTTATCCAGAAGAGGTGAATATATTTATTTGTTCGGAGCTAGACAAGGTGGCCTGCCTATTGCTAGCTAAAAACAAAAATTTTGCAATGATAAAGCTGATCCCAAAGATAACCATATAGATATAAAGACTATCCTACGTCTTGATCTTAAAGTCATTTCATTCACCGTAACCAAGTTGTGTGGGAGCGCAGCTCCACATGTAGCTACCAATTCTCAGATGCAGATAGTATTTGACTGTTATAGAGGTACCATTTTCAATAGGTGTGAAGGGGTATTGGCTAATATGAAAGGCCAACTGACCAAAAAAAAAAAACTCAAAGTTAAAAACCTTTGGGTCTGATGCCATTTTGGTTTCTTTTGCTTTGGAGAGGATTCCATCTCTCACCCCTCAGCTGATCCCTGTTGATCTTGGTGAACCTAGAGAGCCTCGCATAGTGCGTTGGGTTGCATTGATGTCTTGCCATGGTGGCGATGGTTGTGTGGTAGTTCGATTCACTCCATAATATTTTCGTTGGCTTCAGAACCAAATCTTTGCTATTGAGGATTTCCCGGATGCAGGCATATATTTCCGAGGTGATCCCAAGATGTCCTTACCTCCAGGGGCACAATGGGATGAATCAGGTAAATGAATCATTTTTATGTGTTTTAACTCTAATTTTTATTTTGTTTTTTGATCGTCCAATACTGATAAAAAAATTTTAAATGCAAATGTTGGTCCACGAAGGCCAGCGACTCTCCGCCGCTTCGAAAGGAAGCCAACAGAGCATGTTGCACAGCCACAAAATCAAGTAGCAGAAATCCTTACTGACTTGGAGCACAACCTAGAAAGGTTGACTATAGATATCCCAGAGACATCGATGGATGATATTCCACTTCATCTCCAGAAACACGTTACTGGTGTTCTTGGCCAGTTTAGGAGATTCCTGTGCAGGTTGGTGCGGCGATAGTTTACTACCATGATCATCACCACGGATAGTGGATGATCATCACGAACTATTGTATTTTGTTTTTTGTATCACTATCTTTCAGATCATAATGTGTTTTAAACCTATGATTGCAGACGATGTAATATTTTTTGAAAACAAAACTCCTATCTATGACATTACTACTTTCGTTGGCTATCTTGTTCAACACATATCGAATATTGTTTTTGGTTTACTAATTTAATGTTGCAAATGTCTATTTATAAAATTATTAGCTAATGCATCAGCCAATGTATTTAAATTTCTTGAAATGTGTTGATATTCGATGTAATCAAATTTCCTTTCCAAGAGACGAACCTTCAAAAATAATCTCAATAACACTGGATTTTTAATTGCGTATACTATGTTTAAGTGTAATACAATGAGTTTTGAATCTAACCTAATGATCAAACGTCGAATTCCAAATGAAATGGCACCAAATAATAACTCAATCACTGTGTTATATTCTGCAACATTATTTGTTGTTTGACCAAAGCTTACCCCATGCATAGAAACTAACTCATCAGTGGGTGAATAAATAACCCAGGCCGCAGAAGAAATACTCCATGTACAACGACATGCACCATCAGCGAAACCAATGTATGTTTGAAAGGATGTTGACATCTGCAATATCAAGAGTAATCAAGATAAGCAGTGATAGTAGCAAAAGAAAACTTAAACTAGATGCACTCATCTAATCTATGGCATCTAACTTAGAAAAATAACTAATGTACAAGTGATATCTTCACACAAGAATTAAGCATAATCTTTGTTCAGATAAAGTCGAATTATGGGTTTATCTAAAAAGACTTCGTCATAGTCAATCAGTTCATAAGCCCCTTTTGCAAGCACTTGCTTGACAATATAATGACCATGCCACATAGGTTCGAATTTACCATCACCTAGCTTATCATTAGCTTGATTGTATACCAAGACTAGGTCACCTTCTGAAAAAACACGAGGTGTAACACTTCGATCATAATGAGCTTTAACGCATTTTTTATGAGCTTCGGTTGCTAATGCAGCGGTGCGTCAAGTGTCATCTAATTGTGCTAAGTAAAAAAAAAAAATTCCTCTTTAGAGGCAGCTGGTAGTAACTCTATGGCTAATTGGAGTGACGGTATTTCGCATTCAATAGGTAGCACAGCTTCTAAACCGTAAACTAGTTGAAAATGAGTGAAACATGTTGCAGTTTTTGCTGAGGTTCGATATGCCCATAGCGCTGAAAAAAACATGGTATGCCAATTTGATTTATGAATTATGATTATCCTTTTAATCATGGTGGTTAAAACTTTATTAACGGCTTCAACCTGACCATTAACCTGTGGGTAATATGGAGTAGAGTTATCATGGCGCAGGCCAAGTTGATCGGAAAGTTCGGTCATCATGATATTTCAAAAATAACTTCCATGTTCAGTAATAATAGCTTGGGGTACACCGAAACGAGAAATTACATGATTGAATACAAACATAGCTGCAGTTTTTCCATCAGCGACAAATGTAGGCATCACCTCGGCCCATTTTGTAAAATAATATACTGCGAGAATAATATACCCATGCCCCCCAGCCGAATGAGGGTTACATGTAATGAAATCAATGCCCCATTTTGCAAAAAGACCTACAACAATTATGGGGTAAAGAGGAGCTGGTGGTGCACGCATCTTTCGATCAAAAATCTTACAGTTGTCGCATTTTCTAACTGCAAGAATGCAATCTTTGAATAATGAGGGCCAAAAGTAACCAGGCGCAATATATTTTGGGTTGTGGAATACCCAGACATATAACCACCACAAGCTCCAGAGTGGCAGTCATTCAAAACTTTTTTAGCCTCTTCATGAGTTAAACATCGTTGAAACACAAAATCTGTACCACGACGATAAAGTGTGTCTCCAACAATATTGTATTGCTGAGATTGGTAATGGATCTTTCGTCGATTTGAACACGAGATTTTAGGTCGAAAGTTTTGGGTTTGGAGATAAATGATGATATCTCCATACCATGGATCTAATGTACTGATAAGAAACAAAGATTCATCAGTAATCAGATGCTCTACAACAGTTTATGTCTCACTATTTGGGAAGTCACACATAAGTTCAGCGAACACCAATGATTTCTTTGATTTGGATTTTTCAAATTCTAAATCAAACTCCTGAAGGATAACAATCCATTTAGAGTATTTTCCCCTGAGTAATTGTTTAGTCAAAATGTACATCATCGGGTTGCAATTAGATATCACAGTTGTTTTTCGTAGCAATATGTAATGACAGAATCGTTGGACAGCTTGAACTGCTGCCAAGGCCAATTTCTCCACATGTGAATATTTAGTTTTAGTCGGATTGAGATTCTGAATGAGATATTAAATCACATGTTCATTGTGGAATTCATCCTATTGAACTAATACCATTCCAATAGTAGAATCAGAGGCTACTAGGTATAAAAATTAATCCTAGTTGTAATTTGGTGGATGCAATAACGGTGCATGGGTCAACACGTGTGTCAAAGCATCAAAATATCGATCAACAATCTCATCCCAAATAAAAGGAACACCCTGTTTCAACATCCTGGTAAAACCTTTCGTTAACTCAGCATAGTTCTGGATAAATCTACGTAAAAATTTTTATTTCCCTTGCAAACTTTGGAGTTGGCGAAGTGTGGAAGGAGGAGGTAAATTGACAATAGCCTCAACCTTTGATGGGTCGACATGAATACCTTCTTTGGAAACAACAAATCCCAAAAATCTACCAGATTGTACACAAAAAACACATTTGTGGGGATTTAACCGAATCTTATAATGCCTACATCTCATAAATATTTCTCTTAAATGGGTAGGATGATCTTCCCTGTGCAATGAATGAGCAGGTAAATGATCGAGATAAGGTTGCACAATGTGTTTAATGTCGTGAAAATCGTAAGACATTTCCCTTTGAAAAGTTGCACCAGCATTCTTTAATACAAAAGATAGCTTACAATAAGCAAAATTCCCCCAAGGACAAATGAATGATGTTTTTGGTTGATCAGCAGGAAGTATGTTTATTTTATTGTACCCAGAAAATCCATCCATAAACTAATACATTTCATTTCCGACACAAACATCACTGATTTGATCGATATAGGGAGTTGGATAATTGTCTTTTGGACAAGCTTTGTTAATATCCCTATAGTTGACACATACTCGTATGGTTCCTTGTTTTTTAGTAACAGGAACAATATTAGATACCCAATCTGTTAAAGGAATTGGATAAATAAAACCTGCTTTAAATAATTTCTCAACTTTAGCTTTAATAGCAACAGCTTTTCGTGGATGTATCAGACCTAATCTCTGTTTGACAGGTTTAGCATTCGGGTAAGTATTTATTTCATGAATCACAATGTTGGGATCAATTCCTGGCATTTCTTCATAAGACCAGGCAAATGTGTCATGGAATTCTTGAAATAGGGCTTTATATGTAGTAATTTCATCTGATGTACAAGAAGCACATATATGAATGTTTTCAATAATTCCTAGTTTAATGGATATGTCAATGGGAACCGTCGAAGAAATATTTCCCAAATTAATTTCAGAATCCGAATTTGTAATTGATATTGGACTCTGGGGTTCTTTGAAATAGTCAATTGGAAAAATAGACGAAAATTTATTTTCAAATCTATCAAGCTCAGGAAAAATGATGACCTATGATGGAGATCATCCCATGGTAATTCATCTATGGACAAGAATTCACGAATGCTTTCATCAGTATGAAACACTTGTTGAAAAGGATCAGGAATTAATATTATCGCTGAGTTTGATGGTGAAAATTAGTTTTCATTGATCACATTCATTGGATCATAATCAGTGGATGAAGGATTGGAAAATCATTGTACTGCTTGATATGCTATCTCAAAAGGACTCAAAGGCATTGTTCCAGTGAAAGAATCCAATTCTGACTCTAAAGGCACTATTCAAGGATCATAAAATGGAATAGCGCTTGATGTAATCATATTGATATTAGCAATAGTATGCGATACATTAGGTGGAGGCATAGAAAAAGTTCTCATTAAAGCGGAATATTTGATTAAACCTACTCCAACATCCTCATAAGGGATAGTCGATTTTCCAACATGTTGAATACTATCGATTTTTACAATATTTCCTTGATGAGGAAACATGATTAATCGAAATACGGACGACACGACAGCAGTCATAGCATAAGACCAACTTCAATCCAGAGGAAGGTTGTAATCTAGAGGGGCATCAACAACTTCCACATCTAAATTAACAGTTTTACCTTCGACCTCTATAGGTAGATCCTGCAAAATTCCATATGGATGGAATCCTCTTCTGTCAAAAGCTTTGAGAATTGTCGGAGATAGGTTAAGTGTTGGAGAACCAAGTTATTTCCAACAGTGTATCGAAATAATACACGTAGATTCTCCTTCATCAATTACAGTACGAAAGCAACGCCTGTTTTTGACTAGTAATGGGATTTGAAAAGCCATTTGATGAGGGAGTCGAGGTGTAAAATTTTATAAATCGAATACCATGATGTTCACATCTTGAAGATCTACAGCTCCAATCGCTGATAAAATTAATTTCCTTTATGCCTTACATGATTGCAGCACTTCTAAGGCCGACATTGTTGAAGGAGATATTGATAAATCCTCAACAATGTTGTAATTCTGAGCAACTCTAACATGTGGATTGAACGCTGATTTCTGAAGTACACCTTTAGCACGCGGTTTAATCACTAAATCAGGGTTAGGTTTCTCAATATGAAGTGGATCAGAAACTGTAGGAGATGTAGATGGTACTAAATTAGAATTTTCTACTTCTTTACCAGTAACAAGATTCTTACTTCCATAGTCTTGCGATTGAGTCACAACCATTACTTGAGACATCATCAAAATATTTGCTGATGTATTAGAAGAAGATCCAATCATTTTTCTATCTTGAACATGAAAAATATCATTCAAGACAATGAGTGTAGATGAACCTTTGACAAACTTAGATACCTCATACCCATGCGGGCATTCCTTGGTGAAATGGTCCTTGTCACAGATAAGACAAGGATAATGAGGTTTTCGTTTACCATCAGACGGTTCAGTGTTCTCAATTTTTTTTCTTTGGGAGAGGAAGTTTGTTTACTTTTATTCTTCCCTTTCTTCTTATTTCTAGATTTAGACTTAGTTGTAGAATAATCTACAATGTGAATGTCGGCAGAAGTTTCGAGGGAAGAATCTCCTTTTGGTGAATCAGGGAAAGTTATTATAGGAGAAGTAATCTTTGAAGATTTTTTCTTAATTTTATTAGTACTAACTGAACCAATTACACCATCAGTGGCATGAGAGCCTGAGGGAGTTGCTGTTATATGACCAGGACGCGGTAAATCCCGAATTTTCTTGTATAAAGTACCTAACTGAGTATATACTAGGTCAAGGTACTGAGCTTGAGCAAGGACTTGTTCCTCTGTAAAAACTCCTCCTTTAGCTACATATTCAGTCATTTTTTGTAGTAATGATTTTATAAACCATTCTGCCAAAATTTTATCTGGAATAAAACTTTCACCAAACGTCTTCTACGTCTCCATTCATGTATGTGATCTGATATGTACGTAGACGTAGATTATTTTAGTGAAGTTAATAATTATGTGCCATTGTCGTATCTGATTGACAGCTGAAAATGAGTTAAGAATGTAGTTGCTAAGGCATTACAATTGTTAAACGAGCCTTGTGGTAGTTCAATGTACCATTTGGCTGCTAATCCTATGAGCGTTCTCTGAAAAAGTTTTAATCGAATTGAAACGTCAATCAAAGAGTTGGATGTACACCATAGGTGATAAGTCATGACATGGTTAGAAGGGTCCTCTCCTAATTTACCTTCAAATTTCAGAATATCACTGGGAAGCTTATTTGGCATAGGTAGCCAATACGAAAGATAATAGATTGGATCATTCGTAAGACGTGATAAATCAGGTAAATCCAAATTTGCTATGAATGGTAACCGACGGTTAGGGTCTTGTTGATTATATGAATAACATTATGGAACTATACCAATTCTAGGAGGAGGATATCCAGGATATCCTGGAATAGCCTGTGCATTTGGAATCGGAATGCCCCCTGAATAACCAAGAATAACCAGACCATACTGGGGTTGAGTAGGGATTTGATACATATACCCAGGGTACGGTTGATATGTCAGATTTTGTGCTAGAGGTCCATATTGATACGGCCCTTGGTATGGTTGATAAGTCCCTTGGTATGATTGATAAGTAAACTAAGGTTGGATTGTTATAACCATACTTGTACCAAGTTTTCCTACAGGGATCTGAACAGTAGTCTGGAGTGTAGGTCCAGACTGTGGCACTGAAACCTGAGGAATTGGTACTGATACCTGAAGTGCTGTAGAAATATGAGCTGCAGATACTCCAGGAATAGGTGTTGTAACTTCAACAAAAATTGGCGCAACAGTTTGGGTTGGAGTTCTCGGTGTACTCAGACTGGGCTGCTGAACATTATCCGTTGCAGGTACCTGAACAGTAGGTTGAACAAGTTTGACAGATTGTTGGATGTGAGTATAACCAATCGGTTGTATAGGCTGATAATAAGGCACTTGCATATTAGGTTGCAAATTCTGTTGAGTTTGAGATGTATCCCACACAGTATTAGCTCCGGGATATGAAGGTCCCATAGAAGGTTGCGAATAGGAAGGACCATAACCAGGCTGATAATTTGGAACATATGTTGGATAATTCACTAGATAATCCCCACCTCCAGGATACAATCGTTGTTCCAGGTAGAATTGCTGCCCTAAAGGAGGTTGTGAACCCTGAGTTGAATACTGAACTTAAGGTGGACATTGACCTTGAGGCATGTATTGACCTTGAGGTTGCCCCCCAGACTGTAAATTACTGCTTTGAGGTTGCCCCCCAGGTTGTAAATTACTACCTTGAGGATCAAGATTTGAAATATTTCCAGACATCATATAAATTTGTTCCGCATTTACAGTTCCAATATTTGATTCATTTAGTCCAGATGATGGTGTACGTTTATCGGGACAAAGAGATGCCCTTGAGAAAGTACCAGAGAGTGACTAGTATCCTGCAGGAACAGATGGACCACCATACAAATATGTTTCTATAGATTCAGAAAACATGGATGACTCACCAGACATGTTTAATAAAGGTCTATAACCTCTTGGCATAGAAGGAAAACGAATTAGGGGTGGCGAATAATTCAGACCAATGTTCTGTAGAAACTCTGTCAATGAAGAATACCAAGCGTCTTGTCTAAAAGGACTATAAAAAATTGATTCACGTTCTCTAAGATTTAAAGTTTCCTGAGCTGAAGGAAGAACAACTTCTTCAGTGTCAGTAACTTCTTCAATACTAATGAGACCAGGAGGAAGATCATATGTGATCTGAGTCTTCACTCTAGGTGAATCAGGACGATCAGGGGTTGGAGTAACGAACTCTAAAATAGGCTCAGACATAGCAGGTTCAGTTTCTGGCTCAAAAAATTTAGGTTCAGTAGATGATAATTCACTTGTTGTAGAATCAAGTTCAGCTAGTTCGGAAATTGAATTTTTCTGAGTATATTCTGTTGTTTGCGGTTGATCTACTTCATAATCAGGATGAATAAATTATAAATGTTTCTTCCTATTCCTTTGATCCAGTGCTTGATGTTTGTCCTCTTTCAGATCTAAGTCTTTCTAATTGGCTTGGTGTATATTCAGGGGGTTTCCCCGGCATTCTACGTGATTGTCTTGGTAATTTAGCCACGATTAAAAAATTTAATCACACACAATCAAAGAAAATTTCAATAAAAAACCTAAAGTCTCTAAGGAAACAACCAAATTGGTCACACCTAGAAAATCTAAGAGATCATGCCACACACAAACAGTAGATTCCCACACTAAAAACAATAGTTGGTGATGAAATCCAACATTGTATAATTTTAATGCAGAAATGGCGGTTGGAATAGTTACCCCAACACCCTGCTTAATGAAATAGATTGGTGCAATTTTATCCACTTAGACCATCTCGAGTGAAGAGAACCCTCCAGAGAGTCCAAGTGAGTCTAGCCAACGTTTGATCCATGTAAAGTGGGACCTTCTCTCCACCGTCACCTTGGGAAAGAATCCTAAAGTTTATGGCCACTAAGGTCACCAACGGAAACACATATACCTAGAGGGACAATCTACAATCTGATATACACGTAAGGGCAGAGTAACAAGTTCAATCCCCTTGAAAGCTCCTTGACATAATCCAAGGTTTACCGACAAATGACCCCAGGCTCCTCAACAATGGTCTATCTGAGGTTTACCATTTTTAATACGTGCACATCTTCTATCTTTCCCAATGAGATAGGTACGATACCTTACTGGTTTGGACATGATCTCGTGCTTAACTCCTTTAGGAGGAGCTTCCCAGAGCATACATGCTACATTTGGATTTTCCTACCGCAAGATTTACTACTTGTTTGTTTGAACTACCTTGGAAAGTTAACGATAACCTATTCCAAGACACTAGCCTGAGCTATGTTGGTGGAAAAGAGCCCTAGAAAATATAAAAAATTTCTAGATTGATTTTAATTAAGCATTACTTTTAGTTTCGTTTTTTCTTAGGTCAAAAGGTATGGAAGTGAAACTTCGATGATGTTTAATGAACCTACTCAAAAAAATCGTAAAATGCATCTATATCAAAAACAACTCATTTATTTTCAATGAAACCTATTTAGAGGAAAGATTTGAGAGATTTCAATAACTTTTAAAACATCAACTCTTTCTTTGATAAACAAGAAACTTTGAAAAGAAGACAATTTATTGAGAACTCAATTTCACAGAAGAAAAATCACTTATTCAAAATGAAATTCCTTATATCATTCAAATCAGAAACTAGAATCAAAATTCTTCCAAAAGAAATCTAAAACTCTTAAAAACACAAAATTCAAAACCAAAATAAAACTCTAATTTTGAATCCTATCTAAAAAGTTTTGAGGATGTTTATGCTCAGTTTGTAATCTAACTAAGAACTTTCTGCTTATCTCAGCAAGAAATAAAAAACATAAAATAATGGTTTTAAAGTGAAATTTAGACCTTATCAAGCTAAAAAGGTTTTCAAAATTTGCAAATGAAAATAAAATCGAATTTTCACAAAAGCAAGACTTGCATCAAATTCAATGGCTCAACAAGAAAACGATGACATACCAATTAACTGAGGTATATAAAAGTTTATGATTCAAAGCAACAAGAAGACAGGGCAAAAACTCGCTTATAAAATGCAAATCAATTGAAAAGATCACTTCAAAGACTGAAATTGTTGAAAGAAATTCACACAAAAGACTTTTGACAGTCAAGAAAAGGTGGGGTAATTACAGATAATCAAGTAATTACATTCATGAAAACAGAATTTTATTTTTCCAAAAAATTTTCAGAAGTCCACAGTTTGTAATGGAAGAAAGTGCGGTACTGCACTGTTTTAGACTAAAATCTGCGGAGTCTACCACTTTGTTTTTAAACAAAAAGTGCGGAAGGCAGGAAAAACACAGAAAAATAAAAATACAGATTCACTGTCAGGAATTCTAATGAGTTATTTACCCAACCCAATTTTGAACTAATCAAAATCAGAGAATTTATTCAAAAATCAAACAGAAAATAAAAAAGAAAACTAAATTCAAGAAATCCCTAGTGGAGTGGCCATTTATTAGGCAGATTAATCCCTCTTGCGGACAAGAGCGATCTCCCTAGTATCCTAAGGATATCTAGAAACAAACAGACCAAATGCAAACCATTTTCTCTAGATTATTATGATTCAGAATTATTAATTAACTAAGTAAGAAGAGATGCTCCTACCTTAAATCCAATGCTTCTTGTAATATTCAATCCAGTCACTCCAAAAGAGGTCAATTCAGCGTATAAGAATTGACAACTAAGTTCTAAGTACCCTTGAGAGTGAAACATGATCTCAATTTATAGCAGCAGGGAGGAGGTTTCAGTTCCAAAGAAAAGGGGATAAAGTCCTCTCAAAAAGGAATTTTAGCTCCAAATACCAAAGGATAATCTCCATTAATGAAGGGATAGAGGTTCATGAATGAAGGGGTGAAGCTCGACCAGATTACGCTTATAAAAGTTTCCAGCTGAGAGAATATTCGACCCGCTGGGCTTCTAGAGCTTACTTTTTTTTTATTTTACCTTTTATGAGAGTTCATAGTTTTAATAAGCAGAACGTGCGAGATATGTTGCAAGTTATAAAGCAAGAAACTGCGGTACCGCAGGCAATGACTAGGAAAAGTGCAGAGTTAGGATTTTTAGGGTTTTAATGAGCTTTTTCCAAATTCCAAAACTTGGTTTAGGAACTTTATAATTTTGGACCTCCGACGGAGCATAAAATAGGTAATGATGAACCCATGTAGACAACGAAATGTCATGGTGACAATTTTTAGTGTAAAAAGCTCTGTTATGTGTGTTTGTTGTGTTTATAATTTTTTCTGTTCAGTCATTTAAAATTATGTTTTCTAAGCTTATGACAAACACATAATTTCACCAAGTACACTGATTTGACAATCACAGGATCATAAACAAACCTATGAAGAATAAGTAAAACTAAGCAAAGAGAGATTTATCTCTGATATGATACTAGCAGAACAATAAATAGCAATCATTTTCAGATCATTTACACATATATCTAATCCCTAGTCCACTTGGAAGTGAGTCCTTCCGAACTCTAGCATAGAAGGTATGGACCCCTTCATTTTGAGATTTTTCCATCTCTAAGTCAAATGGTCAATGACATCCCTAAATTGAAGGAAGAAAATTAAGGGACCTGTAAGAGATGTGCTCTAGGCAAGAACGTAAAGAAACCATTTGTAGGTAGTGACACCAGATCTAAGGAAATTTTAGATCTCATACACTTGGATGTATGCGGACTTATGGAAGTCAAATTTCTTGGTGGGCTTCAATGTGATGTAACCTTCATTGGTGATTACTCAAGAAATACTTGGTTATAACTTCTCAAGAATAATGATGAGGTATTTGAAAAGTTTCAGGTGTTCAAGAATGAAGGGAAAAAACTAACCGAAAGAATGATATAAAGGCCCAATAATGGTGTAGAATATACCTCCAAGAAATTAATAATTTTCTGCAAAGAAGCTGGGACTAAGAGTTAGCTCAATGTTTCTTATAATCCTAAACAAAATGGCATGGCTAAAAGAAAGAATCGAACAATTGAGGAATGTGTTAGGGCTATGCAACATGATCAAGACCTCCCTCAATTTCTATGGGGAGATGCATGTATGACAACTATCTACTTACGTAATCGAAGTCCTCAGAATTCTCAACACATGACAGTGGAAGAAGAATTTATAGGAAATAATCCAAGTGTGGGTCATCTTTGAATATTTGGGTGTCCTGTGTATATTCATATACCCAAGGAAAAAATAAAGAAGTTAAATCTTACCAGTTTAAAGGGCATCTTTGTGGGACATAGTGTTTCATTAAAAACATATATAATCTATATTAAGGAGGATCATCGAATTGAAGTAAGAAATGATGTAATCTTTGATGAGATTCTACCTTACAAGAAATCAAAGGATGTTATGGTTTACTTTGATGAAGAAGAGATACCTATCTCTGAGGATATCTCTAGGGACAATGATGGTTGAGAGCAGGCATCTACTCAAGAAAATGTTAAAGGTCCTTGTGAACCTATATAACAAGTAATTTTTCCAGAAAATTGGAAAAGCCCCGTTTGGTTAAAAACTATTCTTCAGGAAGCATAAGGACATACAAAATCGAGGACCTCCAGGGAAAGTAAAAGATCGAAAAGGTATTCATGATATGTTGCATACATGACAAGGTTTATTGAAGCAAAATCTTCCTCCTATGAAAATTCAGCTAAACATTAAGAGTGGAGGAATGCTATGTATGAATAATACCAGTAAATCATGAATAATGATGTATAGGAAACCCCTAGGCCGAATGACAAGTATATAGTCACTTTAAAACAAATCTACAAGATAAAGCATACTACATATGGGATCATCGACAAATACAAAGAAATCTTTGTAGAAAGAGGCTTCTCACAGAAAGAAGTAGTTTATTATGAAGAAACCTTTGCCTCCATAGCTAGGTATACAACAATAAGATCACTTTTTTTTTGGTTGCTACTATGAGATAGAATATCCATGAAATGGGTGTCAAGAAAATTTTCCTGAATGGAACCATTGATGAAGATGTTTACATTGAGTAGTCTCAAGGATTTAAAATAAATCAGAGGGAGACTCGTGTTTGTGGATTGAAGAATGCTCTATATGGCTTAAATCAAGAACCTGCAACTTGATATGCAAGAATGGATGCATACTTATTTAGAATTGGTTTTACCAGAGTATTGCAGATATTAACCTATATATTAAGGTGGTCTAGTGTGATCTAATTATCATAATATTGTTGGGAATTGGATAAACCAATGCTCCCCGTGTGCTTCATGACATGGAATATCAGCCTCTCGTGGATCCTTATCTTTGGCGATACAATTGTTGACAAACAATTGCGGGTTTTGGTCTAACGACAATCGTGATTCCCAACAAGTGGTATCAGAGCGTAGGTCAAGAGTTCGATACACACCAAGCTCGTGTTGGGGGAGAGATTGTTGGACATTGGATAAACCAATGCTACCCGTGTGTTTCAGGACATGGACTAATCGCCTCTCGTGGATCCTTATCTCTGGCGATGCAATCGTTGACTAACACCTTTAGGTTTTGGTCTAACAACAGTAGTGATTCCCAACAACTATTGTATGTGGATGATCTACTAGTCATAGTTGTAGAGCATCAGATTCAAAAATGCAAGAAGTGGTTAGGATACGAGTTTGATATGAAATATCTTTGGATTATGCATTATTACTTGGGACTAGAGGTGCGGCAGAAGCCAGGGGAGATATATTTTCGTCAAAGAGAGTATGTGATCAAGGGACTTCAAAAGTTTGGCATGATGGATTGCAAGCCTATGATGACTCCTATGATTACCAATTTGAAGAAGTTGAGAGTTCATAATATAGTCTGGTAAATCCTACTTGCTACAGACAATTGATTGGGTCCTTGATGCATTTGGTAAATAAAAGACCAAACATTTGTTTTGTGGTAAATTTCCTTAGTCAGTTTCAGATGGAGCCAAAACATGACCATTGGATTGCAGCCAAGAATATCCTAAGATATTTACATAAAGCGGTATATCATTGCCTCCAGTATAGTGTAATGAAATCCACCTCATGGGATACACAGATTCAAATTGGGGTGGCAGTGAGACAGATGGAAAAAGCACAACAGGTGGATGCTTCAGCCTAGGATCTTCCATGGTCTCATGGCTGAGGAACAAGCAAGATACAATTGTTTTTATTAATGATGAAACTGAATATATTGCTACAAGCGAGGTTTGTTGGGAAGTCGTTTGGCTCAGGAAGCTGTTATCAAAACTTGTTTTAAGCATTGCTTATCCCTACACGAATACATTGTGATAATGAGTGTCGCATAAGATTGATGAAAGACCCAATGTTTCATGCTAAGACAAAGCATATAAATAACTAGTACCATTGCATTATAAGCTTGGTACGATATGGGGTCATGGAGTTGCACTATCTACCTACAAATGAACAAGTAGCAAACATACTAACTAAAGTGTTACGAAACAAGAAGCTTGAGTATGTGAGAGGTAAGCTTGGTTTGGTGGATATCTCTTCCCTGACTGAGAGGGAGTGATTTCAGATAGCTCTTGTATTTAAGGGTCAAACACTAGACTGGGACTAACAGTGGTAAGTCTTAGTGAAGGCCATAAAGAAAGAATTGAATCTAGAGGTTTTGATAAGCATCTAGATTGGAACTTCTTATGGATTTTAGAATCCAAGGAAAGAAGTTGGTGATCAATGATCTTTGAGGATGAAGTAGGGCATCCAAGATAAGAGTAGTCGAAGAAAACTGAAATTCTTTGAGAATCCAGGTTTAGGAATCCAAGATAAGAATATTACTAAAAGGACATACCTTGTAGACATCTGCATGGGCTATGTGCCTTGAGAGGTAGTATGGTAGCTCATATAAAGCCTCCCAACATAACGCTCATAATTAAAGATGAGCTTATCTAGTTAAGGCCTTCAAGGACAATGTTGGTTATGATAAAGATGCTTGACAAAAGATGGCTTATAAATCTAACTCTTCTTATGGGAATGCTTCAAGATTGAGATTCTTTGAACCATGAATACCTCCCTCTTTAAGAGGGAGTGTTCAAAATTGTAACCAAGTTCAATCTTCATTATGATGTATTTGTAATCATGACAATATATATTATTTAAAAAGAAATAAAAAGGAAATATATTTTATTTTTGGAGTATGGATTTCATAGTCAAGTTTGAGTCAAAAGCATGTTCTTCATGATTTTAGGTATTTAGGTATTTCTAGTTCTTTCTAGAATAAAGAATAATATTGACCATGTGTCAGTGCCTTTTGGACTCATTGTAATGAATACAAATATTTATTTTGTCAAGAAAATCCATCGATAAGCCCTAGACCAAGTCGGCCCGAGGAGCATATCAATTCAACCTAAAGGGAAGAATTCGACCCTCAAGAAAGGCTATATAAAGGAGAGTAGTTCAACTCATTTGAAAAACTCATCTCACACAAGTTCGATATGAAATAATGAAGAAGAAACAGAGGAGCTAAAGGATAAAGAAGACGAGAAAAACTAGAATTTTTCCAAAGATTCTCTTCTCTTGTCTTGCTAGGGTTTGTGAAGTTGCTAGTTGCAAGAGGTTGAAGTTCTAAAGCAATTGCAATACGCTGAAATTGCAAGGCCGAATTTTTGTTACATGGGCCGAAGTTTCAGCTTCAAAGAAGCAATATCGAAGTTCTGGAAGTTATTAAGAAGAAGACATTGTTGGGGGTTGGCTTGGGGTTTCTAGAATCTGTTGGCTTTGGTGTTTGGGTCTTAGAAGCCTCTTTGTAAGCAGATTCTAAAAAAGAAGAGAAGCATTTTTTTAGTATTCCCCTTGGAGGGGTTTTTCCTTGGCTTGGAGCCTATATCTTATGTACTCTCTCTGTGATCTTCATTGTTTTGGTAATTAGTTGATGAATAGAATTAAAGAAGTAATAAAAGGCAAACTAACATCAAAAGTAATTATCAAGATAAGGAAAATGAGTTATAATCTACAAGTCTTTTGATTTTCCAAAATTTGTCACCATGTTATTGGTAGTTTCAATTGTTATCTTCTCTCAGTATGACCCTGCATTGGGAGTCCAATGGGTCTCACAAACATGGAGCTTGGGGTCAATGATGCAAATTTACAGGGTTCCTACACAATCGAGCCAGGCTAGATATTGGACGTTCCAAAGCTTTGTTCAACCAATGCCCCTGTTAATGGTATTCTGGGTCACCCCTCAACTCTCTCACAATCTCAGTCTGCCAACGAATCTAAGGTTGCCTCTCCAGGATGGACTCTCGATAGGCATGACACTATCTCTTAATTTCAATCAAAGCAACACATGTTGCACAATGACTGTCTTCTACTTGAAGGAGTGGTTTCTTGCTTTGAGTCCTAGCAAGGAGCTTTGGTTTAGAGGTAAGGGAAGTGCACAAAACACTGGTCATGGAAGCAAGGAATAATGGTTGGGTGGTCGAGATCGCTCGAAGAAGGTTGCTTGGTCGATGGTGGGTGCAACGGTTTGCTAGCCGAGGATGATCAAAGTGGGTCGCAATCATGGACTCTTTGGCTCACTGTGGTTTGAGCGGGTTGACAATGTTTGTGGTCTCTAGTCGAAGTCAGAAGGGTTGCAGTTTTGGTTACGCTGTCATGGTTTGCAGTGAAAAAAGGATTGTGAAAGGCGCCAACCAAAGAAAATTTCCTTGGTCAGCAAGTGTTCAAGGCAAGGTAGAACATCTCCTCAAAGATGGGCACAAGCCATGTTTAGCCATGTTTACTCTAAGTCAACCATGTAATTGATTCCGTTTTGTTTAAATTCAAACTGTCTACAATGCATAATCTGCAACCTTGGAATTTTTATGATATGTATCTTGAAAACAATGGCCTTAGTGGCTGCAATTTTGAAGGTTACTCTAGGGTCATCTTTGTCAATACTAATGCAGTAATTAGGAGAGCTTATGTAATCTCAAAACATTATATTTGTATTACTGGTCTCGTTTCCTATCAGGCAAATCAATCACACAAACCAAAGTCTTTGTAACATTTATTTGATTTAATGAACCAGCAAGCATTTAAACAAAACAAACAACCGAATATTTCCATAATAACAATATTCTGAAATAAAAATGTTTTAGTTAAATGTTTTAGATTTAAATTATTTTTATTTGTGAAATTTGTTTTAATTTACAATAAAACTTTATTAAAATTAGTGCATTAAGTAAAATACAAATAAACGCTTTTGAAAAGTATACTCCTTGGGTACCAATAACACAAAATATTTGAGAAAATATAATAAACATATTTCTACAAAGACCAAAAAATTGGCCACCAATATGTCCTAAGGAAATACAATAAATATATTTACAAAGTCAAATGGGGAAGAGGTAATTTTTATTATACTCAAATCTTTCATCGAGACACAGATCTTAACCGGACCAAATAATTACATGGCTGCAGGGACAAGAAGTTCACCTCACAAGTCTGAAGCAAATTATGACATTATACTATGACAAGTCTTTCAAATCGTGAATAATGCTATTAAATATTCATGCTCCGAGGGCCCAACTAATATATTATTGAAAAATGAATTTGATTGTAACAAATAAATGATGGCAGTCGATCTTTCATGGGTTAAATGGACAATGGACATATTTAATTTAATTTTTATTTATTTATAGATATTTAATTCCTTTAGCACACTTTTGGTGCTGTGGTTTTTTTAAACCATTTTTATTTTTTAATAAATCAAAATAAATCTGCATTTAAAACAAAAATCTATAGGTATATTTATTTATCAAAAAATTAAAATATAGTTTTTATAAAAATAATTTTTTTATAATTAATAAATATTTAAATATTTGACAACTATCATAAACTTTAAAAATAAAATAATAAAAATTTAATAGAAAATCAAAGATAGTTTGACAAACTGATTAGCCGGTATAAAAATTAACTAGTACAATTACAATCATTTTCAAAAGTTGATTGACATATAGGAAATAAAATTACCATGATTGTGCTAGTTAACTGTTAACAAAATTTAATTATCATTTAGTATATCAATTAAAAATATATGAACATGATTTTACCAATTTAACCATAAAATTCAATGTGTTTTAATTAAGCTATGGGTTCCGCCGTGGCCATAGCCGTCATTTCTAGCGTGCAGATAGAGCCCATCCTAAGTAGTACCTCTTTCGAATTTTAAAAAAAATCCAGCATTAGAAAAAGGTAGCAAGGTGTTTTGCAATGTGTATGGCCATCCTTGCATTGGCTGGTTCTGCAGGTGAATTTCACGTCCCACTTGCCCAACGCTACACACTTCATTCTGCAATATTCTCGGCTTTCATAGATTTTTAGGTGCGACCAAGGTGATGCGTAATAAGGTGATGCGTAATGAACATCTCCACGAGGATTTGGGTATTCCACGATTCTTTATTTTCTTTCTCTGGATCGACTTACGGGATCACAAAACATAGTTATTATAGGTCAGCAATTGTAGCCCCCGCTTGATTTGGTTGTTGGAACTAGCACCCACGAAAACCAAAAAGTCTAGCTCAGAATCCTATCTATTTCTGTCTGTACAGAACATCTTATAATAGCCAATGAATAATTCTGTTGGATATGTAACATAAATTTTCAATTAATATAATTAATATAGTCTAATTAACTGTGTATGTTGATTAATTAATCCTTAATGAGACTAATAGGATCGAATTTCTGCGAATTGTTCCGCACTCCAACAGAATTGACAAATTTTCTTACTTATTTGCCCCATTTTAGACGAACTTGGTAACTATAGTTTAACTACATTACAATATAATCAGACAAACTTGGTAACTATAGTTTAAATACATTACAATATAATTGTCTAGTAATGAGATCTATTGGCTGTAGACAACAATTTGGATGATAAAAAACTCAACTATAATTCACACATATTGGAAAACAAAGATTTTTAACAACACTTCTTAACTCACACAACTCTAGAAAATATTTTCCATTATCTCTCAAGTGTATAATCTGTTAAAATTAAAAAACAATAAATTGACAAAACTATCACACGATTCTCAGCTAGCACCTATAATTTTTTTTAACTAAATTGCATTAACAAAATATTAAGAATGGTGTAAAATCCTGGAGGCGAGGTGAAGAGTTGGCATAAATACAGAAAAAGCAGTCACAAAGGGGAGTCACAGATTTATCTGAAATGCGGAGGTGGTGAGTTAGTGGAGCAAATAGTCAGCACCTAAATTTCTAAGATAAATATCTTAACATCAGAACATTTATCAAAGTGAGCTTTCAATTAAATGATGGTAAATTGTAAATTAATAAAAACAAACAGATTTTTTTTTTCAAATTAATAAAATATAAATGGCATATTCACCATTTTTTTGGGTCAAATCATAAATTTGATACTTGGCACTTTTAAACATAAAAATAAATTTATTTTTCAAAATAAAAAAAAGGTAATAAAGCTAGGTAAATTAATATAGATGGAAAAGAATGGCTATTGAATAAAAACTAATAAATATCATCTTTTAAAGATGGTTCTAAGCATTTTTTCTAATAAAATAAATAGTTTCTGGAAAAGATTTTAAGGGTATCTAGTTTTAGTAAAATTAGACAACTAGACTCATGAGAACAAACCTCACCTCCCCAAGTAGGTTAAATTATGGCCTCTGGACTAAAAGAATCAACCTTAAATCACTCAATATATAAAAAATAAAAATGTAACCATGTGGCTAGTCTATATAATTCTGCAGTTTAATTCACAAATGTTCCACATGCCTAAAAAGAGAAATCACCAACAATGACATAGAGAAATCACCAACAATGCCATGTCATATATATAGTAAATTTCAGCAAATAAAAATAAATTGAATTAAAACAACTTTACAGTCTCAATAACTAAAACTAATAACTTGATCATTCTTTAAACATCTATCACATTGTATACTTATATCCCCAAAAAAGTCTCCAATCTGCCAAGTATAATGAATATAATCGTGATTACCAAAATTGAATACCAAATAAATGGTTCAGAAACCAAAATTTCAGTCATAAAAAAAACCCTAAAATTTCAGAAAAGTCAACCTGTTTGCCCATGGCCTCAAAAACAGCCAACAAAACATATATATGTTCTAATTGTGTCTCGCTGTTTTAAGCGAGATCTAGAAGGATGCGACATACACCTCCCACCACAAAAAGAATGACTAAATAATATTATTTTATTATCAAAATGGAAGCATAATTTTTTAATTTAAAATTATAAATTTATACTAAAAAATTTTGATTAAAAAATAAGGTTATTAATATATACAATCTTATAATTAAAAAATAAGGTTATTAATATATACAATCTTATAAACATTTTTTTTTTAATTTAATATTATATTAAAAAATAAAGTTATCAATATATACAATGTTATAAGACTATTAATAAACAGAACAGTATATATGGCCACATTGTAAATTTATGCTAAAAAAATTTTGATTAAAAAATACAGTCATCAATATATACAATGTTATAAAACTATTAACAATATATACAATGTTATAAGACTATTAATGAAAAGAACAGTATATATGCCATATTATAAATTTATACTAGAAAATTTTAACTAACAAATAAAACTATCAATATATACCATGTTATAAGACTATTAATAGATAGAGCAGTATATATGCCACCAGTGTTGGATTTAAAGAAATACAAACCCAATAAATAGCATACACAATAGCATACACTGCCGAGACCGGCATTAATGTCCTTATCTCAAAAATAGATCATTGCAAAACTGAATTAAATCCCTCCTACAAAAATGGCACAGCTGTGTTGATGAAAAACTGAATTTACTGTCTCCTACAAAAATGGCCCAGCTGTGTTGATTCAAGAGTCTTGATGGCCAACATTGATATATGAGATCCGAAGTCGGCTAAAGTTAGAACAAAAACACAAAAGCAGTAACAGGAATGAAATAAGCAGAGGTATGTACACTAGGGCCAGAAAATATTGTTTACTTGGAAGGCACGCACTTGGAAGGCACGCACTGAAATTTGAGAACGAAGATAATGTGAAGACACTGAAATTTGAGAACGAAGATAATGTGAAGAATCAGCTAGTTGCCCAATCTCTATCTTCTGCAATATTTTTTCTTCTTCGCTCCAAACAGCAAAAACATTCGTCATTGGTAGAAAGACCAAAGCACAACCACTGTGATTCACTGCCATGTCCATGCAAAACATTAGGTTCCTCAAATCGTGCTCAACGTCCACTGTTTTAAATGGAAACCATTTCTCTCCTTCTACTTCATCTATACTAAGTTCCCATATAGAAATGTGATCCGTACAAACTAAGACTATACGCCCTTCGCAACCAGTAAGAAATGTGCCACCAAATTCTCTTCGTGACAGGATGCCAACCATTATGTTTTGTGGGCCTTTTATTACATTCCATTGTTTCTGTTCCCCATCGAATGTGACTATGCTCAAACAATCCCCATCATATAATTCATTTAACCAATAATATCTCCCATTCGAGTATATGCCTTCCCCTTGAGGTCGAACTTGATTGTCCACAGTTGTTTCTAAGCCAGTCCACTTATTAGTCTTGGAATCATACATCTCTACGACCATAAAATTTTGTGAAATAGAGTCCCTTTCTGGTAAAGGGGCTTCCCCAAAGGCGTTCCATATCTCAAACTCCCTGACATCTGCCGTAGAATTCCTTCCTATGATAAGGGTGCAACATGCCGTGCATGTATCAAAAGCTAGACTAATGAAATCCCACGCTGTATCTTCAAAACGTTGTGGAAGTTCTATCCACGTTTGGGTGAGAGGATTGCATATGTAAATTTCATCTTTTCCACTCCAACAACATAGTATACTCCTGCAACCTGCCACCACGACAACAGGGCTTGGAAGAAAATCCAAAGACAGACTTCGAAATTTGTACTCACTTTCTCTACTAATCCATAGGTTTTTGACGTACAGAGGCTGAGATGAATCAAGGGATGTTAACTGTTTCCTTCCCTGAACAATGAGAAATGCCTCACTAGAGGAAACTGCTGAGGTAGCAACTAACTCTCTGAACTCGGCGGATTGAAACATTTCCTTCCAGCTTTTGCAGACTGCGCGAAACCTCCCAATGCTTTCCATAGGCAGCCTTGCCAAAATCTCCATTAACAGGTCTTGTGTTACTCTCTTCCAGATCTCCTCTTTCATTTCCATCTTGCTATTCACTTCGATATGGCGCTCACCAATATTGCAGCAATGTTTAAAAGATGAGATAATGAAATATGAAAGATCTCTCTCTCATTCTTGAATGAATGAATGCATACTAAGAATAATCATACCCTCCCTTAAAAATTACTGTAAACCTCACTTGAAAGCGTACTGTACTGGCCGGAAGGCATCGTTAGAAGGTGGGGTTGTAATAAATTGCGAACAGGCTGTAAGCCGTCCCTTTAAAATGACGGCATTGTTTTCAGTTCAGCCGCATTTTTTACGAACATGTTGTCAGGACTCAGAAGTGACGGCGTTGTTCGAGCGTGTTGTCCGAAGGTTAGGGTCAGATTAACACTAGACTCCAAATCCAATTTATTCAAAATGGACGGGATTTTTGGTTATGTGCATTTCAAAATATTGGTGAATATACATAATCACGATGTCATTTCAAGGGAATCATTATATAAGCATGCCACATATTTCCATACGAGATCATTAAACAGTGTCATGGTGGGATATGCCACATCATTGCATATTTTGAAAATTTGATTAAAAACGTGAATGTTTTAATTTTAAATTACTATGTCATTGTAGGTGACATAGATTGACTAGTTGGAGTTGTAGTTTCTATTGTATTGGTGAAATTTTTTACCTTTTGTAATGTGAATATTAAGTTTGTAGTTTCTATTGTATTGGTGAAATTTTTTACCTTTTGTAATGTGAATATTAAGTTTTATTTGAGATTTTTTGAGCTATAAAATAATTAATGTGATTGGATAGTATAATTTAAATTTAACATTGGACATATACTGTTCAACAGCATTACTTATGTTGAAAGGCATTTTTTTGTTGGCTTAGGATGAACAGACACTATTCATTCCAGCCAATGAAAAAATCTTTCTTATCGCCCTTCCAACCACTAAAATTTAGACATGTGGCACCTCCTCCAACCAATAAAAATATTCCATTTGGCCCTCTTACTAGCTGTTACTTTGAAAAGTACGTTTCAAAATCTTCAATGTTTGAAAAATCTTAAATTCAATTTCTATAGTTTGAAAATCATTTTTTCTGCATGGACTTCCCTTACTTTTCCTTTCCCCTCCTCTCATTCAATGACAGCTATGACATGCAAACGTTTACGACTCTTGTGCCTGCAATCTCTATCTTCTTTATGTCCTTTCTTTGTTTCATGTATTAAGTTCTCCTATGATGGTTTAACAACTTCAACCACCCAACCATTTAATGGATACATTAAATGGAAGACTCGTGGGTCTCACGTCAAGTAGAATGGAAACACAAGTCTACGCAACCCTCTAATGCCATGGAAAATCCCCAAAAACAAGACAGAAGCAAGAAGAACGCAAGACAGAATTAAGAAGGGCGCTTATAAAGAGGATCCAACAAATTTTAAATCAAAGCGAAGAGGCTTAAGAGTTAAAACCTGGACTCGATAATGGTCAAACAGTTCTCTGCTTTTTAGATATTTTATTTTAGACATGTATGTGTTTCCTCTCTAAAATATGCATCATTACAAGTTTTATTTAAAAATTTTAAAACTAATATATATAAAGGTCAAACAGTTGTATTTTATCTTTACCCTAACATCAAAATGCTATATTGGTTACATATCATTAACCAATAACATTAATGTCTGTTGGAGCTCGATGTTGTTCCCTCCTTAATGGTGAAAGTTGAAGGGTTGGGATTATATAAACTATATAAAATTTATCTCTTCAGCAGGACCAAGTCGCCATTTCTACTAGACCTCGCAGAAGTTGTCAATTCCAGAGGATCAGCTCCAGTTAACAGAGCAACTCGCCATTTTGGCCAGAACTCAGGGAGGTTGTCAATTCAGGAGATACAGCTCCAATTACCAGCTACTGATGGGACATGTGACATTTCTGCAAACCTGGAAACTTCAACACAGTGCCATGCTAATAACTGTTGGGAGACATCAACAAAGTTTGAGGAGGGAGAATTAAATCGCCCATACTCTACATTCATTTCCATTCACCTTCTTTGCAGCCCTGTCACTTTGTTCCCCTGCTCATATATTCCAACCACCCTCTCCTGCCTTCCTTCTATTTCAGCACTTACCAACTTCCAGCTTGCAACCTCAATGACTTGCCGACTTCCAGCTTGAAGGACTTACAATTTGAAAATATCTGGTAAGCTTTCGTTACCTGCAATAATCAAGCACGCCTCCTTGCTGATCTACTTGTGAAGATAGGAGTTTTAGGAGGCAGAGACTGGGTTAATTGGGTAGAAGATAAATGCCTACGATACCTGTTTCATTCTTCATTGTTGCATGTCTGTCTGTCGAGGATTTCACCGGTTCATAAAATCCATCTCCTCTATTTCTTTGTTTTACTAAGCTTGCAATTTTTTTACATTGTTGGGGTTATACCTCATGACATGCCTATACAACACATACCCAACCTCTGCCATCCCCAAAGGTAATCCAGGGTTCCCTGCTTTAGCATTCTGTACTACATCAACCACCAACATCCTAATGTTATTCACACATCTCCTATCTATAAGCCTCTAAACAAAATCCTCATCACACTCGTTTCTATTTAAACGTTCAGAACCATCCTTTCTATTAAGTTCTTCCTTCCATGATTGCATATATTTTTCATGTTCATCCCTGCCTTCTACAATAGAGGCTAGTAGATTAGTTTCCACTTTGTTACTGATGTTGATGGCACATCTAGCAGAAGTCAAATTGTAACTATTTCTTTCAGGAATTCTCTTCCAATGCAAGCAAAGATTTGTATTTCTAAAGTTTTGCAGAGAGTCAAGGTGTTAAGGAATTGTGATTTTGGGCACATATGGATGGAATCCCAACAGATATCCATAGCTTCTCTGGTTTGTGTATAACTTGCAGTGGATATCTGCGCCTCCTATAACATTAGATTTGACTGTGCTCAGACAATCTAAACACATGCTCATGGCAGCCATTTTTGAAACAGATTGAAACCTCTTTATAATTCACTTCCTAGTCCTTGCATGTCCTCGGAGCACTGGACCACCAAGGGACTACCCACCCTGAATATTTCCACTTTATTCATCTCGAACGAATTCTCATTCTCCTTCTCCACCACACCGCGGAACTCTCCCACACTCGGCGCGAAGACCAGAACGTTGAACGTGTCCCTACATCAAGCCTTAACTTCAGCAGAAAGATAACTAGGCATTGACCAAATAAATTTCATAAAATAAAGAGTTATTGTGGGTAGTTTGATTGGCCAGCTTCAGTGCTGGTCGGCTTCATTTTACTCAATTGGTTGGTTTGTCTTGAGTGCTCGTCAGCACCAGTTGAGTAGTCTTATTGTGAGTGTTGGGAAAGTGTAAGCGTGATGATGCTACAGTGTTTTAGCTTGTTGTCAGTGCTAGGCACATGTTAATTGAGTGTGACATTATTGTAACGTTTTTTTTGGATAAGGTGGTAATACATGGTCACTATTTACCTCTTCCAACCCCAAACATGTCCTCCAACATATTTGATGCAGTGCCCTCCTCCCAAAACATGATTAAGTAGCGTTTGTAGACATTTTGAAATTTGAGGCTGCTGACTGATAGCTTTTACCTAATTTGAGAACCAAATTTCTGAGCATATTATACTTTCTGAGAACCAAATTCTATGCAAGACACTGGTGTTTATTCAGTTGCAATTTTTAAGTAGCTGAGAAAATAGAGGACTTGTTACACTAAAGGTGATACTTTCTTAGAAAAACCAATAACTTACCCATTGCGTTATTTATTTATGTATCCATATGTTCTCTTAAAAGTAAAGTAGTAAATAGGTAACAAGTACTGTAATGTTTATTTTTGGTGTAAACCATGTACTCAATGTTTGGTTCTTTTTTCATTGTGTAGGTTTGCATGAGTGCAAAAAGTGAACAACAATCAAAATTTGCTGCAAGAAATAGGGATATGAACGATTCTTCTGTTTCTTAAATATGTGTACAACTAGTTTTTTGTCCTTGCATCTTTTGTTTTCGTATGTACAAACATATTCTATATGATCATAATACATAGTTCATTTCTTGTTCACAAGTTATAATTTTTAGGCCTCTATGAATATCTTTCATTTGAGAAGGGGAGAAATATCCAGGAATTCTATTGCAACCTTCATTCATTCGATAGAATTTTTTTACATAAACCTTGACTTAACAGATTAAGTTACACAAATTTCTTTATAAATCTTCAAAGATGATGCCCATGGTAGAGATGATTTGACATGTTGTTCATGTTTTCTTACCTATTTAAATTCATAGATTTGTTACCCATTTTTTTTTTTTTTGGTTTTTTTTTTTCTCCATGTGAAAACATTCAACAAAAAATTAAAGGCTAACAAGACTGCAAATTGGTATTCTATGTTTTCAAGAGCTTATATTCATGTGCAGAGTTGTATGTCATTCTTGGTGCTTTCAAATTTCAATATTTCCTAGAAGAGTATGTTCATTCAAATGCCGAATTATCCTCAATTCTCTATGATATTTGCTACAAAGGGAAAGTTGCTAAACTAGTCATTGTCAAGGAGAAATGGAGTCACTTTTACTCACTGGAAAATATTCATGAGAGTTCTGATAATTCATAAAAAAAAATTGATATCACTTTTCTTATGCATTTTTTTAATTTTAATGTAATTTTCCTTTAGCTGGAGAAGTTATGGTAAATGAGTTTCACATTGAATTAGAAAGTTGTTCTAGATAATTTTTATGCCTTCCTTAGCCCGAGAAGAGTTAAAAAAACATGCTTGCAATATTAAAGTTATAGAGCTGCAAGTAGCATTTCTGAAAAGTAGATTTAAAAATATGATTACTTTTGTTTTCGCATGTACAAACATATTCTATATGAGCATAATGCATAGTTCATTTCTTGTTCACAAGTTATAATGTTTAGGCCTCTATGAATATCTTTCATTTGAGAAGGGGAGAAATATCCAGGAATTCTTTTGCAACCTTCATTCAATCAGTAGACTTTTTTTACATAAACCTTGACTTAACAGATTAAGTTACACAAAGTTCTTTATAAAGATGATGCCCATGGCAGAGAGGATTTGACATGTTGTTCATGTTTTCTTACCAAATTAAATTCACAGATTTGTTACCTTTTTTTATTTTGGTTTTTTTTTTCTCCATGTGAAAACATTCAACAAACAATTAAAGGCTAACAAGATTGCAAATTGGTATTCTATGTTTTCCAGAGCTTATATGCATGTGTAGAGTTGTATGTCATTCTTGGTGCTTTCAGATTTCAATATTTCCTAGAAGAGTATGCTCATTCAAATGCTGAATTATCCTCAGTTCTCCAGGATATTTGCTACAGAGGGAAAGCTGTTAAACTAGTCATTGTGAAGGAGAAATGGAGTCACTTTTTCTCACTGGAAAATATTCATTAGAGTTTCCATAATTCATAACAAAAATTGAGATCACTTTTCTTATGCATTTTTTCAGTTTAATGTAATTTTCCTTTACCTGAAGAACTTCTGGTAAAGGAGTTTCACATTGAATTACAAAGCTGCTCTAGATAATTTCTATGCCTTCCTTAGCCCGAGAAGAGTTAAAAAAACATGCTTGAAATATTAAAGTTATACAGCTGGAAGTAGCATTTTTGAAAAGCAGATTTAAGAATATGATTAATTTGACAGTATTGTTTTCTTTCCTTTTATACGTACAAACCAACATCCTCTTCTCAACCATTTAATGCCTATGGCTTCTTTAGTGTGGAAATATTTCAAAAGAATGTATTTACAATATTGAAGTTATGCAACTTCCAGTAGTGTTTTTGAAAAACAAATTTAACAATATGAATGCTTTTAGAGTAGGGATTTCTTTTTAGTTCAAGATACAACACAACAGGAATATATATATATATATATATATATATATATTTTTTTTTTTTTAATAATTTTTTTTTTATTTTTATTTTTTATCGACCCATCACTTTTCCTATCGCCAGGTATATTCAACCAACTTTTCTCGATGTATTTTTTCCCTTTTCTACCATACATTTCCAAATTCTTCGACATCCTTCTCTTCACCCTTTCAACATGTACGTGTCTACTCATAAAAAAACACACATGTGCAACATTTATTAAAAACAAAAACAACCCTTCGCATCACTTCTCTGCTTTCACCTCCACATTTTCTTTGCTGCTTGGCTCAGTTTCAGCAACATATCAGACTGCACTACACCACCATGCTGCCATTTCTTCCTCCTCTTGTTAGTTTTCCTCCATTCCGAATTAGCACATCTCCCCTTCTTATTTACTATAGACACCATTCACTTCTCGAAATTAAACTCGTTCAACCTTCAAGATTATCAATTCTGGTTTCTTTCCTTCATCTCTCTTAAATTGGTAATTTATAAACTTTCCTTCCTTTATGTACACATCTTCTTCTTCACTTTATTGACCTTAATATGTCTATTCACTTGCAGCACCTTGTTTTAACAAGCCGCCCGCATCGCCATGGATACATCCTTAACTCGCAATGCTCTTTCTTTGCTCCTCACTGGTGCTACCAACTTGCAACCAACACTCCATGTCGTTGCACTTGAACAGATACGTTATGCTTGGACTACGATGCCTCACTATTGTGTATCACTTTCCGATGGTGCTCAAAAACACATCGTTCTGCTCCCTTATTTACATACAGGCCTTGTGCAAAACGGGGACTTGCAAATAGGCTTCATTGTTCTCCTCAAAAGAAGCTCGTGCACGTATCTGCATCAATCCATGAACGTTGCATACAAGCCACCTCCCCCCTTCCTCCCCTTTAATGATTCTCCTCTTATGTCCCTTTCTTATTTCTATTCTCATTCCTAACATTTTACTTCCCCTCTTTGCTAATAAATTGCCCGTTCTTGCAGGTCACTTTGTCTCCTCGATCTCCAAATACTCCAACGTGTTGCACCATTGGTTGGTGACCCATCCCCTCTTATTCTCTCTGCTGAACATATGCTCCAAGCCACCTCGTCCTCCTCTTCTTCCTCTCCCTTTTCATCACCACCCTCCCTTGGAATTCACTCGTTGTCCTCCCAAGACTCCACCCCAACATCTGCAACTGCTCTCCCTTTTAAAGCACTCCCCCCTATCCAAAAATCTTGTTCCATCCAGGGCAGAGTCCTTTCAAAGACACCCCTTCATGAATATAGCAATGCACGTGGCACTGAAAAATCGCTAGGGTTTTACTTTGTTGACTGTGACGGCGATCAAATCCATGTCTCCGCCTTCAATGAGTTGACAGAATCCCTACATGCTCTCATTGAAGTTGGCCACATTTACAATGTTGCAAATGGCACCATAAATGTCCCCAACCCTTCATATAACCATCTTAGATGCCCGTTCGAAATCCTCCTCTTCTCTTCATCAAGAGTGTCACAACTCTTCACTGATGACCTTACAATACCTTCCTATACCTTTCAATTCATGCCTATAATTTCCCTCAAACTTTCACCTCCTAACTCAATCATTGATTTCATAGGTATTTTCGCCACCCTCTCTCTTACCTCTATTATTCGCAAACGCGATGGCTCTGAGACTCCAAAAAAACTATATCTCTTCGCGATATGTCTGGGAGCAGCATCGATGTCACCTTGTGGGGTGAACATTACCATGCTGAAGGTCACACACTCTCTGAATTTTTCATGGCTCGTGAAATTTCCGTACTTTTAATTAAGGGGGGAAAGATCATCGAGTTCAATGGCCAAACTATCAGCACAATCCCTACCACTTCCCTACTTATAAATCCAGATATCACTGAAACATGACAACTGAAACAATGGTTTGATGAAGAAGGCATTAAATCTTCCTCGCCCTCGCTCAGCTGAAAATACACAAGCATGAGCAAGAGGCCACTGAATTCAAAAGCAATTGTCGACATTATCTCAATGCTGCCCGACAAAAAAATCCCATGGATTTCACTTCGTGCTATTATTGCCTCAATTGGCATGGATGATTTCTACTTCCTTGCATGCCCCCTTACCATTGATGAGATGCAATGCATGAGAAAGGCTTTACGACAAGATGACAACACCTATCATTGTTCGAAATGTGAAGGCTCCTTCAACGTGTGCGACTACTGCTACATCCTCTGACTCCAGTTACACGACCACACTGGCCACATCGAAAACATGGTCACTTCGAAAACATGGTCACTTTCGACGAAGCCGCAAATGCCCTTTTGGGAATCTCTGCAAAAGGACCTTTTCCTCCTCTCAACCAATCTTGGAAGTGTCCTGGACATATATAGCAAAATCAAAGGACGAAAATTCCTCTTCACACAATCTTTAAAGAGGGACACCTTCAATGGTGTTGAACGACTACGCCCAACTCTTATGCACGCAGAAGCACTAGCTTACGCCGATGCATCAACTCTCCTCCTACAAGTCTTGCAATCCACTCCTGCCCCTCCCCCCCACAAACATAGTCTGTCGCCGGCTTTAGCCATGCATTACCAGATCTCACTCATTTTTCCCCCTCCTCTTATTCCATACATCATTTCCCCCTAACACCTTTCTGCTAAAATGTCGACCCTTCCCGACACATTATCCATTGCTTCCCATCGTTCCCCTTGTAGTCTTCTTAAACCTCGCTTTCCATTCATCGTCAATTTTGTGTACATCTTTTGTAATCGTGACTATATCTTTTCGGCCCCTTATACTTTCTAGTAGTTCTCCTAACCATTTGGGTGCCCACTCGTTTCTTCATTACATTTTTTATAAATGTCATTTTAGTTCTTCATTACGTTTTGTATATATGTCATTTCACTGTGTTGTAATGTATATTCTTAATATATGAACATTTACTCACATGGTTTTCCCTTTCCTCCTTCATTGTTTCATCTTCTTTGCAACACACACATTTTATAAATGCACATATCAATATGCTATGCTTAGTATGGAAAATAATATAGAAATTTATTCTTCTCTTTTTGTAAAATACAAAATATGGCTTCGCTTTACTCTAGCCAATACATGCAACATCTTGTTGCTTTCAAAAAAAAAAAATTTCCATTTGAAATATCCAACACTCATTTCTACACAACCTGTACTCATTAAATTTCCGCTTCAATAATCACTCACATTATATTTCATGAATTTGACATACCTTTCCTTATCTGCAACAGCTATGCCAACCACACCTGAGAACAGTGTGCAAAGGGAACAATGATGACGCCACTACACACTTAACAAAGAGATAATTAATTCACGTCATTGCCTCCTCTTTGCGAATCATCAAGCCAACCTTCACTCTCAATCCAACGAAGCCAAACTCTCGTTCCTTCACAAAATAGCCTCCTTCCCCTAAATCCCACCCAAACTTTCCAAGTTCCCCTTCCATCTCCACTCACTGACCAAACCTTTCCAAACCCTTCAACTCCTTCGGCTCTTGCCTACCCTGTACATATGCCGCCCCATGTTCCTCCCTTTCCACCTCCCCAACAATTTATCCCCATCCTTCTCCAACATGCACATCATAGCTTTCATGCAAGGATCAATGCACTTTGTCCCATCCAAGTTTACTCAAATTTTCATGAAGCTTACCCATCCATCAAAACAAAAACAAATAATGGAATCATTTCTTGTACCCGTTGTGTTGGCGAACGAACAACCCATCGTTTCTCCTCCACAAACAACATGGACCTAGGTATCCAACCGCATGTCCTCTCCTGCCTGACTCAATTTGAAGAGATGCTCATTTCTTGTGTCAATCCCGTTCTTCAATTCACCCATGCACGTGGTTGCAAACTGAAATATTCCGGCCATACTATTAGCTTTCCTCAAGATATCACTAATATTGTCACATCTCTTCCTCGCATGCTGTTAGAACTAGACATCCTTGTTTTAAACAAAAATAGTTATGACGAAACATCCTATGAATATTTTGTTAGTAGATCACGTGTTCATGCGGCTTTGAAATTCAAACTACAAAATGACCCATACTACAGAGATGTCCATATTAACCAACTTTCCTTCTCTGCTCTGCCTGTTGCACCTACCAACATTTCCAACATGCTACGCCATATCAACACAACTTCCATCCCACTCCATGAAGCCATTCCAGAAAATCCTAATTGTGAACTTCCCCACCCATGCCCATTTGACCTCCACCCATCCTCCTTTGTTTTAACCCTACCAAAATCTCATTTAGAAATTGATGAAATACTTGCCTACATAGATTCCTGCAATTCCACACCCACCCATTCACTTCAATGGCCCATCATTGGCCTCTCCCTAATCAATGAATACAACACAGAGGGCCTCTTCTCCATGGCCTTCCCCACGCTCTTACCCACCGGATCTGCCATGATTAACCAACCAAGAATTGCAAAAGTGGATTTGCAGGAATACGCTTTGCATCTAATGTGCTACAATGACAACTGTTTTGCGCAACATCCTCACTTTCGCTATTACTTGTACAACCTTATCATGCGCCATCATAGCCAAGCAATTGCCTCTGTCTTCATTAAAAGGGACCTTTTAAATACCCTTATAGAAAAAATCGCTGACCTTCACCACCACCTTCAACAAACCCCACCTCCCACCATTCTAGACCATATTATGCGTTTCGGCTCATCCTTACGTGGGAGCCGTTCATTCTGGACTAGGGCTAGAGGGGAGCTCGCTGACATGATCATTCAACAAGGTACCCCTACCATATTCTTCACACTAACTGCAGCTGATACCAAATGGCATGACTTGCATAATTCCATGCCTTCCAACCCTCCATCCAATTCACATGATCACACTCAATGGAGAATCCAAAACATTGTTGGAAACCCACATCGTGCATCTCAATACATCCATTGCAGATTCACAATATTCCTGGAAGAGGTCCTACTTAAAGGATTCCTTGTAAAGGATTACTGGTGCAGGTATGCATATTGTTCCTTCCTTTTCTTCTCTTTCATTACTTTCACTTCCACACATCCATCTTACTTTTTTCCCCTTCCTTTCTAAGGTATGAATGTCAAAATCGCGGCCCCATACATATCCATGGTTTCTTGTGGCTTCTGAATGCACCTACTATGGACACTCTCGACTGGACTAGTGTACAGATGTCTGAGTGGTTGAAGAATTTTTCGATACGTAAATCACTGCTTGAACCCTCACCCCCTTCACAACTGGACTCTTGGGATAAATCATTCATCTCTACGAGACCCATGCCTCCTTGGGACACATGAAATTTTTACGTCCAATCAGTTTCAAGACTATGAACAAATTCTGAATTCCGTTCAAAGACACACAAATTGCCACTCTACTACATGTTTGTGCAAAATAAATAACGCTACAACTTGCCACTATGGATCCCCATCGGAGGTTCGCAACACCTCATCTCTTCACATTGATGCTACTGGCCGAAAAATATACTCCCCTGCTAGAAATGATGACAAACTAAATGTGCACAACGCTCATCTGCTTACAATATGGAGGGCCAACATTGACTTTCAACCAGTTCTGTCATGGCATGTTGTGTTGAACTACATTTCAAAGTATGCAGCGAAAGCAGACGCAAAGTCTGAAAGCTACTACTAAATTCTCTCCTGTCTCTGACAATGCTCCCCCTGGATGCTCCTACTATAACTGTCTTCCGAAAAGTCCTACTCGAAATGGTCACTAATCGAGACATCAGTGCACAAGAAACATGCCACATGCTACAAAAACTTCCACTAACAAAGTGCAATCGTTCTTTTGTCTCCGTTAATGTAAAAAAACAAGTATTCAGACATGTTTCACAAGAACTGGATGGTCATCTTCCATCAACACCTTTCATCACCTCTTACATGCAAAGACCACCTGCACTTGTGGGGTTGCCTCTTATTGAAGTCGCACACTCCTGGTCCTTCTCCTCCCATCGAAAAACATCACCGTGGAAACACATCTTCCCTCCCATGGTTGTGCGCGTCCTTCCTCATTACACTTCCATTCCATCGAAAGAATCGACATCCTATGTAGACCTCTGCTAGAGCGAACTCCTTCTATACTACCCTTATCGTATCCTCCCTAAAGACATTGGCATATTTGACGCGGCCATTTTTGCACACTGGGAACAAACTAGACACACATATCAGCCTTGGCATGTTCACCGCATGCCGTCCACCCTTGACCTTTCCGACTCTATCTGTTCATCACCCGATGACCCTCCCATGCCCCCACGATTGACATGGATGAATGGAAATTTCTCTCTCGACTCCACCCAGGTAACAACATCCTCCTCGATGAGCTTGAAATTCTTGACCATCGTGACTTTGACGCAAACCATAATTGGGGCCACTCTATAATCCCTTCACACTTGCAAGAAACATTCATCCGCTTCATCGACTTCAACCGCTCCTCCACAAGAATCCACCAACTCCCAACTCCATGCTCACATTCCCTTTCCTCCTTATCCCCAAGCTAAACCATTGTATTCAATATCATTTTCTCCCACTTCTGCAACAACGCCGCCACAACAATTTTAAGAATGATAATCCAAGGCACTGTTGGTACCGGAAAGTCATTCCTAATTGAGTGCTTAAAAAAGCCTTCCTTGATAACTCCACCAATGGAGAAAACACCCTCCTCTCGCTTGCTCTAACCGGTGTTGCAGCATTTCACATTAACGCTCTGACGATCCACTCTGCTCTTTGCATCCCTATATCCTCTATGCAACCTTTAGAGGGTCAATCCCTCCTGAACCTTCAAGAACAACTTCAGCATGTCAAATACATTCTAATTGATGAAATGAGCTTCATTGGTCCTAAATTGATTTCTCAAATCGATGATTGCTTGCGTGAGGCATTCCCATCAAATAGAAACAACCCATTTGGTGGACGTTCTATAATCCTTGTGGGGGACCTTGCCCAACTGCCACCTGTCAAAGACACACCAATGTATGTAGGCACTTCTCATGGCACTGCACTATGGCAAAGCTTCAATACTGTGGTTACGCTTTCAATAATGTTTCGACAGCAAGGAACAAGCCCTGCTCAGATTTCCTTTCATGAACTCCTTTCCAACCTTCACAATGCAACACCCACTATTGCTGATTGGAAGCTTCTTATGACATGTTCAAAAACAAACCTTCCTAAAGAAGTCTAGTCATTCTCCAAATCAATGCATCTCTATGCAGCAAATGAGGCTATTTCCCTGCACAATAAATCCATGTTAAAAACACTAAACCAGCCAGTTGCGCGTTGCTATGATGCCCAAAGGAGGAAACTCCCAGCCAAGAAACTGGAAGATGATCAACTAGCTGCGAAAATACTCCTCTACGTCGGACAATGTTTTATTCTCGCCAGCAATTTGTGGGTTGAGGTTGGCCTTGTTAATGGTTCGCTCGGCCCTGTTCGCACACTTGTATATGCGCCAGGCTATAAACCCCCCGAACTACCGTCATTTGTTGTAGTTGGCTTTATTCACTACAAGGGTCCACCATGGGATCCTTCAAATCCTAAATTTGTGCCAATCCCCCCATAAAAATGGGTTCGTGAACACAAGTGCCACTCCGCATGGCATGGGGCTTAACAATCCATAAATCGCAAGGCATGACACTAGATAAGGCAAAAATCGACATCGGAAACATTGATCGACAAGGCCTAACTTTCACAGGTGTATCAAGAGTTTGATTGTTGAATGACCTTTTCATCTCCCCTGCCTTCTCCTTCACACGCTATTCGCGGATGCAGGAGAACCATTTAATCATACGTAGAAAAAAAGAAGAGATGTCCATTGCCTCCAAATCTATTACTCAAACTCCTTGAAGACCTCCTACTATTGGTACGTTCCCTTCGCTTGCATTCCACTTTTACATCTTCCATCTTCTTTCTCATCTTAATACCTTGCAATTTTCCTGCTTAATTTATGTTTTCAATTTCCAATGTAATTTCACATCAAAATGGTTGCTACTATTTATTTCTTGTTGTGCTTTCCCTTATCAATGTTTATTTTTTAAATGTTCACTTACATGCTTTTCCTTTCCTTGCAGAAAAATATGGATCGTAAATATATTTCGCAGCTCCACAATTTTTTCCAGGAAATCATTGAACAAGAGGCTTCCCTTCTCAATATACAAGAGTGGCTCCTACGTCCGCCTACTCTACCTCTTTACCGTTTGCGCCCGAAAATGAAACTACTTCAAAGGATAAAAATTTTCATGCATCTCCTCATCCATGTACATGAAAGGGATGCACACAGACAACTCCGAGCATACTATCTTGACTGCGTCCCAACTTTGGACGTCAATTGGTGTTGTCGTTGTCGGGCAACACCTTGTGTTTATTACTAGGGGTACCCCCTCCTTGGAAACGATTGCCTTGCATGCACAATCCGGCTACTATGATGTCACTTGTTCCTGCTCTTTCTTCCAAATGGGTTTTCTTCTATATTGAAAAATATCTCTCTTACTCTTTATTATTGTAGAAATATGTAACACTAGCCACTTCCTACAGGAATAGACCTTCTCTATTTGCATACTTTAAAATATGCTTAAGGTATACATAGATGATGCTACTACTACGGGTATACATCACATGTACAGTGCTTTAACAGATTACATCAACAACCACCTATTGTTGATTTTTGTGTCCATATACTGCACTTGATTAAATTATATTCCCCTCTTCTAAATTATTACGCTTTAATTATGGTTGTGTGTGATTAATGTTGCATAGTGAAAATTGATAAGCAATTCGAGTGCGTTACATATGTTCAATAAAAGTTAGTGATGTCTTGGGAAAGATCTTTACGATGCACATTAAACAAGAGATTCTTGGTCTACTGAATTCCATGCTATATATTTATATCATATTGGTTATGAATACATATGTAAATCTCAAATTTTATTTTCTTTATATGCTCTCATTTTTCATATGTTTAGCTAAATAATCATTAACTTTCTTTTCCATATTTTTGAAAATTAATACAAATCTGAGCATGCCTATTGTGTGTTGAAAAACTTTCCCATGAGAATTTATGGATTTATTTATTTAATTTTAAAATGGTGAATGAGTTACTTGTTAGAGTAATTTGGGCAAGCCTTAGGACCAAACATATCACCAACAACCCATCAACCATATATACTAGAAACTTGTAACTCGGCTAGGACAGAGGCACACAAAGACCATCGTCCTTCTATATTTACTATGGTGTGTTGACTTCAAAATGGAAATGACAAAGACAAGTTGAAAGTCCACCTATTTCTTGTTCCCCTCAATGATAACAAAGGTGTTTGGAGAATGAATAAGCATAAGGGAAAGCAATTTAAGTTTACATTAGAAGCATTTTCAGTTTGCATTAGATTGGATTATAAATCGATTAACAAGCTAAGATATTTTTAATTTAAATTAGATTGATGGTAATAAAGTTTTAATTTTATTTTTATTTTTAATAATTAGAGTATTTCTATATGTTATTTCAGTAAATTAAATAACTTGAATTTTATATTAAGGAAAATGATTATTAAATTTGTTGGTTTGAAAAGTTGAAATTTAATTATATAAAGTATTTTTGTTATGGAAAGTTGAAATTTTTATTAAGACATAATGATTTAAGAGAAGAACCGCAAAGTTATAAAATGAAAGTCATGGAGATGAAATTACCTAAGTTGATTGAAGTTGAGCAAACAACATCAAACATAATATAAAAAAAATCTTAGAATGAATGGCTCTAAACTCAATGTATATCCTTGAAAATAGCACAAATAATTATGTTTTATAGTTTATAAGCGAACAATCCATGTAATCAATCAATGTCAGATTTTACACCCCATAAGTTCACATTCATCATGTACCCTTACATGTAGCACAACATAATTCACGGCTCCTCTTTTCGGCATTCCCTTGCACACCTGGTGCAATTGCTATTTATTCTATAGCATACGATGGGAAATAACGGTCGCCCACTAATTGAGGGTTGATGATGACATCAAGGTTTGGCGCAGGTTTTGATATTCAATGAACAGGATTATTGTTGCACATGGGCCGCCTTATTGTCGTTGGGTAGTGTTCCATACCTCGAGGCGTGAGGTCATGGAGTATAGGTTCGTAACTTGTAGTTAATGCCCATTGGTTTCTACGTTCGAATGAACAACATGCACATTTACTGGTTTTTATCTTCGAATTAAACACCCATTTGCCAAATACTATTCACATTTACTCTTTGGTGCTCGAGTTCACCAAGCTATGTTTTTCATGCTCGTGGGTTTTTTTGGTTTGCAGATTGCAAGTGTTTTGTGTTTCTTTCTCGTTTTTGGATTTTTTTAGTGTTGGTATTTTTTTCTATATTTAGCTCGTACACATGAATAAGAAATGAAATGAAATGAAATTTTAACGTCCCTGAAACTAAAAATAGTTTATGGAACTATGAGTTCCTTGTTTTACACTCTTTGCATTTGAGTCTTTTTCTTATTCAAATTGATGATGAGCTGGTCCAACCTTCCAAAAATCTCATCGTTGAAAAGACAATGCCAAGAAATCGATGCTAACATATTCCCATAACTTTTTCTAATGTCTTTAAACGCATTACATTCCAAAATGAAATGTTTTTCCGATTCCACTGCCCCAAATGTGCAAAATTTACACACTCATTCTTCCCAAGCTTCTTTGGGAATTTTCCACCATCCTGTTTCACATTGAAGATGATGCGAGCTGGTTCTTCATTGAGCAATAAGAACCTTTGCCCTCCACAGAATGTTAGCTCCAATGTACTCTTTTTGTTGGAGATCATACATAGGGTTGAATTCTTCAATGTAGTACTTCTTCTTTCTACCCAACTCTTTTCCCCATACCTGTTTACGAAACTTCTCCATAACTAAATTATTTAGCTCCTTACTATTTGTGGGACAAGCATTGAGGTGGATATTCCATTTTTGCAGCCATGTGCAGTTTTGTCTCATCCATGTTTTCTTTCTTTCACTCATGCCTTCCTTGAAGATAACATTAGGCCATCTCCCTATTCCATTTGCTCAATTCTTTTTAGATATCTTATGAGCCACACCATAGCAATTACTTAGATGGGAGTTTCTCCTGTTTCACTCAACATTATCTAATAAGGTATTGAAATTTTTATTTTGAACTTGCTCATGATCAAGCATTTTTTTGGATTTTCTCAAATTTCTTCCATTTTGAGATAGGGGTGCTGCTAGCCCACAATTAACACCCATATAGCATCACTGGACAAAATAGAAGTCCAAAAATCACTTTAATCGTTTTCCAATCCCATAACGCTGCCTCTCTACATCTGTTTTGTAGAGCATATAATGCTTTCCACCCTCCTAAACTTATTTTCTTTCTGCAGTCTTCCCAATTAAGTTTGTTGTTGAAATCAATCCTGAGGCATTTGTATTCATTTACTTCCTCAAGAATGTTGCCTTCAAATAAGAACGTATACTAAATCTGCTTCCTTTTATTATAGAAAATCATTATCTCAATCTTGCTAATATTGACTTGCATCCCCATTTCTCTACAAAAATGGTCAAGGGAATATAGGTGCATCAGCAATGCATGGGTCGATTTAGAAATCAATACAAGATCATCAACATATAAAATAAGCTTTATCACAAACTCCCCCAACTAAACACCATCCCCACCTTGCACATTTAGCCACTCTTCCAATTTGGATTCTTTGTTTGAAGTTCAACCGAGTCTTTTGCCTTTCCTGTTTTCAGCGTTTTAATTCCAATCTCCACCTCCTGTAATGTGAAGAGCTTTGTAGTTGCGTTGAGCCCTGGGGGAGGCTCAACCTCTGATTATTTCTCATAGATTTGTCTTGCATATTCAAACCATTTATTAGCTGTAATATTATTTTTGATTTTCTTCTTCCTTGGTTGAAGTTCTTGCCATAAAATTTTTGGGTTATTCTTGCCTAGATATATTAACTCTTCTCGCCTTGTTTTCATGAACTCATATTTTTTCCTTTTTATTATCTGCTTATATAACTTTACATTCATCTTATCCTTTCCTGTATTTTTCAAGGTTCTCCTTGCCATTTTGCATTCCTTATCAAACCAAGCATTTACAGGAAAATAATTTGATCCTGATTTCCTATTTCTTGCTCTTTTGCACTTCTCAAGTGACCTTTGCATTATATTTGTTAACTCATGATTGGTGAAGCTTTGGAAACCAATTTTCTCTTTCTGAATTAATCTATCCAGCATTGTCTTGAAGATAGTACAATTTTCTTGTGTTAAAAGAATTTTTCCCCTTGGTAGTGATTGCCGAGAGAATTGGGTTTTTCTATTATGCTGTCTTTCTTCTACCCATGATACCTTCATATAAATTGGGTTATCGTCTGATTTTAAGTCCCAATTATGCTCTCCAATATTAACTTCACCTATCTTTTCTATCAAGCTTTGTGAACAAATCACATAATCAACGACACTTTCCCCACTGTATGTGTTGCAAGTGAAGTTCCCAAACCTTTTCCATTTGTCCAGACCATTGCAAAGAATTAAGTGAAAGCCCCACACAGTGTAAGTAATTCCTCTCCAAATTTATTTCTAACTTTGTCATCTTCTGAACATCTCATCCATTGGGGATTCTCCTCTTCAGTGAGCCAAATATGATTATGATCCTCTTTGCAACAAAGAACATTAACTTGTTGATTTGTTGTTATAGCATTAACGTCGCCCACTAAAATCACTTCTCCCTGCTGATAGTATGTAGCAATATCTTGCTTTAAAGCTGCATCTGAATCCTTGTTGTCTAGCCCCTCATTTTTGTAAGTTTTTGAGACTTGAGGGGCAAAATAACATGCTGCAATTCTTATGTGATTCTAATTCTCTGATATTTTGAACCATAAATATTGTTTATTTTCATCTTCTTTCATAAACTGAATGTGACAACCTTCCTTTTCTTTCACTAAAACTAGTATTCCCCCATTCCCTTTGCCATTTTCTGCTACCTTGTTCCAAACTGCTAACTTCAAATAACCATCAAACACAGGAGCTTTGCAACCATCGTGTTCATGAGTTTCCGTGAGACAAATTATGTCTCTACCTTCCGCAATAGGCCCTAACCTAGGTCCCCTCCTCCAAGGGTAGCCTCTACAATTCCAACAAACTAAACTTAGGTAGACCTGGGTAGGATTTGACTGCTACGTAGTTTGACACATATGACTCAAATTTGAGTCTTCGCCCCTTTCCATCCATGTTTCTCTTGTTGTTTTCCTCCCGATTATCAAATTATATGTTTTTTCTTTACTGTCAGCTTGCTGCCCTGTTTTGTCCTTTTTCCCAAACACTGCAATAAATGCTTTACCATTGTACAACCATGCCCTTTTCCCTTTATTTCTTGCTGGCCTAATTTTCTTCACTTCTTCCCTTCTCTCCTCTTATTTTTTGTTGGTTAAATATTCATCTAGGAAGAAGTGTGAGCCTTTCAAGAGTTCCTTTTTGCTCAAGAGATGTTGTTTATCTTGCATGGTTTCCATGGTGACTTTTATGGGACAAGGCCCTTCTTCACATATCTTCTCCACCCTCCTTGCCTGGCAAATTTTCCCTTTCCATTGCAGTTCATCTTATAGAAATTCCTTTGTTAAATTGAGAGTACTTTGATTCCTCCCATAATCTCTTATTCCCCTGATAATAAAGTTTGTTTCCCTATCTTTTGTTTCTTTGTATTCTCTTTCTTGTGCTCTACGAGCACTTGCATTTTCTTCTTCCCTTGTCTTTATGTAATTGGCAGTGTCTTCAACTCTATCTTTGATTTCTTTTGGACCGCCATCCATATTTTTATTTTTTTTCTTCTCTTTTGAAAGATATTTTTGTTGAGATACTTGTGTATCTACCTTAATTGCTTTAGAAATTAACACATCCTTGTTTGTTTCCCTTGATCCTGTCATGGTTTGTCATGTTGTCTTCATGCTTTTCCATTCTTGTTTTCCTATCTCTAGAACCTCTTGTAACATTTTACCTATTCTTTTAAAACTCTATTACCTTCCATTAAACATCGATTTGCAAATGTGATCTCTGAAATTTTGCGATCCCTTTCCTGTTCTTTGGTTTCCAAAATCTCTAGCCTTGTCGGGGCCCTCATCAGTTTTTCAACATAGAGATCTGATGACCAAGTGAGAGGTGTGGATGTGGGACTGTAAATTGTTGACTCTTTTTTATTTTTGTTGCTCTTATTTATTTTCTTTCCCTGGCATTTTTTTCTTTTTATTTGTCTCTGTCCTTGTTCCCGTTTGAGGTGAGCAAGCCTACGCCTTAAAATGCCCCGATATTGCTTTGCATTTACCCAAATCCACTTCCCTATTTTGTCTGTTGAAACAATTTTGACTTGGAATAAATGATTGGTTTCCACAGAACCTGATATTTCCTTTCCATTTTCAACATTTTCTATTAATTTGTTTTCCATTGGTGAAACCGTAGCTTCAATAGATTGAAAATAATTTTAGTTTCACTAAAAATCCAAAAACTGTAGCCTCTTGTAACCACTGAAAATAATTTTCAGGTGAAATGCCTCCTGTTCTCTGGCACTTCTAAAGCTTTTGAGAATCAAACGTGTTGTTCACGGATTCGAACCTAAGACCTGCTCTCTCGTAATCTGATCTCGTTCTAGTAACCTGCTCTTGTAACCTACTCTCGTTCTGCAATACCTTTAACCTACTCTCGTACCCTACAATAACTGTAATCTTCTCTCATAACCTACCTTGTAACCTGCAATACCTTTATTACAGTTTTCCTCCCAAATTCCTTGTCGGTGCTATGCCATACCCCCATCGAAATCGAACGCTCGACTTCGGTGTGTTGTGTCGTTGTTGGTTCCATAAACAGGTCCACACTGGTTTTGTTGATGTTTGATCGTCTACCTCTATCAATCACACTGTGCATCAATGATCATCACTCTTTCTCTCTCATGTTTCAGGACACGGAGAGGAATCCAGCAAAGACATCCCCTCCAGAAATCTTGCGGTTGTACCCAAACCTGCTAAAGTTCGATGTAATGTTTTTTCCACTTTGACGACACTGTTCCACTTCAATGACATTGTTTTTTCCACAAGATTTTGGACACTTCCATGGTTGATTAGAAGGCATGGACAGAGACTTCTCTCTAGAAGGTGCCAAAGCTTCTACACAACACGACTGCATTACTAGAATTCCATAGCAAAATGTCTTGTTAAAGGAATTGTTAAACCTACAAAGGGTTTTGTTATAGAGGTTGCCTTTTCAATCTTATTATTCATAATTTGTGATATACTCGCTCATTTCCTTGTCATTTTAAAAGTTAAGTATTCTTTTAGCTAGTTTGGCATTGTTTTTCCTTGAAGGTTGTAAGGTTTGGAGGTTTCATTTCTTACTACGCTGAGGGAGTGAGGATTCTTAGTGAAAGTGGATTTATTTTCTCTGATAGCTTCCCAACACTACAACATAAAGGGGCATTTTAAGACAATATTTAAGACAAATTTTGGGTAAATTGTCTTAACTTGAGACAAAAGAAAACTTGTGTATTGTCTTAAATATTGTCTTTAAGCAGGTGTCTCAAATTAAATTGTCTTAAAATAGTGTCTCTATAAAGACAATATATAACATAAAAATTTTTGTCTCTCCAGAGACAATTTCATTTTTGTCTCTCCAAAGACAGTTTCATTTTTGTCTCTCTAGAGACAATAGTTGGGATTAAATAAATATTGTCTTTAAAGAGACAATGTATTTGATCCTAACTATTGTCTCTCTAGAGACAAAAGAAAATTACATTAAAAAATAATATCATTTTTCTCTTTAGAGACAATTTGAAATAATGAATCTAGAAAAACGTCCCACCATTGAAATAAACCAATATTAAAAGTATTTATTTAAAAATAAACTACAATATCATTGATTAATTCATATTAGGACACAGTGGAATCGAACCACCGACATCTTGCTTATAAAGTAGGTGCTCTTCCATTGAGCTAACACCCTTTAAAGAATTATGTGAGAGTTATGCTAGTCCTTGAAATTTCATACATAGGCATTGATTTTAAAAAAATTCTCGACAAAAAATGGCGTAATATTTGTAAAATTTAAATCATGCAGCCCCTATTTTTAACTTGATAAAAATAACTCAATGGAGTTATCTTAATGTCGCCTTTTCCTGAAATCCATCAGCAGCAATAACCAATTCACGCCTGTCAATCTGCATATAATAACAAGGGAAGCTATGAGGCAACAAGTCCCTACCAAAGAAATATAAATGCAAATTGTGTATATGAAACTGGAATCCAATCAAATCAGCTGTAGAGTCACCTCTGCATGGTAATACAGTGTTACGTAATACTGATTTCAGTACCGCATTCATGGGACCATTGCACATGCATTGATCATTTCTTCCAATTGAACATGCATTGATCACTGTTGTAGCCCTGCGAAGCAAATGAAGAAAGAATCCATTGAAGTTGCTTTCTTACTGCACTTTCAATCCTTCTTAACACCTTATCAAACTATGCTCGAACCAAGAAAAAATATCTACAGAAGTTAGAGGCTACATTTGTAATAAACGTAATTCCAACCATCATGAAAATCACTTTGAAAAATGGATGCGATTTAGAAAGAATATTTTTCAACCATCATGAGATTTAGAAGGAACATATAAATCTAGAACATACATCCAATGTCCTATATGCGATTTAGAAAGAAACTTTTTCAACCATCATGAAATTTAGAATGAACATATAAATCCAGAACATACGTCCAATTCCCTATATGCGTTCAGGTTGTTATGAAACTAGCTCCAAAAATAGAAGAAAAGAGAGATCAACGCCTTAGAAATATCCACTTCAAGGGGGAAACCTCCAATACATTACATAAATGAACAATTCATGGATGACACAAATGACCAAAACCTCCTTCTATATATAGGAGTCCATGGGCCCACAATATAATCCTAGCCGACCTAACAATAATAATGTAAGGGCACAATAATAACAATATTGGGGTTACAGGGGTACAAGAATAACAATAAGGGGGCTACACTAATAACAATAAGGGACTAAACTAGTGATATAGGGACCTAACATGCCCATCTCCTTCAAAAAAGTGTTGTCCTCAATGCTTGAGTAGCTCTGGGTGCTTTTGTATAAAATTCTCATCCTCCTATGTAGAATCTTCAGTGGGTAAGTTCTTCCACTTGATGAGATACTTTGAAATTGATCCATTTCGTAGCTGTCAAGTTCTTCTTTTCGTGATCGCTTTAGGTTCCAATATGATTTTTCCTTCCTCATCAAGTTCTGGAAAGATTGTTTGAACTGGAATATTTTCACCTATAACCTTCTTTAAGCCTGAAACATGGAAAACTGGATGCACTTGCGAAGAAGCGGGAAGCTCCAATTTGTATGCCATAGTACCAATCTTTTGCAACACCTTGTAAGGACCATATTACTTTGGCGATAATTTATTATCCTTCTTAGCTTGCTTAAGGGGCACTTGTTTGTATGGTTGTAGCCATAAAAACACCCAGTCTCCTACATCAAAACTTCTCTCGCTGCGACGTTAATCTGCCTATTGTTTCATTTGATTTTGTGCCAAATTTAGGTTATCCTTTAAGAGTTGGAGAACTTCTTGTTGATGCTCGATGTGATCTTTCACTGCTTGAACCTTAGAATTTTCTCTTAAATATGATGTGATGGATGGTGGATGATATCCATAAAGTGCCATAAATGGGGTCATTTTTGCTATAGTATGGAAGGAAGTGTTATACCACCATTCAGCTAGAGGTAACCATTTGACCCATTGTGTTTGTTTATCAGATACAAAACAACAAAGATATCCTTCCAAACATTTATTTACTATCTCAGTTTTACCATCGGATTGAGGATGATAAGATGAGCTATGAGCTAATTGAGTACCCAAACAAGAAAATAACTCCGTCCAAAAATTTATAGTAAAAATGGGATCTCTGTCGCTCACAATAACCCTTGGGTTTCCATGTAGCTTTTGAATTGTGTCCATAAATGTAGTAGCAACTGTACTTGCTTTAAATGGATGAGATAATGCACAAAAGTGTGCATACTTGCTAAGTCTATCAACTACCACCATGATGACACTCTTTCCTTCGGACTTAGGTAAACCTGTGATAAAATCCATTGAAATCTCCTCCCAACGTTGACTTGGAATGGATAAAGGTTGTAGAAGACTCGAGGTCTTAATTGTCTCAACTTTATTCTGCTGGCAAACCAAACATTCTGCCACAAAATTTTGAATATCAGATTTAAGGCCATCCCAAAAAAATTCTTTCTTCACCCTGTGGTAAGTTTTTAAAAATCCTGAGTGTCCTCCTAAAGAAGAAGTGTGCAATTCCAGAAGAATCTTTTGTTTTAGTTGGGAATTCTTACAAAGATATAAGCGATCTTTGTACCATAAGGAATCATTTTTCCAACTAAATGTATCTGATGTACTAGGATCTTGCTGCAACTTTTGAATGAGTGTCCATACATCTTTGTCCTTCTTCCATTCATCTCTTGCTTCGGTTATCCAATCTGCTTGGATAATAGAAATGGCACAAAGCAATGCTTCCACCTCTTCATTCTTTCTTGAGAGTGCATCTGCAACAACATTAAGCTTTCCTTTTTTGTAGATTATTTCAAAGTCATAACACAACATCTTTGTGACCCATTTTTGTTGCTCTTCTGAAGATAGTCTTTGTTCCAAAAAGTGTTTAAGACTATCATGATCAGTTTTTACCTTGAAGTGTCTTCCCATTAGGTAAGTTCGCCATTTCTTTAGTGCATGCAGTATTGCTAACATTTCCTTCTCACAAATAGGTTTCTGTAAATACTTTCCTTTGATTGGACGACTTTCAAAAGCAATGGGTCTTCCTTCTTGCATTAAAACAACACCAATTCCATTTCTCGAGGCATCACATTCCACAATAAAGGTTTTTGTGAAGTCTGGCGTAGCTAAGACCGGTGCTAGGCACATTGCCTCTTTAAGATGTTCAAAGGCCTTAGTTGCTTCGGGAGTCCATGAAAATGCATCTTTCTTCAATAATGTTGTTAGAGGTGCTGCTATTCTCCCATAATTCTTAACAAACTTGCGATAATACCCTATTAACCCGAGAAATCCTCGCAACCGCTTTATGGTTGTGGGGACTTTCCATTCCTTAATGGCTTTAATTTTGTTAGGGTCTACTTTAACACCCTCGTGAGATACAATATGACCCAGATATTCCACCTCTTGTACTCCAAAGAAACATTTGGATGTTTTTGCATATAATTGGTTCTCCTGCAATAGTTTGAGCACCCTGTCAACATGTTCAACATGATCCTTCCAAGACCTGCTATAGATTAGTATATCATCAAAAAATACTAGCACAAATTTTCTAAGGAAGGGTTTGAAAATGGAATTCATCAACGCTTGAAATGTAGAAGGTGCATTGGTAAGGCCAAAAGGCATGACCAAAAATTCATAATGACCCTCATGAGTTCGAAATGTTGTTTTCGGAATATCTTCAGTCTTCATTCTAATTTGATGATATCCTGAACGAAGATCCAACTTGGTAAAATAATTTGCTCCATGTAATTCATCGAATAATTCATCAATCACAGGAATGGAAAATTTATCTTTAATGGTGAGATTATTGAGCTCCCTATAATCTAGACACATGTGCCATGATCCATCCTTCTTGTGCACCAATACTACTGGAGCAGAGAAAGAACTTTGACTAGGTTGAATTATACCAGCCTCTAACATTTTTGCAACCGTAGATTCAATTTCGCTCTTTTGGACATAAGGATATCTATAAGGCCTGATATTTGGAGGAACACTTCCTGTAATCAAATGAATATCATGATCATGATCACGAATAGGTGGGAGTCCTTTGGGAGTTTTAAACACCTTGGAATGATTGTCCAAGACTTTCTGGAGATCTGCAGAAATAGATGATTCTGATGTTGGAACTTCTAGTGAGCATAGTTGTGCAATTACGCCTCGTTTTTCTTTATTCATAAGCTTTGTCATGAGATTAGAGCTTATTATCTTTCTCGGATTCCCTGCGATACCCCATAATTCGAATTCCTTTCCTTCTGGAAAAAAAAGAAGAAGAAGAAGAAGAAGAAGAAAAAGGTTCTTGAAAATTAAAAGCTACCGTCCCCAAAGGTTGTAACCATTGCACTCCTAATACAACATCAACACCTCCCATAGGAATGGAAAGAATTGTACTATTCAATACATATTCCCCCATGGTTAGCTTGATATTATGGCATTTTCCAAAGCAATTTATAGTTCCTCCATTTGCAACCATCACTTGACATTATGGTGTTGGGTATAGGAAACAATTCAATTCCTTGGCTACCTTACAATGAATAAAATTATGGGTACTACCTGAATCAATCAACACTATTACCTTTTTCTTCTTGATATGTCCTTCTATCTTGAGAGTTTGAGGAGTGGTAATTCCTGCCAATGCATCACACGATATGTTTGGACTTATTTCTTTCTCTTCTAGGGTTGGTTCTTGGTGTATATCCTCTTCTTTTAAAGATTCTTGCTCATTTTCTTCTTCCTCTTCACAATCTATGTAAAATAATTTATTCTCAGCACACTTATGACCTTTAGTGTATTTTCGATCACAACTATAGCAAAGCCCTTTTTCTCTTTTTACTTCTAATTGTTGTGGTGTCAACCTTGTAGATTGTGGAAGTCTAGGAGTAGCAACACTTCCATCTTTGTATATGTGAGTGGTAGGCTTCCTTGTTGCCATAATTTTACATTCAATTTTTCTTTCCAACCTGAATGTCTTTTCCAATGAATCAGGTTCCTAAACGCGAACTTCATGTTGGATGTTATCCTTTAAATTCCCTATGAAGACATAAAGCATGTGTTCCTATGGAATATCAGTTACCCTTATATTTAATTTTTGGAATTCCTCAATGTGCTCCACCACTGAACCCTTTTGTTTGAGATTTATCAATTGGCTAAAGAAGGTGTTGCTTTTTGTATCCTCATAATGTGCTATCATTTCCTCGGTAAAAATTAAGTTAGTGACAATTTTTTATGGGAGAAAAGCCATCGATACCATACAAATGTATTTTTCTCTAAATGTAAAGTTGCAATGCGTACCTTTTGTGTGTTTTTCACATTATAGAGATAAAAATATTGCTCCGTTTGTAGTATCCATGTTACGAGATCCTTGCCATCAAACTTCCTCATATCCATCTTTGGAATATGGTGATTCCTCCATCCAACATTAGAGTTTATGAAATCATGATTAACATTTATTTTGTTCTCATCATGAGTTTCCTCTACTATATTTCGCCATCAGGAAACATTTTTTGTATCAACTTTTCCAAACCTTCGATGTCTACTTTTATATCATTCTTCACTTTTTCCATGTTTTCTTTCATTTTTTCATTGATCTTAGCTTCCATGTCATCCATGCCAACTTTCATGCCATCCATCTTAGCTTCCAAACCATTCATCTTAGCTTCCATGCCTTTCTTCAAACCATCCATCTCAGTTTCCACGCCCTTCTTCAAAACTCCCATTTCATTTTTTGTTGCTCTTTGCGATAGCGAAATTTGGTGCACTTGCTCTTGTAATTTTGATATATCATTTTGCATTTCTTTGTCTTCATGAGTCATAGTAGAGCCTTTTGAAGGCTTAATGGGTGTTGAATTATTTTTAGGGGGCATTTAGAACCCAATACTAATATCTATTCTTCAATATGCCCTTGGAATAAATTCAAACTAATTTTTTCAAACAAGACTTATGTAATTCGAAAAAAATACACACCCTTTTATTGCTTTTGAGGAGCTCGATATTGAAACTAAATTATCTCTGTGATTTCGGATCTTCAGTATCTGAAATTGGGCCCTGTAGTAGCCCTCTGAATCTTCTTTCAAATTTCAGATGTCTAACCTGATTCGGATTCTTCAAGGAAAAGTTATGCCAAATCTCCCACAATAACCTAATTATGGACTGGTTCAGTAGAGTGACCTTGTACGACGTGTCATGTGTCACTGTTTCCTCCTTTGGCTCTGAAATTGGTACACACGAAACTATAGTCCGTTTTCTTGTGGCCACAATTTACAGAATTCCAATCCAATGCTTAGAGAGAGGGTTATGACGATTTTTCCACGGTCACCTCTTTGAGATGAAATTCGGGGGCCTAGAAAATCCCTAACTTCCACAAACCCTATCTCCGAAAATATTGTGAACCAAGCTCTAAAATTTTTCCACGACATTCCTCCGGATTGCAACTTCACTTTGTAAAAATTTCAGCTTCTGAACCCTCGTAGAAAAACAGTTATAGTGAAAATTCCACGATGACCTGTTTAGGTTAAATTCAGGAGCCTGCAAAAATTCCTAACTTGCACATATCATATCTCCTAAAATATTTCGAACCAAGATTTGAAATTTTCCACAACGTTCCTCAGGATTTTGGATTCACTCTGTAAAACTTTCAGCGTCTAAACCTTCATAGAAAATCATTTATATAAAAAACTCCATGATGACCTGTTCAGGGCAGCGAAACCCTAGAATCCAAAGCTCGGATACCAAATGTTATGAAACCAGCTCCAAAAATAGAAGAAAAGAGAGATCAACACCTTAGAAATAGCCAATTTGAGGGGGAAACCTCCAATACATTACATAAATAAACAATTCTTGGATGATACAAATGACCAAAACCTCCTTCTATATATAGGAGTCCATGGGCCCACAATATAATCCCAGCCGACCTTACAATAATAATGTAAGGGCACAATAATAACAATATTGGGGTTACAGGGGTACAACAATAACAATAAGGGGGCTACACTAATAACAATTAGGGAATAAACTAGTAATATAGGGACCTAACACAAGTAAAAAATACAATATATATATATTTTTTAATATTTTCAAAAATCAAAATCATATGATAAAAGTAGAAATTACCTTTAAAAAATATAACTCTCATGACATAAAATAAAAATCTGATAATAATAAAAATAATAAAATAAGAACCGTTGAGTATGTGTTGCTTTTAAAAGTTTTGTGTACCACCTTGTGGACTCTACAAGCTTTGACTATGTCACAGAGGTGCTTTATGTGATTACATGACCACAGAATTGGCTACTTGGTTTACTTGATTGGCATGGATCAGTCTCTTGTTCAACCAGATGTACAAATTTTATCCAAGACTCTTAAATCAAACAGAAGCATAGACAATGGTCAAGGAAAAGGTGAAACGAGTTTTCCATTTTAAAGGAAGAGATTCAATTTCTTCAATTGTAGATTTTGTAAAGTATTTCCAAACACTAAGACTTGGTATAAAATTGATTTAAAAAAGATACAACATCCTGAAAAGCAATGATAAAAAATTATTACCTACTTGATCCCAGGCTTGTCCCATATCACTTTTGCAAGTTACCAATTTTCCATGATTTAAATAAATAAATAAAAATATGTTTCTCTAAATCTAGTAGAGATCAAGGTCCTCTCTCATCATGCATCTATCATCTTGAGTGAATAGATTCTTCCATAGATTTGAAAGGTATGTTACAACCTACTGTTCAAATTCCTCTTTAATTTTAGTCGTGGATTCTTCACCTACAAAATTTAAGTTCCAAGTGGTATATGCATGCTCTAGTTGTGGTGTCTGCATGCTACTATGGTGTCTGCATGTTTTTGTTGTCTATGGGAGGATCACGGACTACTGATGTTTTGAGAAATTGATCACTATTAATGTTTTGAGAATGTAGGTTCTTCAAGATGTTTGCCTATCGATCTGGTTAAGATGCTTGCCCCTATGCCTCTGATGATGCTAGCTTTGATGCCTTTGCCTTAGTCTTATCCATTGGTCCTAGTGTTGCTTCAACTGGATCTGATCTTGGTTGTGTGGGGAGCATATGCGTCCTCCCTCCTTCAGATTTCAACTAGAAACAGAAGCCACCTGCCACTCGAACCATCAGGGTCATAGAACATAGTGGAGGTAATATTTTTATTCTTGAACCAAAAAACTAATTAGCACCAACCAACCTCTCCGCCGCCTCAGATTTTGATGACTTTGCTTGTTGTGGTTGTAAGCACCCTAGTTTTCCTAGAGATCTGACCCTACACTAATGATTGTAAATGCATGCAGAAAAATCTTCAAATAGGAAAGCTAACCAAGTGGAACTGACAGAACTGGAATTTCAGCATACCTATGCATACCTTATTCTATCTACACATGATGGTCGCTTATGCTAGACTTCAACTTAAAAGAGAAGAAGGCTCACAAAATGGGTGAGTTTGATTGTGTTCAATTTTAACTATTCTAACTTTCCCGCGTGCTTTCAAAATTTGTAATAGCATGAAGCTCTGGAGAATAAATACAGGAAAAATATATTTTGAACATACCTTTGATCTACTTTGAACTTTTTTTTTCTCAATTAATAATAAAACAATATTCAAAGACATGTATACAATATGGCCTATTTTTTAGACAGGTAAAAATTCCATCTGTAGAGATATCATTACTCAGAAGTATTTCCTTATATCCAAATTAGAATGATTAAAGTAACATGAAGCCTTCAAAATGATTGGTTGTTAATAACTTTCTATCTTAAGCTTTCCTCCAAGTAAAGGGTTTGCACCAAATAAACTCCAGATCCTTCTGATGGCTGAGAAACTATCAAACTTTCTCCTCTCTTTACTCCATTCCACTGATAGTTGACACACCCTTTTTTGCACTTACAATTAAAAATTCTTTTGAAGATTCATCTGTTGTAAAATCACCAATATTTCATTATAGGAGCTTATGTTTTAGAAAAGATATCCTATTTTTTAATGTCGCGGGTAAGGAAGTGTTTGAATTGTTAAACTATTTATTTGTATTAACAAAGAAACCTTGAACCTTAGAAGTATAATTACAATCCCCTACTTCCTCAACATTAAAACTCCCAAGCAATGGAACCACCCAAATTTAAAACATGGTTTAAAGTATTAATTTCAAAATATATCCAATCATGAATAAACTGAGATAAGAAGGAAGAAGTAAAATAAAATACTAAAAACATGGACAATATTATATTTTACAAATTTACTTAAGTGGTAATTAAAATAATACCTGGTCCCTGGGGGAGCTATAGCCACCATCAAAGTTTACAAAATGAACAAGATAATCAACATGACATTAATTTAGTTTCACCTGTGATTTTCAGTGGAAAAAACATTGAACTTCTTATTATAAATGACACTTAGCTCCCTTTTGCCACAACGACTAGGAAAACTAATATAGTTGCTCTGCAGCCTGTGATGCTAGGCACAAGTCCTTTGACCTACATTTGGAGCTTTCTCTAAGGTTTTATTAGTATTACTTGGATGTTTTAATATGTTTGCTCCCTTTTTTGCACCACTTCTCCCAGATTCATTGACAGAACCAAATGGCACTGTTTGTTTATTGGAAGAGATCAGTTTTCTAAAGTGTTGTACCCAAGGGCATCCTAGAACTATTGGAACAACTGATTGTTGACCTCATCGAATTAGGGTGGCTTATGCAACCAACCTTTTTTCCAAACCTTGAACTGGAGAAAGAAGAATCACTATAAAGATGAGTATCACATGCTTTACTTCAAAAAAAAAATCAAACAGGTCCAAACAGAAAAGCCCATTAAATAAATTAATTAGTCATCTAAAGCATGCATATTAATTCAAAACCAAATCAAACACAGTGATCATGGAAGATAAAATTACCTCATTGAAATAAGGAAAATTAATCCTTGATTCAACGCTATCTGGATAGATATTTTTTGGCTCTTTAGGAGTCTAGCCACACAAATCAAGGGCACAATACTCCTTGTCATACATTTTCTTGACAAAAGATGCCTCAATTGAGTCCAAGTGTGAACTGTGCTTCTCATCAGTCCATTCTGTATCTGGAGAATCCACCATCCTTGGAAACTGAATAAAACAAGTTCTTATTAACAAACCAGAATTTCTTCATTTTGGTAAAATGAAATCAAAAAACATTTGTAAAAATATTTGTCGCTAGTAAACTGCAACTTACAAAAGGTGAACAAAGAACATTGAAATACATATCCTCTTGGCCACAAGAGAGTTAAGAGTTATGTTTTTGAAGCAAGTGACTAGGTCAAATGTCTAGGATACTAAGACTGTCTTAAACAGATTCCACGTGCACAAGCATTAACTTTATCTAGAATCCTTGTACTAATTATTATCTAATGATTAATCTCAATCCATAATTGGGTAGAGCTGAAGTCTGGATAAATATTGGGAACTAAGTCCATCTAACTGATGAAACTTCCTATGACTTCATATTGGTGATATCAATTTGAGGGGGGTCTCCCTGGATGCTTTAAGGCTTCAACTTTGAATTCCCAGGGGAAATTAGCAATCCAAATCTGCAATAAAACTTGTTAATCTTCAACAAGATTTTCAAAATTTGCAGTTTTTCTCTTCAAATCAGTGATAACAAAATTTAGAGTGATTACACATGTCAAAATAACACAGAAATTTCACAAATTTGTTGTAAACTCCCTTTGTTTATGGGGTAAAAGTTGTAGAAAAACTAACCAAATTGACCAGAAACATAAAGAAAACTCTCCAAATCATTGTTTTATTGCTAATATGAGATATACCTCAATTAGAACTTGAAATTGCGAAAGTGTTTTGTAACAAAAAACAACAAAGAAACTTAATGTAACATTAGGAAATCTACTCACGCCGTCACCTTGGTTGTTTCATCTCACTATGAGATGGTCATTTTCCAGTGTAGGGGGGGAGGTGTTGCTAGGGTAACTAACTCTTATATACGCATTGTTGTTCATAAATTAGACCATAAATTAGACCTTATATTAATGAAATAAGTCATTGATGTTTCTAATTAGGAAATTAAAATCATCAAGCTAGGTTGCAGACAAACACTAAGGTAAATCCGATGAATTGAGTTATCATTTAATTTTTTTACAAGGAATTTTAATTTGCAATGGT